>CM049605.1:2645993-3193493 GCA_026979955.1 Megalurothrips usitatus
TCACTACGAACATGATTACCAGCACGGGCACAGCTAGCATTCTGGCCCTCCTTCCAGGTGGCGTGGTAGCTGGAAACATACTTCGTGTTGCAGTACAGGGACGCAAACTGACAACTGAGGCAGAATCGTGTGACGTGAAACTCACTCCTTCCGTCGCGTCGTGACGTACGGCTCTTTTTTATATTCTAAGCCTCCATCTTTTGGCGTTCACTGGCACGGTTTCACTGTCACGATTTCATTGACGTAAAAGCCACCGCAAAACTACGCTCATGTTGAAAGGTCATACCAATACCGCAGGAATTTACATTTATATTGGGCCTTACTTCAAAAGGAACAAGTATTTTAGCTATGTTGAAATAATTGAAGAAGAAATGACTTACAATCTCTGAACCTTCAGCATGGTGTTTCCATTTTTGTGATGTTGAAGTATTTGTAAGCCTTAGCTTTGTGAGTTGATTTAGCTCCTGACCAAGGCAATGGTCAGCGGAGAAAGTGTCAACGCTTCAGTCCTGCTAATTAAATACGTCACAGGCGCATGTTAGTTAGGGAGCGCGCGGGTGTGTGTGTGCGTGTGTGTGTGTGTGTGTGTGTGTGTGTGTGTGGAAGGAGAGGGGTGCTAGACATGCCCCCAGCACAAGGAGCTCACTGCCGTTATAAAGGACAGGCGCGTGTGTGGGCAGAGAACTTAACCTCAGCAGCATCTCGTTGCAGGATGATTCAATCTCAGGTGAGAATGGTATTGGCTGTACTTCTTTTAGTCTGAGATTTTCTGTACGTGGCCGTTGGTTTGTATAAAACTGCTATGCTTAACTGCTGTGTGTAATTGCTCCCTATACAAACTATCACATTGTTTAATTAATTTGTTTTTAATCCGTTCTGAGAGTGTGCGATGGGTGCTGCAAACAAGAAACACATAAATAATTACGAGGCTGCAGCTGTTTAACGACCTTCCCATAAAATCAATAATAAGTTGTACTAACGTTGGCTCTCCCTTTTAGAAATAGACCAATGGAATAACTTTTAAATCTTGAAAAAAAATGAATATCGTGCTGTTTTCTAGTTCTTTGCATCGTGTCACTTTTTACTTGCAACTTCCGCCACATATGTCGTGCGACTCGTACACGTCATTGTTTGGTTTTCAGTTTTCAAGAGAGACCGTCTTTGGGTTTAATCAACTTGTCCTGCTAAAGGAAACACAACACGGGAAAACTGTTCGCATTTCTAGTCGATCTTACGAAAACGTGCTCCAGAGACCTTTCGTTGCACCGCGGATGTTTTCGCTGTCGTGACGCACATACGTGAAAACGTTCGCACGTCAATGAAAAGCATACGTATTAGTTGTCTTGTCCTCAAACCCTGTCGTTTACCGCGCATGCAGGTGTTCACTCTGGGTGTGGTGCTTGTGGCGGCTGTGGTGTGCAGCGCGTCTCCATCCCGCAACTATCGATATGTCCACGAAGACTCCAGAGGAGACTACTTCAGCTACTTCAGAGCTCCACGAACTGCGAAGGAGACTGCCGCTCTCCACGACCACGGTGATGACAGTATCGGCCGTCCCCTGCGGTCGCTCGGCGAAGAAAAGGCCGAACAAGTGCAGCGGAATGAACAAGATGGTTACCGAGTGCCGGGAGAGGGTTCCGTGTTCTCCGATGCAATCTGGGCAGCGGCTGCGCTGGTCGACAGACAACAAGAGGTAGTTACTGTCCGCATAGTTACAGCTGGTGGGAAGATGAAAAGAAGAACAAGCGCCAGCGCACTGCGCATGCGCTGCATGTTTGTTTTGTCGTTTGCGCACGCGCAGTGGGTCTGCACTTGTTCTTCTTTTCATCTTCTCACCGGATTCACTGACGTCAGCAGTCAACGAAACCATCTATTCCACACAAAAATGTACAGAAGCATTCAGTGTGAGTGGCCGACGTGTCGGAATGAGCACTGGCCTGCCGCTCTGCAGGTGCAGCCCGGAGCCGAGAGGCCGCGAGGGCGGGCGCGCCGGGACTCCATAGTGGTGCGGCCGCTGGGTGTGACGCGGCTGCGAGACGCGCGCCGGCAGCAGCAGCGCGGGACCAAGTCCGCCAAAGATCAGAAGAGCTCGAAATCGCCAGCGACCTCGTCTCGCGGCCTGCTTAAGTACGTTAAACTCTGACAAGGGAGTGCCGCCAGGTGTAACTCTCCGATTTCGTTCAAACTTATTTAAATTCCGCTAAAATTTTTTTGAGGGATCCTCATACCTACCAAAGGTCGTTCGACTACCAAAGTTTGAACAAAATCGGGGAATTACACCTCGCGGCACTCCCTTGTGAGCCCAACAGTTGCACTGTGTGCAGACGGTTACAAAATATTTTACATATTTCACTAAATATTGGTGACTATCGTCTCGTCACCATTATTTGCCACCTCCCATACTTGTCGTCACTTGAGAATTAGTGGAAAAGTTTCGTAACTTTCAAACGTCACTTCCGAAGAACTCGATTTATACCTACTGAACAACAATTGTGACAAGTGTGACGCAGCTCAGTCAAGTCTAAACCAATTTGCGCTTATACGTATCGTTTTGCATTTTTGACTTACAGGATCTCCCCGAACTAGTAAAGATGCGTAACTGTGAGCGTTTTGAGAGAGGAAGACTTTATTTTTCATCACTTTTGCGGCACAACGTAATAGCTGCTTTCCTTTTTGTAACCTTTTATATCATGATACAAAGAAAGTTAAACTCATAATTGCTGTATTTCTTTATTCATACCCCCACAACACTGTTCCACGACGCTGCACAGAGATAAAGGCTCACTGCAGATTTACGCACATTTGGGATCTTATCTTCTTTAGAGCAATTCCGTAGTTTTCGGATGCAAAATTGTCTCCAGATGTGCTTAAATTACGCCCAACTCAAGAAAAAAATAGTACCCTGCCATCTCGAGTGCGTGTAGTGTAGATCAGAGGACCCATTCAGTTCGGTGTCACCTAGCGAAGGCGGCTCGGCGTCCCGCGTCCGCCGCGGAATGTCGCTACCCCTTGCATGTAGTTGTCCGTACTCCATGTCCATCTCTATACTCCCTGCTCGTGCCAATACGCGGTCAGAGGTTCGGCACCCCGGATATCTCCTCTCGCGGCCAGGCTTCGTCAACAGAGTCTGGCCGCCGATAACTTGCAGTGCACACGTTTTCATCTCAGGAATGTACGTCCGTCCCACGTAGCGGCCGATATGGTACGCCTCGAAATTACCCGTTTCGTCCGATTGGAGTTTGGCAAGACGCCACCTGTAGCGCGAAGCAGCGGCACCTCCTATAACTAAACGTGAGAACAAAACTGGTCACCACTACATCCTGCAGTCTTTACTGTTGGAGATGGCAGTGTGGTCGACGGGTATCTCCTTGGGCAGTGGGACCTTTATGAGGAAACACAAAAAGCATTCACAATTTCTGACGTCAACATTAAACAGTTACACAGCTGTGCAAGGAGTACACTCAATTCCGAATACTCGAAGATATTTTGATGCACAAAGATTTTCAATGGCGACTGTCTTTGCCTTTATTAAGAAAGTAAAGTCAGACCTACTACGGAGCTCGAGTTATCTCCTGCAGTTGTCAATTTTTTTTATTCCCACTTAACTTCGTTAAAAACGCCGTGTTTTGGGCGGAATCAATTCAAAGTTTTAAGAGGCGTCACTTGCGCTCTCGCTTTTCGGGTATCGTCACCGGTCCGTCTTGCGGTAGGCGCAGCGCCTGTCCCCTGCGATGCTGCCGTCCGGGTTGGTCTTGGGCACGTACACCTGCTTCACCTCGCAGTAGTTGCGGCCGTTCTCGAGGCGCGGGATGCGGGTGATGACTGTCACGTTGTAGTACTTGGGCTTGATGCGGAGCCAGGTGGCGCCGCCGCCCTCGGCCGTGCAGTGGTGGCCCGACTCGGTGCTCGTCGAGGTGGACCACTCCGTCGTGTACGTCATGGAGAAGTCGGCGGGGACCTTGACGAGGTTCACCCCGCCGGTGTAGCTCAGCGACGTGGTCACTCCGAACGACCTGACGTGCCGGACGTCCACCTCGCAGTACACCATGCCCTTGTCGCAGTGCAGCGGGTCCGAGGCGTCCTGCTCGGGGCCCTCGACCACGGTGGCCGCCAGGGTGAACTCGGAGCCCGGGGTGTTGGCGCTGGAGCAGGTGCACCCGCGGTGGTTAACGAGCCGCGCCACGTCCTCCTGGCCCAGGTCGTCGGGCACGTCTGCGTCGCAGTAGAAGGCCAGCGACCTGTGGTAGCCGATGGTCGGCACCTCGAACGTGCGCCCGCGGATGCAGCCGCCGTCGCAGTTGCAGCCGAAGATGTTGCACGAGCCGACGCCGCAGTACGATCCTTCCCGCCTGCGGCCGCTGGCGCACCCGGCCACGCGGTCGTCGCGGTTCAGTGATATGCCGGGCCACACCTCGTGGTCGGGGGTGTCGGGGGCGGTCCGGAGGCTCATGACGAAGCCGTCGCAGCACTCGGCGGACGCTGCGTCCAACACGCAGGCCAGCAAGCTGCAGGCCAGGACGAGGCCCGCTCCGGCACGCGCCATGGTGGCAGGAGACCTGAGCACATGGAGGTCATCAAGCACGCACGACCGAGGGAGCGTCCACTCGCGTGATTGTCGGGTCGCCCAGATGAACCACTAAGCGTGATAGTAATAGAATTTGGCCGACTTTGCCTTAAAATCATACCAAAAATATTTTTGAGCGTGATAGCGCGTAATAGGGAATAGTTGGGTCACATTTTTCGAGAGTACACGCCCCCTCGCGCACGACGCAGCCACAAACGCCATTTTTGCCTCCATCTAGTACACATTTTTGTTAGCTAACTGACGGGAAATGACCTACGCCTACGATTATCCGACTATTCCGTAGACATCTGCTTTAAAACGCGCGTTGTAAAAACCACACCAACGGAATATCGCGAGAATAATTACCATATAAGAAAAGCGAACTTGAGACATATTTAAACTTGCATCAATTCGCAATACATGGGTACTTTTTCTTTATAAGTTACTGTCAAAGTGATGGCTTACAGATGTTCAAGTACATACCGAGATTGGCTGCCAATCCGAAGATCAGTGCATTGACGGTGCGGTCAGGGACGTTTCTAGGTCGGAGTGTCGCTCCAATATGAGCACCACAGATAGTTCAGTCGCTTTTATACCGCCGGAAAAATCGCACTAGTCAATGCGGGACTGCGAGAGATGTCCAAAGCCGCATGTCCTGTGCTGTTTTTGTTTTAAAAAACAGATTCCGCCGGCATGGGGAGATGGCACTCAGTCTGTTTGCTCTCATCACGTGGTTTTCTCGGCCATCGATGCGAGATTTTCGCATCGGTGGGAGTGCAGGAAACCCTGGTCATTCCGATTTCGGAAGGAGTGCTTACAGGAGGCACCTGCACTTCCGGTACTTCCAGTTCTACTACAAAATCACATATACGGCCTAGGATTTAGTTCAGGGGCAAATATGTGAATTGCCCACAATCACAGTAGTCTACCGCTCCTAACGTACGTATTACCCCCAATCAAAACGCACTTTAACGTTTGGTAAGACAATGTCTTAGTATGATTAAACCCATTAGAAAACTTTTACTCATAACTCAACATGACCAACAGAGCTAAATGGCTGGATATTTCTACAGCGCCATTCCTAAAGCGTGATGTGCACCGAACTTCAGAACAACCTGACCGGTCGTACGTGCAACAGGGAACCTCCGGCTCAAGTCACCGATTTTCGGTGGAACGGATTATTGGTACAATTAAAATCGCTAACATTTGCCTGTCACGAGTCAGGGAAGCGGCCAACCACAACTTAATGCGTAGCCGAGAATGGCTCTAGTAGTAATGTGTGTTTGCATTCCTTTGTGGCTTCTGGCATATGACTGGCCTTGAAGTTGTGACACTAGGTCAGGACGTTGGTGCACGCTGACGTCACGACAGTAGCGACTGCCTTATCTGTCTAGAGAGAGGGGGAAGGAGGTCGAAGCGGGGGGAAGACGATGCGGCCCTAGGTCACGGCCTGTACAGTTGAGTGCTTGGATCGGGAATCCCGCGGTGATCGTACAGACGATGAAAAGAAGAACGATGTTACGGCTAAAGCCAAGAAATATTTCATAATCTGCAGCCGAATCCTACAACAGAACATAAAGCCTATATGCCACGGCAAGGGTCAAGTGCAGGTAAAAAAAATCACGTTTTTGCAACATTGCTTATCAACATTTTTAACAATGTTATTGCGTCTAAACATGAGTTCCGATCATATAGGGTCGGAGCTTGACGTGTAATGGCACTTAAGTACTTGTGTTTAACATGCATTACTCGCAAACAACCGAGGGAGAGACAATTTCGTGAGACTTGGCAATGCAGGTAAGAAAAAACGGCACCCTCGCCAGCTGTATTATTGAAGGCAATAAAATCACACTCGTGCAGCTAAAATTACACCGCGCTTTTTGCGTCGCTGCGTACAGCTTGCCACCAAAAACCATCCTGAGTAGGTTTAGCGAAGAGAAAGAAACAATTTAATACTTGGAAGATTTACCCGCTTTGCTCGGTTACTCAAAAAATGACGTTTCAAAAGTGTGATGTTTTAATTTGCACTGACTATGCATCGCTCGAGCATTTGAGGCATGATTCGGAATTGAGAGCGTGTTCTCATTGTGTTCAGCTCTCCCGGCCGTACACCCTCAATGTCTGTGGGACAATTTTGGCCAGAGAAATATTACGATTTTAAACAAAACACGACATTGGAACAATTTGCAACGTAAAGGTGAGTCAAATTTTAACATCCGAGATACAATTTGTCACATAATTATGCTACAAATTGTATCTCAGTTACATTTTGTTTTAAACGAACCATTTTGTGGGACAAAATTGTCCCGCGACATTTAGTGTGTAGAAGTCAAAGTACCACTTTCCCTTCAATTTCATTGCCGGGCGATATCTTCCCACTCCTAATGTCCTCGCGGAAGCTACTGGTCGACGCGATGCCGACGCGCGATGCTCGACTCGTTGCGCAGGTTGAGCATGGCCTGCAGGAAGCTGAACCAGCCGCGCATGGAGTGCCAGACGGCCCTGCGGTCCAGGACGCCGATGGCGTAGCCACGCAGCAGGGCGCCCTGGCCCCGGGCCAGCTGCAGGAGGCCCAGCCGGCGGCGCTGGTGGCTGGCGCGCTCCTCCAGCCAAGGCCCGCGGTACCCGTGGTCGGCCAGGGACTCGCGGGAGGAGCGCAGCGCGTCGCCCACCTCGCACAACGGGATGAACGTGACGAGCACCAGAGGCGCGATCACGAGGGCGTAGCTGTCCGCGTCGTTGCCGTTCATCACCAACTGCACAGTAACGTGGCGTGACACAGATTTTTGAGCATAACTAACAAACAAGTTTGAACACAAGTCGTATGTGCAGAAGATATGCGTAATAACGTGCAACGGTGTACATAATTGTGTACGAAATCGGCTTATGCGCATTTTGGCAAAGAACTGCGCACGGATTCGTGCGTTGTCTACTTAATTATTCGTACATCCATAAAATACAACGGTACTTAAAGAAATGTGCGTAGAAAGATTCGTACACCTTGGTGTACGACATTGTTAACGGTATGTGATATGTTTATGAGTTCTGACAATAGCCACTCATATTTTGTTTTGGTGCAGATCTGGCCTTACGTCAACTGTTGATAGAAGTGGCAGGAAGAATGTGGCGAGGACCATGTGCGGGAGGCTGAACTCTATGCCCTCGTTAAAGCATATGCAGGTCAGCAGGAGGTCCCGCTGAAGTGATGCCAACTTTGTCTCGCATGGTCTGGCCTGAGGGCACATAGACAACGTGCGAGAAGCTAGACCATAGGCCTTAAGCCATCTACTGGCAGCCGCGTTAAGCAATTGCCTCAAGGACCAGGTAAACACCAACATTGTGCGTTTCAGCTACTCTTTTGGCAACACGAATTAGCCGCTCCAAAAAGTCCCTGCGACTGAATTAGTCAATTAGCTTGACCATGGTATCAGCCTCTCGTTGAGAAGTAAAATTTTAATCCGGACCCAAATGGTGTCTTGAAATGGGTCCATAAATTAATGTCCCACATACATTTTTTATCAGATGGTACGGTTGGCAACTAACTTGACCATTGGGTACAGCCTCTAAATGGTAAATAATATTAAGACAATATATCAGAAGTCTCCGATGCGGCAGCAAGCGCAGGAACGGACTGGCTACCAAAGGGCCCGCGCGGGGAATAAATCCAGAGGGCTCCCAAAATTTTCGAAGGCCCCCCCCCCCCCCTCCTTTGTAATTTTTTAAAATCAAAAATCACAAATTCAAACTCTGGCCAAGTTTACACCGGTGTTTTGGGTCGAATGAAGACGCGCGGTGTGCACGGTGGCGTTTTCGTTTTGTCTTGCATCGACTTGATCCGCGATTTGCACCCCGCACGGTGCCGCTCACATCAGAGCAGTGTTTGTCTACTACAACACAACAGCCCCATTCCTGGGTCCTCACGGGGCCACGGGGACCGTGCTGTGGCACAAGGCCTCGGCCTCATGGGGCACACGACTGCGACCGCGGGGGGGCCAAGGGCCCCTTGGATGTCAGGGGCCTAAGCGGGAACTCCGGCGTACCCGCCCGGGCCAGTCCGGCACCGCGCAAGCGCAGGGCCCACCACTCTGTGCACGCGCCTCCTCCTCGCATCGGCCTGCGGCAGCGGCTCTCCCGGACGGCCACCAGGCAGCCGGATGGGTGGCCCACCCTCCAGGTGCTGACCACCACCACGCGCAAAGGTCCCCAAAGGTCTTACCGGCGGGGCGCCGCACCGCTCGCTGTACGCGAACGGTTTAATATGGAAATTTAAGCGTGGCGATTTCAGTACATTGTCTGGGCATGCCGTCTGTACACGTTACGTTCCGACCATTCTAGCGCCCGCTGGGATCGCGGCCGGTCAGCTGTCACCCATTAACCATGCGAACGGTTGCGAATGGATAAAATGAGTGAGGCTATAAAGAATGATTTTGGACAATTTAGTCTCATAAAAAGTTGCTTTTTAAAGCAAAACGTGACTGCGATACGATTTTCAGCATACAGACATATCCATATACTGACATATATTTCAATATGTGTCTTATCTTTACGCTTCAAATTGTTTCAAAGATGTGCTTTGCTTGAACTCGCAACATTTACTTGAAAAAAATTGTCCCATCAAACATTTAGAGTATGAACGCGTGACGAAAGATACGTGTTTGGTGCCTCCTAGTATTGCAACGCGCCGTTGCTAGTATTTCGATGGGAATTACAATGAACTTCAAACGATAGAAAATCCGTCATTTGGACATTAAAAAAAAAATTGGCTATGCTCTGAATTAGAATGTTGCTGTTTCTGCTCGATTTTCAGGTGTCTGCCGATTTGTAGCCGAACAGCCCTTCGGGTAAACGACACTAACGGCTGACCTCAACCAAGCGGGATATCTCCTTCTGCATCTCCGTGAGCGCGGTGATGACCGTCAGTATGTATATGAAGATGACGAGCATCAGGCTGTAGACGGTGACGACGGGAACGATACACTGCGACGCCACGGACGCCCTCTGCAGCCAGACGACGGCGGGGTGTTCCTGGTGCACTTCCTGGTGCGCCAGCTGGACCAACACCTCGGCCCAGTGGCGCTTGGCGGCCACGATGGTGTACACAGTGCCGCCCATAGCGCCGACGGCGTACACCCGGAAGAAGGCTTGCAATCTTCGGAAGCGGCGAACCATGGCTCGTACCCGCTCCTGTGTGCAACACAAAGCGATCGCACCGGACCCCAGGATATTGTGCGTTGTTGCAATCCAAGATTGGGAGGCGGAAAATTAGACTTCTGAACTAATGGAACCGCCAGGATAATGTTACGTGAAGCGACAACGTCAGCGTCCGCAGGCTTCGAAGACGCTCGACCTGGGAGCATGCTTGCGACACGGGTCTGCAACGGTGGCAGGGGCTCTGCCCCGTTCAGAGCGAACAATGATGTAGATTTGTACACAATTCCGTACTTTATTGTACATAACAACATACAAATTTGTACGTAAGCTACGTATGCAAAAATTCGTAGTCACAAATTGCACAGAGGGATTTTGGAAGTACATGTCGAGGGTGCGCTCCCTGAAGCGTGCACTCGGAAAAAGGCTTGGCTACTTCTCCTGCAATATAGGGCACTAAAATGTTCCGAGGTATGAATAGTTTTTGATGTACTTTTTAGCAACAGCGATCACTGTAGCTTTCCACTGCAATACCGTTAGCAATACGTTAAAGCATACATTACAACATCACAGGTCTGCGTGAAAGTACAAATCTGTACATGAAGTATGTGGATGCAGTTCTGGTCATAAATTAATGCACATAAAATGCACTTTAATACACATTATAATCTCATATGTTCTCACCTTGTACTTCTCACCTCCGATGTTGTCGAGCTTGCCAGCTATCTCTACTATTTTGTGTAGAACAGCCACCAGAGGCCCTTCCCGGTGGCGGAGAGTGAAGACGGACGCAACGCCGGAGTAAGTCCCGACGAGAAAACGCATCGGTATGACAGCCTCCGTTCCGAATTCAGCGCCCAACAAGTCGAAGATGTCCAGCACCATGTCTCCTAGAAGCACCGCCAGCGAGATCTGCGAGCGACGCCTAGCGAGTTCAGTGGGTCACGCTTCATGTGGGACCACCGCTGTATTTTATTCGATTGTTTTTCTGCGTGCACCTCCAATTACGAAACGGATGTCAGCCAACCCGTGTCGGCACCCCCTTTGCAGCATGCTCACCTTTGATTTGCTTGACGCCAACATAATCCGGCTTAGAAATGGTTGTCGTTGGCCCGCAAAGTACCTCAGCCATTCCTCAAAATACACGACGATGTCGTCGCGGTCCTGCTGACCGCCGCCAGGTTTCCGTGGCTGCAGTGCAAACACCATCCTGTCCCGGACGACGCCGTGGTGGCGGTCACTGAAAAAAATATTTCATCATGTGACACTAAATATTGATGACGAATATTTGTCACCTAAATATTTACACCAAGCGATTTTCTCGTCATGTAACAAAATATTTTGGTGACAAAATTTTCGTCACTTCTGAACTGAACGTTCAAAATCGTTCAACAAAAAATGATTTCATAATATTCCCAAATACGTTTGTTTTTTTTTCGACGATTTTTCGTCACATGTGACGAAAAAATCTTGACCAGTTTAGGAGTACATTTTCGTGAAGTGAAGAAGAATATATTCGCAGTGTGAGCTGTTAACAGTGAGCAGTAACGTGTACTATCTCTCGCCCGTCCCGTTCCCCGCGCAGGTCGTGGGGGTAGCTACTTATTGAATCTTAGGTACGAATTTTCAGAAATATTTTCCTAGAAGTCAAAGGAATGCACACTGAGAAAATGTTTATTGGCTGAGCGATAGCGAAGCCCTGAACCGACCAGTTTAAAAATGTTTTGTCTGTCTGTTTTTCCGTCGCGGAACGGTTAGTCGAACAAGGCTCAAAATAGGACCACATATCCCTTGCATAAGTCAACTTCACCGCAGGAGCATCTCTGCTGGAGCGGATTCTTAGATAATTGTGGCCTAAAATATCAAAATCAGCTGGTCAGGCCGGGGTAGGTGTACGCCAGGCTTTGACAGGCGGAACAGTGATTCGCGATATCTCTTGTCGCGATAAGCGCAACCTCACGACGCGGTCTGCAGGACAGCCGCCAGCAGGCCAAGGTAGGCGTGCGCCAGGTGTTGAGTGCCGGAACACTGGGGGAACATTATCGGGGGGGGGGGGGGGGGGGGGGGCATAGCGGCGATAGTCACGATTTGGACGTAAGCTTTCGAACCGTCACCGGTTTTGATACTTCAGATCGAAACTCTGACATCTGATAATGACCACGCCACGGCCGTTCAATTCTGATCTGTTAAATCAGGCCATAATGTACCGCAGACGCGAATTAATGACCAGTTCGTTCGTCATATTAACGACTTTCTGTTCAGACGAGATACCTATCACCTGACATGAGTTTGGTATTCTAAAAGTTTGTGTGACCGTGATATCGCTCATGATGACGTTGCGGTCAATTTTATGACGTACGAATTGTTACTCTTAGGTGTCACTCTGATGAATGGATGTGTCCTTAGAGACACGCTAAAGAAGCCGAGCGCCTTATGAGTAAGCAGCGGGTGGAAACGGCAGTGCACGGCCGGGGGGCAGGGCTCGGCCTCGTGACGTCACCTGCTTACCCCCTCCCCTCGGTCCGACCACCGCAACAACACTCAACTTCGCTTCACTCTAACCTGGCCGTTTAAAGTAACTCATCAGATATGTACTCCATACGCGTGAAAATTAAAAAATACAGGTGCTAACCTATGTTCTAGACACGTTTTTGACCACTTGGGATTCTTTAAAACATTTAAAAGCCGAAAACAAGTGGCCGCTGCGGGCCTCGGATCCCGCGGCCCGTCGCACTCATATTTGGGGGACCGCCAAACGAGACGTACGCAATGTTTTCGCCGCCAACTTACCGACCACATCTCAGCTAAAAGGTCCTTGGGTGCAGTGGCGGACTCAGTTTTCTCAATACCGCCCACAATAACCGTAAAGAAAATATTCCGTTCAGATCTGCATTCGTAGGTGAGATCCCGGCGGACGTCGTCTGCTCCGGCCAGCACTCTATGAGAAATCGCGGCGGCGGCGTCTCTGTTGTCGACAGGGAGACGCGCGCGCTGTTTACAGCGCCGCCGCTCCCGCGATTTCTCATAGAGTGCTGGCCGGAGCAGACGATGCCAGCCGGGATCTCACCTACGAATGCAGATCTGAACGGAATATTTTCTTTACGGTTATTGTGGGCGGTATTGAGAAAACTGAGTCCGCCACTGCACCCAAGGACCTTGTAGCTGAGATGTGGTCGGTAAGTTGGCGGCGAAAACATTGCGTACGTCTCGTTTGGCGGTCCCCCAAATATGAGTGCGACGGGCCGAGGGATCCGAGGCCCGCAGCGGCCACTTGTTTTCGGCTTTTAAATGTTTTAAAGAATCCCAAGTGGTCAAAAACGTGTCTAGAACATAGGTTAGCACCTGTATTTTTTAATTTTCACGCGTATGGAGTACATATCTGATGAGTTACTTTAAACGGCCAGGTTAGAGTGAAGCGAAGTTGAGTGTTGTTGCGGTGGTCGGTCCGAGGGGAGGGGGTAAGCAGGTGACGTCACGAGGCCGAGCCCTACCCCCCGGCCGTGCACTGCCGTTTCCACCCGCTGGAGTAAGGCTACAGCCAGCGAAGCCGTGTAGAGTCAGCCTACCCTGCCATTCGCGTGTGCTAGCCTTTGAATCAGATCAGGTTCTATGTAGGGAAGCAGGTCAGTAGGACTGGGCTAGAAAAGCAAGGGCAGGTCCGAACATCAGGGATGGTAAGCGATATCACACTAAACGGCCTGAGACTTTTTTGTCCCATAGACTGCTACAAATTTGTCCCATGACATGCTGAGATTCTGCGCAAAACATGTCATGTTACAAATTGTCCCATGAACGTGGTACTAATTGTCAAAACTACTCATGTTACAATTTAGTATCTTTTATATGGGACAATTTTGTATAACTTTATGGGACTATGTATATATTGTGAATTGAAATGGTTACCACTTTACGAAACCCACAGCACCGCTGAAATCGAAAAAAGCACGGATGCTTTGAACGGTTATCTTAATTTTAATACTAAAATAATATCTACATTTAGTAAGACTTCTTCCCTTCCCTCCTCTCCTGAGCGCGCACCTTCCCTGCTGGTCTGGCCAATCTTGGCGCCTAGCGGGTAGGCAATCTGTACTCCTACATGTACGCGTGCCGTGCGGGCTGGCCTACCCCCGAGTTCGCAGGCGTTCTTCGCGGTCGTTCTTTAGTCGTCCGACGTTCGCTGACAATTCCATGTCTAATATACATCCACGGTTACCCGGAGTCCCAACAGATTGTCCCAAAGTTTGGGACAATACGAAGATTGTAACCAGTATGACAAAATTGTACCATGTATGTTACAAGGTAGGCGTACGCCATACCGCGTCGTGGCGTAACAGGCTTCGCTCACAGCGAATCACTGTTCCGCCACTCCATTCCTGGCGCACGCCTGCCTTGGCCTGCCGGCGGCTGTCACCTGACTACACTGAGAAAAAAGTTTGGCACAGAACGTTTAGTCCTCAGACCGAAAGTTTCACAAACCGGTTTGGTCCTGTATCTAAACCACATTGGTGCACCAGTTTAGTGCCAGCAACAAAACGTGTGTAGAGCCTCGACCAGGCCTGTACATATTGGCCAGAATTGAAGAAAGCTCTTTCCCCAAATCTAAACCGAATTTAGTGCTAGTATTTAATGGTTTTAAAGCGGCAGTCAACCCACATTTACCGTCTAACACAGAACCACGTTTGATCTACGCAATGAGCTCTTTTGGTACGGAGACCATGGTATGTTTAGGCTCGAGGCTAAAACTTTTGTAGTACCAGAACCAGATCCGCTTTGCTCGGTCAGAATATTTTTTTCTTTTTTTAGAAAAGTGATTGGGCATTTTGAGATGAAGTTGCAAAAGAGGTGGAGAATAAAGATATGACAAACAGTGCAAAATATTATTTTTTATTATCAGCCGTCATCTTATAGCTATGGCACATTTATTTATAGTTAGGTTACACATGACTATCACGGAAAGCAAAACAAAACAAAAAGAAAACAGGCACAGAAGACTCAATGACAGAAATATTATGTAACAATGCCGTACTAAAGAAATAGAAATATTGAGTAATAACACCATACCGAAGAAAAATAAGAAATATGCGTCAACAAAAAAATAACATCTTACAAAGCAGCCAGCCCGTGCTGTATCTGAAAATAAACCAGACATGGAACCAGGTTAATTCCTGATAACCTAAACATATTATAACCAAGACTTCTTACAAAGTCTTGCAAAATCAAGTCCTCTATTACAGACAGGTAATAAAAACTCACCGGAATCCACGCGCATCCGTTTAGGCGGGTTTTCTTTGACACGGTGCAGACTCGGGAATCTCTCCTCCCACACTGACTTGAACTTCAAAAATTTTCCCGTCGGAAGAATTTCTTTCAGCGTGGAAACATCCAAAAGGAGGAATGCCTCGTAGTCTATTTCATGTTCTGAAAATTAAAGCAACGAGAGATTATTGTCACGAAACTGTCGACGACGGTAAAATATATAAAAAGAAAGCGATCATATGCATTATCAATCGTGGCATTGGTTAATAACCTGTAATAAAAGCCAAAATCGAACATAACCTCGTCCGCTAACCTAAGATCTTTAGATACTTTGACCGGCACGTTGACCGACATTCATTTCCACAAAAGACAGGTTAGATTTCGAAAACCCATTCGAGTAAAAGGTGCAATAAAGTAGTTAGAAACACCCGGTAAATTTAAGAGACTTACTTTGGAAGTATTCGCAGAGGTGATCCGATTTCCACTCCTTCAGAACCTCTGCCACCTTCACGTCCATCTTCGCATCTCAGTATCTAGCTTCCTTTGCGTTTTCCTGTTCTCCCCGATTCCGCCTTGTTGCTGGTATGAGAACGTTTAGTGCCCGGCAAAACTCTCTCATACAAAACCGACTCCAGACCGCGGCAGAAACCGGAAGTTGTCCCTGACACTAACAGCGCGCCATAATACGATCAAAACGAGTTCAGTGCTGAGGGCTAAAGCACCTCAATGCCTTGCACTGTGTAAGCTAGACTAACAGACTAAACGTTTAGTTGAGGTATTTAAGTGGGACGCACTAAACCAAACGTTTGATCCAGGAGCCAAACGTTTTTGTAAGTGTAGTAGGACCCTGCGGGGCCAGTCGGTAGGACGCCCTGCGGGCGTCACTCTCTCCGCGCGGTCACAACCGCGCTCATGTTCTGACTTCCGAACGTATCTTGCATCGCCCTTTCGTTATCAATGCCACTCAACCAGCCCTAACCTACCATTACCTGCCCAAGCCTAACCTACCTAGGCACCCACTAACCTAGCCTAACTGAGCGTAACCCACTCGAGTCGTTGATCTGCCCCTTCCTGACAGGCGCATGGCGCGTACTAACCTCACCCAACCGGCTAATTTTAAATTTTAGACCACTTGTAAAAATTGTCGTAGAAACCGCTTGAGCTGCTGTGGCCCTAAAGGGGAGGTTGACTGTGGTATGGTGCAAGAAAGATGTGGTCCAAATTTGAGCTTTCTACGTCTAACCGTTCTCGAGAAATAGCGCGGTTAAACAGACAGACAGACAAAACATTTTTGACCCAGTCGGTCATGGGCTTCGCTATCGCTCAGCCAATCAGCCAACAATTGAATTACCCAATAATAACGGGACAAAAAAAAGTCCCATGCCATTTAGTACGAATATCACCAATAGATCGTTTAGTCAGTATACTCACATGGAAAGCTGGGTCACAAGGGTCAAGTCATAAGTCGTATGTCACAATAGAAGAGCAGGTCAGGGTGAGTTTACTAATATCACTAAACTGATTTGTCCAGTTTTAAGACGCGACATCGCAGTACTGACTTCTGTCACAACAGATCAATCACGACTCCCGGACCAGGGCAGCAACACCCTCGCTCACCGGACCAGGTCAGCAACACCCTCACTCACCGGACCAGGTCAGCAACACCCTCACTCACCGGACCAGGTCAGCAACACCCTCACTCACCGGACCAGGTCAGCAACACCCTCACTCACCAGACCAGCCGTCGCTGCGTCTGCCGCTGAGTGCAGGGCTCGGAGCCGTACTACGAGCCACCAGACGTACACGCAATAGGCGAGCCGCTTGCCATTCACTATTCACGAGTCTTCGCGGACCGGGGCGACGCTCACGCAAACATTGAATCATAAATGATTTGGCATATTGTGTGGGAGGGGTCTGGCGTGGCCATTCTTCAGCCACAGTCTTCCGCCAGCGGCGCAGGATGGAAGGAGTTCCAGGTCAGGAAGGGTTCTATGATCCGGCTGGTACCATTGCCATGGTAATGAAACACTATAGACATTCTGGAAGCACGCCCAACGTCGGCTTGGGTGGTGACTATCGTGATGTACACTGAAAAGCGATCAGGTAGTCACGATTGCATCAATGCATGCGCAAGTTTTCTACAGAAAAGGGATTTTATATTTAATTTTTTTTTCGATTTGTCTTGGGAAATCCCAAGGTTTGTCGCCGATATCAAAGCGGAAAAGAGCATGGGGTTCTATTTTGGAAATCTGGACGTGAACACACGACCTCAAAACCACCCTCCTGGAAAAAGGCCAACACCTACAATGCTGCTCTGGATAACCCTTTACCTTGCATTGGCGCTCTGGCACTGTCACAAATTCTTTCGGGAAATTCTAACAAATGGATAGGAAAAATTGCCGTACGTATTGTTTGATTATCTGAGTTTTTTTTCTGAACTGATATTTTAGTATATTTTGAGATTACACCGCTCGAAAACAACGTTCTGCGGATGAAACCCCAATTTCGTGGCGTTGGAAATTTTCGGAAATACTTTGGATTTCCCTTTAAAAAAATAGGAAAATTTGTAACACAAACTGTTTTGAAAATTTGCAAACAATTTTTTTAGACTGGGATGCGTTTGCCCAATGTTAACATGGTACAGATCAGGTTATTCGGACCCCTTCTGTAGATATCGGGTTTCCAAATGCGGCAATGCATCGGATTGGGGGCATTATGCAGAAGTGACTTACTTCGACAGCTTCAAAGAGTACCTAGTATTCTCAAACACTGGAAGCCGTACAGTTACAGGCTCGACCGTCCCATCAATCGGCAACTTGACTTTGGCAGCCCGCACCCGCCCTCGCAACAGCACATCCCAGCCAGCCTGTGGGGCAGCTGAAGCAAGCTGTGGCCGTCCGGGGAGCCGTTTCGCTCGGGTGGCCTCGTAGCCGGAACTGTGGAATTCGTCAGTGAGGATACGATCGGCGACAGGAGGCGACCATTATGTCGTCCAGGGTATCTCCCACGTCTCTGCGCAGGCTGCAGGAACGTGACATCACGCTCCGTGTAATGTAGACCACACAATTATCATTTGAATCGGCCTACATTGTGCTTTGCGTAAGCGAATGACATTACTCCAGCCTTAAACTGCAAATATTGCACCGCAAATCCAACACTTCTACTGACAACTAAAGTGTCTCACAATTAAACGCTTAGAAGCGTCTTTACACTCTCCGTCACACTCTACCACACTCTTGTAAGCGGCTGGAACTAGTGACAGACGCTTGCGAACGTCTGACGTGGGTTTCGCACACACACATAGAAAGACATCATGCATTTTCCAGTACCACCTACACTTTTTCTGAGTTTGCTATACAGATAACAACAAGATAGGCGTGCGCCAGACCGCGGCGTGGCGTACCAGGCTTCGCGGCTTCGCTCATCGCGAATCACTGTTCCGCCACTCCACACCTGCGCACGCCTACCTTGGCCCGCCGACGGCTGTCAACTGATGAGTAGGACCCTGCGGGTCCAGACAGTAGGACGCCCTGCAGGCGTCACTCTCTCCGCACGGTCGCACCCGCGCTCATGTTTTAACTTCCGAACTTATCTTACATCACCCTTTCGTTATCAATGCCACTCAACCAGTCCTAACCCACCCTTCCTGCCTGAGTCTAACCTACCCTGGCCTCCACTAACCTAACCTAACCGAGCGTAACCCACTCGAGTCACTGATCCGCCCCTCCCTGACAGGCGCATACTGACCTCACCCAAGCGGCGGATTTTAAAATTTAGACCACTTGTAAAAATTATCTTAAAAACCGCTGAGGCTGCGGTGCCCCTAAGGGAAGGTTGACTTCGGTATGATGCAAGAAAGAAGTGGTCCAAATTTGAGCATTTCTACGTCTAACCGTTCTCGACAAGCGGACAAGCAGACAGATTGACAGACAAAACATTTTTAGTCTAGTCAGGTTAAGGCATCGCTATCGCTCAGGCAAATATTAACGTCTTTATGCATCAATAAACATGTATTATACGTTTTTACAAGAATATTGTGAGAATCGGTCAACATATCACATACTGTATACGATTTCGTAGGCAAAGGTGTGAATCTTTCTACGCACAATTCTTTAAGTACCGTTGTATATTATAAACGTACGTATAATTAAAAAGACAACGCATGAATTCGTGAATTCTTTCCCAAATTGTGCATAAGCCGATTTCGCACAGACAGACAAAACATTTTTGGCTTAGTCGGGTAAGGGCTTCGCTATCGCTCAGCCAACAACACTTTCCTTTAGCAAGTCCTAAATTGTATTTTAAAGTGACTACGATGTGTTTTGCAGACCCACCACCCCACAACTAGAGGGCTTATGTTAACGGCATCTCCCCTACGGTTATATAATAAGTACACACTATCTTGATTCAAATAAAAGCCTCTTCAAATATTGTCGTTTCAGCTCACCCCGGGAACTTATTTATTGCACGATGTAACTGGTAATAAAACACTAAGTAAATTATAAATTGAGATACAGCACGTATTACTTCCGTTTGACACTGCGTACTGCAAACTTACATATACTGTCGCTCTGGTTGTCTCTCTCTTGAAATAGCTGTGCATGGCTACAGCCATACCATTGTCAGAATCTCCCACACACAAGCAAACACACACAAGCACACAAACATCTATTTTGATTCGGAAACGTTCCAGGTGATCAATGAACAACCAAACAGAAACGATACTTTTTATTGAAGTACAAAACTATACACAGACCAACACAAGTATGTTATATAATCCTACCATTAGTCGACGTCGTTATTGATATGTGGTATGACAATGGTTCACTTCATAAACTTTTCGACATATACTACAGACGAGAGAGGAAAGAATGTGTTCAGGGCGTTGTCTTTACTTTGCATCGTTATTTGTCACGTGACGACTTTCATACGTTAGATCGCAGTATCTCAAGAACCCTGTCGGAACTATACAAAATCATATTATGCGAATGTTTAGGGATCAACTATCCGCATGATCATTTACGTACAGACATACACAAGACACCTTACCTACACTATAAAAACAATAGTTTTCAAATGGCTACTCTGAAAATGGCTGAGGCCGTTTCAAAATAACATTAAATACTGTCTTAAAATGGCAAGATTAGTGATATTCGTAATTCCGATTCGGCAAAACCATTTTGAAATTTCTTTTTGTCTGACATTAGCCATTTCCAAAAAAATCATTTGTAAATGACCGAACCACTTTCGTCGGATAACGGATCAACAATTTCCATTGATTAGCAGCACTTTCAGCACCACTAAAGACATCAGAATATGTGACATATATTTATGGAGTTGATTATAAGACACTCGAGTAGTAGTTAAACAACATAATGGTTCGCAGGTCATCTGCAGCTAAACAAGGGCCTTATGTGACCGCGGGGTGGCTTGGACTGTGGACATATACTCTTGATGGTCTGGAACCTGGATGAGGGGGTTGTCTTTACGCGGCTTTTTGTTAAAAGTTGTTCTCACTGTAAATCCAGCGTAGGTGAAGACCGCAGGTAAGTGTGGTGTGTCCACGCCGTTTAGAAACTTCCCCTCAGTTTGCTGCAGTGAACACCTCAGATTACGAGGGGTCAGATTTACACCGCAGGTACAGCTGCGGTAGATTTGGGTAACTGCAGCACACCGCAGCTAAACGAGGTGAATACACCGCAGATGCCACGAGAGTGCCTAAGTCTTTTTAAACCGTCTTAAGAACGTTACGCCCAGGCAGCGGTTTTCACCAGTGGATGGCAACGGCGTAATGACTCGTGAAGCGACACTGTTTCGACCCTTACTCTTCCATCAATTCGAATCCCACCATGTACTCCTACTGCGTTTTTTCGTAAAATTTAAATGTCTGGCCTACATGGAGTGTAAACTCACTACATGCGTATAACCTATCTGCCTACAATGTTGCAGTCTTCGTTTTTGAAACAGACTGTAACATGCTGAATGAAATGGACGAATTTGACGAAATCGATAACTTTTCCCTTATTCTTTTAAATCACATATGCGAATTTCTCAGCGGGGCTAAATAGACTGGTACAAGGCCTCACAAACAAGTAAAAGTACTACAACACTGCGTTGTGTGGTTTGGACAGATAAACAGGCGGCCGGCATCGATTCACACGATCCGTACTGTGTTGTGAGCTCCTGTTTTCACTTGGGGAGCAGCCAAGGCATTATCTATTGAGGTACTACTATTTTGGCGATGATTCTTAATTCTTTTGTCACCACGTGTGCCGAAATGTTTTCAAAAATTGTGGGAACAACGTGTGAAGTGAAGAATAATTTTTTTACTGCGACCCATACTAGGTAACGAAAGGAAATTGTAGGGAAAGTAGTTGTGGATTGAAATCGGTCCAGACATCCCTGACTCCAACAACCGTGACCCAACCTATAGTGAAGTCCCTGGTCTACGCCTTTTGTGCACTCTCTAAATAGTATGTTTGAACCATGAGTTCGGCGCTAAGATTGGCGCATACCCAATGATAAAGCAGGCAGAATAATATGGATGCACAAGCATAACGTTGAACACATATGCTTGATCCAAGCATTTGCGATACTCGTAGAGCCGAATTCGCTTCAAGCATACTTTTTTTAAGCCCGTTCCTACCCGTTTCTTCAGAAACGGACAGGTGCCAAGGCTTGACTGATGCCGACTGTTCGTTCGCGCGTATGTATACACGCTGACTTGTCGTTCTCAGAATATGTTGAGAGAAGTGCAGCATGTTCACCACCACGCTCGCCGGTTCGTGCGCACTTGGTAGCCAGTAGAGTTGAAGAATACCGACATATCTTCTCTGGTTGCGCCCCTTTGTTCATTTGTGTTTCAGGCCGTCCTTGGGGGTTGGAGGCCTTTCCGTCCGGCCTTTCCCGCTCGACCTGACGGCAGACAGACGGCTCTGCTCTCATCCCTGATTGCCTGGACTACAGTCGCTCGTATACTCCAACAAAAATCCCCCAAAGCAACACCGCCTCAAGCTTGCTTTATAATTTGTGGACACCGTGTATGTTTGGTGGAGCGATCACGCAATTTTTCGGTTAGTCTAGTTGAGGGTCATAAAGAGCCATTTCCAGCGCGTGAACAAGAATGTTTGTATTTCCTTGCTAATTGTAATTTTTCGTTGAGACGAGTATTATGTAAAGCGCGTTACGTCTCGTAACTGACGTTTGAGTAACCTTTAACGCGTCGTCCGTTACAGGTCGCGGAAAAATTAAACGCGTTATCGTTACGGTAACAAAGTAACGCGTCACACTCACGTGGTGTTTTCGTTACGTAACGTTCCGTTTGAGCGACAGTATTGCGAGGCGAAATGGTCCCGCATGGGGGACCGCCGCGACAGGCCCTCGCATGAGACATTTCCAAGAAACAAATTCCGCCCCGCCCCCCCGAGAAAAAATCATCACACTTTTGTTTTGGGGGACGTCTAGGTCTAGAAAGAGCACGGCAAATTTGAACGGGATCGGACAACGTTTGACTGGCACGCACGCAACGGAGCTCACAGTGCTGGAAGTCACGTGCTACGCGCCGATGCCGGCTGCCCTTCCGGCACCCTCCTGCGGTCCGCTGTGCATCGTGCCTCACGGCAGCTGCCAAAGGGTGTCGGGCGATAGCCTCTGATTCCGACGCGAGCGACGCGACGGCGGGAAACGGCAGAAACCGCTGAACGTATAAACCGTGAGGAATTGTCGTTTTTAAACGACTTTTTGAAGAAACTAAATTAATCAAGAAAACTTTGTAAAATAACGACATTTTCTTACGTACGGTATCTACTCATCAGGCAATTTTCATAAGCTGAATTGACTTTGTCATAGTTAGGATGAAATGAAGAAAACTTTTTGTAGCTTTGTCCTCTAAAATTAAGGCCATTTGCCCTCTGTACTATGGAACCTGCAAATTCCTCACGTTTTTCGTTAAAAATCGAAGAAATCCTCGCAAAAATATTTGTTTAAAAACGAAGGTCTTCAGTTTCTCCATTAATCAAACAATCTTCGTTTTTAAACGACTGAATTTTTTACAGTGTACGGATATTTCGTGCGTCATGTCAGAGGTGATGTCTCGCATCGTCGCGTTTGAGTCAGAGGTTGTAACACGACCGCCGAGGCAGGAGGCAGGGGCCGCAGGGCCGCAGGCGCAGGGCCTGCAGGGCTCCCTCGCAGCCGCACCGCCGACCGCTATTGACCGAAGGTATGTGGCATCCATGCTGCAACTACTCAGCGGAAAAGGAAACAGTTTTGTCTTGAACACCATTTTCTATGGACATTTTTTTGTGTCCATAATTTTTCCACAATCCGTTTGTGCGTAAGCTTTGCGCACATGGCTTTATCCGTAGTTACGCACAATTTTGTGCGACGCGGATTGTGCAAAAAATATGCACAGAAAAAGGGCTATAAATATTTAGTGTGTGGTCTCAGAAGTTAGTTCACTACACCCGTAATGTTCGTTGTTTATAGGACCAGCTGGAAAGTCCTCTTGTTGAGGTAAAACTGAATTCTCTACAAGAAGTTCATAATTTTTCCGTTGATGAGAAACAATTGCAAGTCGTTCTTCGGGAACTCTCATTCGACTAGTCGACTGCTTTTCAATGGTTCATTATTTGTTTGTAAGACTAAATTAAGTAAAGTGCTATTACAGTTCTCAAAGTTTTACTACTGCCCACGACCTTGCCTTACTAATCTTTTGAGTGTTGAGAACAACTAATACATTGTTCTTTAAAGGTCCTTCACGCATAAACAATCAACTGTGAGGGCACTGCCACAAAAATTGCAATGGTAGTGATTTGTTAGAGGGCGGGGAAATCAAAACATACAACACGCATCTAAAACAGACCGAACCCAACCAGCAACACTACACAATACACGCAATAACGTGAGCTGATGTCACATTTTTTTTGCCTGTCCATACTTTTTTAAGATCTAGGCGAGTTGGGATTCCAATTATGAAGATACGTCGGCGGGTAAAAAAATTCCAGCGCCTACAGCACTGAATGGCCCTCGTTAACCGAAAAACGAATTTATTCTAAAAATAGTAACCTGAAACGACTTGGTATTGGGACCTACGACGCGCTATATGCCGACTCGACCTCTCAGACCGCGCGTCCACTACGACATTGTTGATAAGCCTCGCGCGAACGACTATTACAAGCTCTGGCAGACCGCGGCGGCGGGGAGCCGGCCAGAGCGGACAGCATGGCTAGCCAAGTTAACAACAATACGTCTTGGCAATAAAGAGTTAAACAGCCATTTGAAAAATATTTATATTTGGTTTGATTAGGACCGTGAAATGTGGCTCGATTTTATGCAAAATGTGTATGCAAACAACATACCTAATTTTGTATTTTTAAATTAACTAAGGCGATAAATAATATTTAATTTTGAAGTTGGTTGTATTGGAGTACCGATCTTCCCCTTCTTGCCTCACTTTTGTGCAGCCTTCTCTCTTCCTGCCCCAGTTCTGTGGCGCAGTCTCTCGGCTGCTCTCGGCGCGGAACTGAAATGTGGCCGCGCGAGCGCGGCTACTATGACACCTCCAGTGGGAGAATTTAAAAAAAAAAGTGGAATAGTCGATGCAAAGGAGTCCTCGCTCGGCTCGGTCCCAAAAAAATGCAACATCGGCCCTTTTTAGTTCGAACCAGGGAGATCTGCTCTTGTTTGCTTGGGGTTGAGAAATCTGCTTTCGTTCGGTCGGAGCTGAGGTGCCACAACAACACCTATGTCAATGCACAGACCTGAATGCAGTGCAGATATGTACAATGTACAAGTTGAAGGACATGAACATGTCGTGTGTAAATGTGATACGGAAAGGCGGCGCGACGCGACGTTTATCGTTGCTTGTTTTGACCGGAGCTCTACTGGCCGGTTTGAAAATTCTACTAGGTACTAAGTCACCCTCGTCAATCGAATAACGAGCGTTTGCACGAAACAGTAACGTTAGGCACAATTTTGGTTTTCTGTAAACATTTTGTAAACATAGAAACAGGTGAAATGTTTGGAAATCGATTGCCTAGTATTTCATTCCTGCTTTTTCGAAATGGGAAATAGTGGTTATCTTTAAAACCAAGTAATGATGTATTAGTATTCCTCATTAATTACGCCCCGGTTCGCGACGGCGCGTGGACGACCTATCGGGCTCGGGGCCGTAAGGTACCCGTTGCCCGGGCTTGGGAAGGACGCATGACGCAAAATGGCACGTGCCACGCAGGGCGCACACTGAAAAGTACAGAACTGTAACAAGCGTCTCGCTGTAGCCCATTAGCATTTAAGATTCACGCCTGGGCCATTCAAGAGAATTACCATACTGGATGAAATCCGAGCTTTTCGAAATTTCGCTTTCGGTTTTTCAGAGCACCCTTCACTCTTACCCTTCATGACGGGCGTCCCCACCTGCTATTTTACATCGAGGTAATGAATAAAGAGTGAGGTGGCAGACGATTGGTGGCCCAGTGGCCTGTTGCCGGACCAACTAGCTAAGGGGGCACTAAGTAGGTCGCTACAAGTGAAAGGCTGCGGTTCGGCGTTGCCATTCGCGAGCTCGTGGCATTGTAAGAAGTAGCAGAAGACGTCGTAGTCAAAGTCTTCGTGCAAATTGCGCGAATCTAGTATCTTACCGTTGTGCGTTTGTCGAATTTGCCTTATTTCAGAGCTTTATCAATATTCGCTCCCTGAAGCCTCTACATCCCTGTGATCCTTGGCATCTTCGGTGCATATAGTCTGGGAGATAAGAACACATTTTGATCGCCGCCGCGGGCACCAACGCGCATCATGATTGAAGTGGTAATTTCGGGCATCGGGGGCAGCTTCCCCCAAAGCTCTACCGTCCAAGACTTCGGGCAGGACCTGCTAGAAAACAAGTACCTCCCGAGTCCAACCAAACGCTGGAAAGATGGTGAGTACAGGACCTTGTGGCAGTGTCCAGTAAAAAAATACCCTGTTTTTCCCATAACCTCTTAACTAGATTTGGTGAAAATGTTTCTGAGGTGGAATAGCATTTTCGCCGTTTGTTTATTATATCAAGCTCGTAGAAAGTGTTTTGGCTTACTTAGTTTCCAATAATGCTTTCCTTTCCGTTTGAAAGTTGAGTGACATCGTGATTTTTAAGGTTGCGTCTATGATCGTTCAACACAAGGAACGGAAAGGGCCGATTGTTAACGCGTTGTGGACATAATATCGCGGCAACGTTCAGTGGGCTCTGTGCCAGTTTCCGCGGCCCATACGGTCATCACCACCTAGCGCCAGCGCTGCAGTAACACTAGTTTCTCGCATATACCTTCAGGCAACAAATTCAACGTCCCGACAATGTGTGGCGAAGTACCATACAATGATTTCGACGGATCCTTCTTTGGCGTCAGTAAGAATCTTGCTGCATCTACTGACCCTGTTTACAAGATCGGCTACCAGAACTGCTTTGAAGCAATCGTTGACGCAGGTACGACGCACGCCCATTCTAAATAGTGCCTCAATCGGACTTTTGAATAACAACTTGATCAACGGCAAAAAGCACGTCTTACACGCACTGTATGCAAGTATTAATGATCAATGGTACTTTAAAACTGATCCTGGTAACTAATACTTCTAACACAGTAAAAAATAATTATTCATTTTTCGAAGGATTTTTATAAGGGCTTTACATGCACCATCCTTCTGAAAAAAAAAAGTTTTATTTTGCCGTGAAAATGTGTGGAAATATGATATAGGCAAGAGTTCTAACATAATTTTTGAAACTCATCCAGGATTAAGTCCATATTCCATGAGAGGATCCAAAGTCGGTGTGTTCGCTTCCACCGGTTCAAACGACTTTGAACAGCGGTCACTCTATTCCAGAAATATTTTGAACTTTGCCAACTACATCATCATGGGAAACAATAGGTCAATGTTGCCAAACCGAATCTCGTTCCTCTTCGGTTTCCAAGGTAGGTGCCAATCGATCGATACGCGATTCCGTTGCGCCGGATGACGTCACTGGAAACAGTTCGAAGATGAAAGGTATATGAAACATGCGCTGACCCCTGTAAGCACATACCCCGCGCTTCTGTTCATGCAATCTGGCGTCTGCGCATGCGCTGACGTTGCCCAACCTTCTTACATTCTTTTCATCTACTTTCACTCCCCGGCGACGTTACCACGCTCCAGAATCGTCAACCGGTTCAAAGTAACCAAGAACATTTATACGGAGAAAGTTGTGCACGTTGTTACAGTAATTCTAAAATCGAGTTGCTTATATGTGCGCCGACCGCCCTTAAACGTTGACGGGAATATGAGTTTCTAACGTCTTGGCCGAATACACAATTACCGTAATTAGCACTGCGGGTTGGAGATGGCAGAATAGTACTGAACTGGAGCCGCCTTTGGATAGCGTGTGATCCGCCCTCCTGTCTCGCCAGGACCCAGCTTTGCCATGGACGGCTCGTGGGCCGCAGTGCACACGCAAATCCGTATGGCAGCCCGGGCTATACAGTCCGGCGAGGTCGAGGCTGCCGTCGTCGTAGCGTCCAACATCGCGAGGTTCCCTGAGGGCACTGTTGCTATGCGAGGATTAGGACTTATAAGCAAGGATGGACGGACGCGGAGTTTCGACACAGATGGTAAATATCATGTGACTAGCGACATCCAAGACATATGCTATGGTCCAGAAGATCTTTTCCTGCTTGCTTTTCTGCCCACACTGGTAATCAAGGAATGTTACATCACGCTCCAACAAATGTGACACGTGTCACATTAATTTGAATGCTGTGTGACATTCGTTTAAACGTGATGTAACATTTGTTTTAATGCGACTGGTAAGAAGGGCGCCCGTGTCACACTCCAAGGAATGTAACACTACATGTTGAAGAATATGACACTTGTCATGTTCGTTGGTACGTGATGTCACATTCGTGGATACCAGGGCACGCTAGAACGTTCTGACCGACAGTGGGCCTTAAAATTTGCATTTCATTGGGTGTTAAAAAGGCAAAAATCTTTGTTTATTTTTTGTTTTGGGGAAATGTCGTCTGTGGGTGTAAAGTCGAAAGGCATTTCATAATGGTTTTTCCATTGCAGAACGGAGAAAACCATTTCAGCATTGCCCAAATCATGAATCAAACGGCCCGATCCATACGACTGTCATTTTAAAATGACTTTCTTTTCCAACAGTATGTAAGGAGCAGTTGAAGGCACTTAACCATGTCGTTCCCTCTGTAACAGCTTCCGGGTCGATACGCAGCGACTGCTGTGTGGCAATGTTTCTCCAGCGTGCCGACCAGGCGAAAAGATGCTACGCGAAAGTGTTGGCCTCAGAGTTGGAGTACACTAGCCCTGCCTGGAAAATAAAAACGGTCTTGCCGAACCCGAGAGGCATCCAGGACTTCCTCTCAAACCTATATAGGTGAATATATAGTCGCAAGTTCTGTCGAAGTGGTAGCAGTGGTATCCAACCAGGATTTTCCATACCCATTAGATTTGGGCGCCTAGAATTCGAGCGGTTACTGCTATAACACACATGACATTCCTAGGTCATTCCAAGGAGTCGCCTCCGTCAAATTTTGTTGAAATCTCTTCTGGTGCCAAGATCTCTTTCTACTGTATACCTAATGCGTTAGTAGAATAATGTGCATTTTACGAGTTTCGTATATCGGAAATAAACTTCTTTGCAATTATAGAAATCCCTTACTGTGTATACCAATATTAAGAAATGTGGCCGACTTATGTACGCACTTGCATGATGTTCCCAGGTCTCAGTCCATCGACCCTAAAAGAATTGCGTACCTTGAAGCAGACGGGAGCGCTCACCCTGTTCGAGACGAGTGTGAGCTGGCTGGCGTCGATGCGGCACTTGCCAAGGTAGGTTTGTTGGCTGCGCGAAGCCGAGCGAAGCCCTTACCCGACTAGGGTTTGTCTGTTTTGTCTGTCTTCGGTCCATGCAGGGAAGTGTGGACCACTTTGGACCACATGAGGAAGCGTAGACAATGAGGTGAAAACCACGTTTTTGAGTTTGCCCTCACTTAGATTTGTAATGTAGTTTTTACCCTCGTCTTTCCGCTTTGAGTGACACCATCCGGCGCAACGAAATCGTCATGTTGTGCATTCAATACTCTCGTTAGAAAAAACTTAAGGTGGGTGAATAGGCAAACAGAATTCATACAGAAGTCATCCATAATCAAACCGAATCTGTGGATCCGTAAAGCGGAAAAAATGGCAAAACTAAATTACAGGCGGAAAACGTTCTTCAGTTACAGTTTGGCCCTGAACTTGTGAACGTTGTGGAAGAGGGATGCAATGCAAACTCGAAAACAGAACTCTCTTTCTTAAAACCCTCGTTAAAATTTCCACAAACACACTTGAAATCGATAACATCAGAATTTGGATCTAAACGCTTTTACGACATGTACTCCTTCTTAGCGCGCGGGCCGCTCTACGCCGCTGCTCGTGGGCTCCGTCCGCAGTAACCTCGGCTTCGCAGACGTCGTCACCGGCGCTGCGGCCATCTGCAAGGCTGTGGTCGCCATGGAGACGGGCACCATCCCCGCCACCATCGACTTCCGCGAGGCCAACCCCAACATCGAGAGCCTGGCGGAGGGCAGGCTGCGGGTGGTGGACACCAACACACCGCTGACGCTGGCCGCCGACAGCGTGGTGGCCGTCAACACCCTGGGGCTGTTCGGGGCCGTCGGCCACACGGTGCTGCAGCCCAACCCCCGGGCCCCCGAGCCCCCGCAGGACCCGAGCCAGCACCTGCCCAGGCTCGTGCCGGTGGCGGGACGCACCGAGGAGAGCGTCAAGGAGGCCATCGCCAAGGTAAGCGCACCCAACGAGGGGTGACCCACTGCCCACATTTATTGTACATCCGGAATCCGGAGACCTAACTCCCGAAATTATAATCCACATTCCCCATATCCTCGAGTATGAAATTCGGTTTACGGTTATATTGTTTGCACTGAGTACATATTAGTTGGTGGGACGTTCACACACACGCAACTGCCTAACAAAAGAAGGCCGTAGGCCGTAGCAGATTAATGGGCGTGTCTAAAATGGGCCTCTGCCGGGTATCACCTTGGTAGCTGTTACTTGACGGAGTTTTCATGAACCATTAACATCATAGTGAGTAAGTACCTTCTTGGCAGGTATTGGCCACGCCGTTCGACATCAACTACCACCGCCTGGTCCAAGACGTGTTCAGCTCAGACATAATGGGATTCACATACCGGAGCTATGCCATCTGTCCACCAGCTGAAAATGATGTTCCTGCTGTATCGGTACGTTACACGTACACGTCTGCCTTCAGCCCGAAGAAAAGAAATTAATCCATTAATTGAGAAATGCCCTGCCCTTTGTCTTGCACATGACCCTGATCAATGTAGACCTTTGGACTGTTCAGAAAATGGAAAAGCGGACAGTGTGGTTCGTGTACTCGGGCATGGGCAGCCAGTGGGCCGGCATGGGGGCAGAGTTGATGCGCATCCCCATATTCGCCGAAACCATCGAGCGTCTGCACGCGGTCCTGGAGCCAAAAGGAGTGGACCTGAAGAGAGTCCTCACGGAGACGGGCCCTGACGCCTTTGACAATATACTCAAGAGCTTCGTGGGCATCGCAGCCTGTCAGGTACGCGTGAGGTTGACATAGACTTCTGAAGAGGCACATCCGCAACTAAACGTGTAGCACTGTAAATGCTGTGTGAGTCGCGTTTTTGTGAGTCTCCCACATCTCAACTTGCCGAGTTATGCCTCACGTCTCTGACTGTACTAAAATGCGAAAGTCGCTAAATTAAAGATTGCTACGTTATAAAGTAAGGCTACAGTTACAAAATTTAATTCTAACATTTGCATCATTTTGTAATCTCATGATGAACTTTGGATCCCTGTAAATAATTCAGCAGGCATCTCTGATGTTACTCTATTTGAATTGGCAGAGATATGCGTACTGCACACTAGCTGGCCCTGCAAAATCATTTATAAACACTATGATTTCGCTTTTTCAAAATCCTCGCTCGTTTTTACCCAAAGCTGTGCTCTGAGAACAAGACACAGTGGCATTCATATAAGCAGCTGAAGTTATGCAAAACCAATATGTCAGTTCCTGGACCCTTAAAATTCGTTCAACGAAATGAAGTGAGGCCTTCTGAAACCCGATTCAGGTAATGTCCGATTGGTCCAACGAACGATCGGTCAGATCCATCTCAAACTTTCATATCCGTGAAAAGATAAACAAGCCGCTCCGCTTCACCGGCAGCTCGGTTCGACAGGGGGACTTGGCCAGCTTGGCCTGCCGGCGGCGTTCGCGGGGGCCTCCGGCCCCGCCCTGAGTCACCCGAGATGTGTCCGCTGGTACATATTTGTGTAACGATTAAAATCGCTAACCTCAGCCCGCCCCGACACGCGGCGGAGTGCGCCTTGCAGGCGCACCACTCGCAGCGGCCAACCCTAACCTAACAAATCAAACAATTCTCATAAAACAGAAACGCGATAAAATTTGAAAATTGTTGCCACCGTACGTTTATATACGCCATAAAAGGAGTCTATCCTCCAAATTTGAAGTTTCTGTGTAAACGATAAGTCAGCGAACAGACGTCCGAACGAACGAACAAACAGTCGGCATCAGACTGTAAGCCCGGCTCCTGTACGTTTCTACCGAAACGTGTCGGGACGGGCTAAAAACACGGTATGGTAAGTTAGCGCAGTATTTTCTTCTGGAATGAGTGTGAAATCAATACTAATGTACGCTATTCTAGGTTTGGATCAAGCACAATGCCACTCCAAGGCTCTTATACATTATTAAGGCTCCAGTGCCGAGTTCGGTATTGTATGTGTTTTTACACACTTCTTGCACATTCGGTATTCACCAGATCGCTCTGACGAACGTGTTGACGGCGATTGGCGTGGTTCCCGACGGCATCGTGGGACACTCGTTGGGGGAGCAGGCGTGCGCGTATGCGGACGGCGGACTGACGGAGGAGCAGGCGATCCTAGCAGCCTGGGCGAGGGGCGCTGCGTCCAATGAAGCGACGCTCATAAATGGCATGATGGCCGCCGTGGGTAAGCAAGAACCAGCGCGTAGCTGCCAAGTCAAAATATATCGAGAGAATTATAATACTGTTACAAGCATTCCCATACACGCAGGCTCTTGTAACACAATTTTCTAAATTTTTGCTTCACGCTCAATGTAACCGAGTGCTCAAATCTCGACTGTGAGGCCAAGTTTTAAATTCAACCTCTTAAAGAGTCCATAATCCCTCTAAATGGGGCGACAACTTCTATCTGCAGGGCTGGGCTACAAGGACGTGCTGCCGCGTCTGCCCCCTACCATCGACGTGGCCTGCCACAACTCGAGTACTAGCTGTACGCTCTCGGGGCCGGCCGAGGACGTAGAGTTCTTCGTGAAGCAGCTCAGTGACGAAGGCGTGTTTGCGAGGACTGTGGACGTGGCTGGCATCGCCTACCACTCGCGGTACATACAGGCGGCCGCACCATTCCTTCGCCAGCACTTGGGGTCCGTCCTTACTGAGCCCAAAGAGCGGTCCTGCAAATGGGTGACCACGTCAGTGCCACTGAACAAAAGGGTGAGAGGCAGTGAGGGTCGGGGGTCCTGTCAAGTGTGGATTATCAATCCTTCGTACTCGGACTGGAGCAGGGGGTGGTTCACTCGGTGAGCTGGTGTTCAAGGTACTACAGCTCTATCAAGCATTACAGCGTTAGGTGTCGGCTGCTACGGATCCCACATGAGTATTACAGGTATTATAACGGTATTACACGCTCAAAAATCCGTGTTTGGTATTACGGTGCTTCTTCGAGGTACTGCAGAAGTACTAAAGCAAGGGGTGTACAGGGTACTACCAAGTAAACCACCCCTCGGACTGAAGTCAGTGTACTCGGTGATAGTATGGTCGCGATAACGATGTTGTGCTCTTTACACTCAATTCGGAAAATCTATTTATGAGTCGACAGTTTCCCTAAATCATAAACACGTTTCCAAAAAGAATAATGTAGAATAGGAATCATTTTATCTCTCGCGTGGTGAATCGACGATTTTCCACGATTAAAGCACCTTGGGCTTAACGCTTCCAAGCCCTGTTACCATCTTTAAAGATTTTCGATCTAACCAAAGTAACAAACACGAATGCGCGCAGGACGAAGACTGGGCCAGACTCTGCTCCGTGGAGTACCTCACCAACAACCTGCTGAGCCCCGTGCTGTTCGAGGAGGCCCTGCAGCACATCCCCCAGCAGGCCGTGGTCATCGAGATCGCGCCGCACGGGCTGCTGCAGGCCATCCTCAAGCGGGCGCTGCCAGAACCCGTGCACATCCCCCTGACGAGGCGCGGCGAAACGGACGCGGCCCGCTTCCTGCTGGACGCCATCGGCAAGTGAGTGGCGCACCAAAGGTCAGGTAGACGTCGGAAGGTTGCTATTTTTTGGGAAGTACCGAAAACACCTGCGAGCAAATCTGATAATTGTGAGCTTACCGGATTTCTTAGTTAATTTATTAACAAATTACCTACTTGGTGCGGCACTTCGCATGGAAACTCCTTCACACTAAATTTGTAGTTTGTGAAATGCTGAGTTAGGGTTCAGGTTTGCGGCGTGGTCCATTCTGTATCAAGTTTTTCTGCCCAGGATTTCGTGTGCATCGACCGTCCCCAACGTCGCCGCCCTGTACCCTGATACGGAGTTCCCCGTGCCACGTGGAACTCCGTCCCTGGCGAATCTGGCCACCTGGCATTTAGACAACGGGGATTACCGCGACCAATATGAGTGTTTAGAAGAAAAGGTACGCTCCCCCACCCATTCTAAGTAGACTGCTTGTGCGTTGTACGGCGCCAACTAGCTCGATTTAAAAAAAAATATTACAGGAAAAGAGGTCATGTTTAACGGCAATTTTCGATAAGAAAGTAATTTATCATACATAGTGTGCATTTCATTCAAAATACTTCTGTGCATACCTAGCTTTTTGTAGTGCCAAATCTTTTGTCATGAGCTTAAGCTTAACTTGCAAGGGTCTTGTTTGACGGAGCTTTCTGATGTAGTCATTGGCCAGCGCCGACTTCAATTGCACCTCACCACACTTGACTGTGAACGGTCAGCAACTCGTACCGATATCGGAGATTCTGGTGAGTAGATGCTGCCAATGGCTGTTTGTTACGGTAGGGTTCCTGAGCGCACGCGCCCTTGGCCAGAAGTGTTGCTGTATGAAAGAAATACACTACATTACATCACAATAATATTGTGAAAATGGCAATGGCCATGTTATAATTAATAGAGGGTGAAACTTTCGCCTTAACCGTAAGAGATACCTTGAAATTGTGGTTCATTTGCCTCTAATCCGTTTACGCGAGGGAAGTTTTATGAAGTTCTGTTAACAATGTTTTTTTTTTTCGCGTGGACGGTCTTTGAGCGCCCAGAAAGTCCCAAACAGTAAAAAATGGCCTATTTTTCAAGCTTTTACCTCCTATAAATCTTGTAGTAGCGATCGGAAATCGGTCGAGGGGCTCCTCGGCAGCCCCTATGCATGACGGGAATCCACAACCAGAAACCAGGCGGCACCAAATTCGAAGGTGGTCGAAAATTTTTCAGGAATACCGTAAATAGATGTGGTCTAAAAAATAAATGTGGTAGCAGTGCACCGTTAGCTCACGTCTCACCGTTCCAGGGACTTATGTGGTTCTCAGCGTTGGAAGACTCGCATGCGACAACCGATGAATTCCCTATCTCGATGAGGGATGTTTACTTCGACCATGCCAAATCCCTTCCGTCCTCAGGTAAGTGCGTGCGACGCCAACGTGTTCACCACAAACTGTGAGTCCATGATTATAATTATAGCTATAATCGTAGTCGATTGTACCAGCCGGTTGAAAACCGTTTCTCTGAGTTATTTATTCATTTTCAGAACGTGTCTCAGTTATTTTCCGCTGCTGTTTTATACATAAGGAATAATATGTCCAAAGGTGTATTTTTTTGGAAATTTTGGGATTTTGGAAGTTTTAACGTTACCTTTTCATTGGAGCAATGCACACACGTAACTGTTATCTCCCCTCGCACCCCATGCACTTCGCTATTTGTAGGGCGCACGCCGGACCTCGTTTCGGTTAAGGTATCGGATGATTTTAGTTGATTTTCGTTGAGTTGTTACTAGGAGGGCTGGAGATGAGATGGTAATAAATGACCCGCAAGGTCTAGTTTTCATGCACTGTTCATTAATTTTCATCCTGCGCAGGCGTTGAGACGCTGAGGGCCATGTACATGAGAGGCGTGTCGGAAGTGGAGGTCATCGACGAGGACTGCCACCCCGTGTCCCACGGACGCGCGTACATCATGGATGTTGAGGAGCAGGCGCCGCCGCTGCCGGACATGCGCCCAGCGGCTCAGGAGGCCGTCACCGTCAGCAAGGCTGAGCTGTATCAGGAACTGGCGAGGCATGGCTTTGAGTACGACATCAAGTACCAGAACATCAACAGCATCCAGATGACGGAGGATGGTGAGTGGTGGCGAAGGGACTGAACGCCCGGGTTAAACGGGTTGTATATGGATTGTACATAAAATGTATATAATCGTATACGATCGTATACACATTGTAAGAAATTGTATATGAACGTAGGGCGTCGTCTATGAATTGTACGTTTATTTGTATATGGTTGTAGGTCCGTACATAGACGTATATGGTTTCATATATGTCCGTATATGACTTAAACACCATATACACTCGTGTATGGGTCGTGTAAATACCGTATATGGTACGTATACAGTCATATATAGCTCGTATACAGTTCGTATACAGTTTTGTGTACAATTTGTATACAAAGACATACGGCCTGTATACAAAACCATGTAAATCGCATACAGGCCATACACCCCGTTTTACCTGGGCGTGTTGGGACTGAACCCAGGCCGATCCGACACATCTAACCCTGTGCCAGACGTTTGTAGGTTTCTGGTGACACCGAGGGGGCGATCACTCGACCGAAACTTGTACACATGTTTCAGAATTTCAAGGGTTTCACCGGGCTTCAATCCTTAATTTATAAAATTTTCAGCTTTTATGGCCGCTTTTGGTCCATTAATACCTAATCCGATCTTAAAGTCGGGCCGGAACGTAGAATTAGGATCACTTCTGCGACTTTGTAAAATGATTTCACATAGTTTGTACACATGATTTTCCCTTGGGTGACACTGTCACCGCCAAACCCCCGACCAAAAAATCGCGACGTCATTTGTAAACGGACCCCATGCTCTCGTAGGGAGGAAGGGCGAGCATGAAAGCGTGTACATTTCAGACATCAACTGCGTTGATCATATTTGCCGTGTACATTTCCGTTGGGTTTGTGCGCAGATTGGGTGGTGACCGCAACGCACAGCGGAGAATGCTCCGGCGTCCTGGAGTCTGTGCTGCAGGTGTTCCTGCTCAAAGCCTTGGGGGATGACCACGGCCGGTGTGCGCACCTGCCGAAGACCATCCAGCGGCTGGACGTGGACATCACCAAGATAATCAAATACTCAGGTGTGGCATTTTTGGATGAGCTTGCTCGATCATCGGTGTCACATTATTATGAGAAGCCTGACAACACTGAAAACCGAAGTTTGAAAATCCTCACCGGTGCTATGCGATACCTTGATCAGCGACGCTGAGCGTCGCCTGTTTCCTTGAAGGGAAAACATCCCTCATCTATCGCTCTTTTAGAGCGTCAAATCTCGCGACAATGCTTTTAGAGAGCGAGAAAAATTTTGTGGAAATTGTTGGCGCAGGCCCAGGATTTACAAGTATCTTTTTCTCGTACGTCAAAGTGGGGGTTGGGTCAGTGCAGCCAATAAAATCACGCCGTGCAAGTGGGTAAGAAAATCGCAGTTTTGCATGTCTTTCATCTTAGCTGCCAAAGGACCTAGACAAAACTATCTCTAACATCATGAACAACATTGAAGGAAATATTTTAGAGACAAGCTATACTCATCAGCGTTAGAAGGAGGCTGTTTGTTTCTTAGCTGCACAAGTGTTATCCTTTTACCTTCGACAAAACAGCCGGCGTCGGTGCGGTTTTTTCCTGGCTGCATTGACAGCTCCCGTGACATAGGTACTCCGTCCTTTGCTTTTGACTAATTCGCGTTGGCTGCGTGTTCAAGAAAACACTATATTTTCATTTAAAAACCCCAAGAAACGGGATGTGGAATGGTGACAGTCCTAAAACTGTGAAACACCAAAGTCACAAACACGTGACTTTATTGGCTGCACTGACCATATCGAGAAACTGATGTCTGTTCACGTTGGTGAAACACACACGACATTCTTGACGTATCACGTGTCCAGATTTCGTGCTGCGTCTGCACCTCGCCACGGGCATCCTGGCCGGGAGCGGTGTGTACTGTTCGGGGCTGACGACAGAGCCGTGTTCACCTCCACACACGCTGCACACACTGCAGTTCGTGCCCTTCGGAGAGACCCGCTGCACGGTAGGGGTGTCGTGTGTTGGCTCGGACATGGAGGTCGCTCCTTCACACCCCTGTGACGGCCTCCCTGCGGTGCGCAGACTCCGGCCGACTTCCTGCGCGTGGCGGTGCGCGGCGTGCTGGAGGCCGCCGGCAAGACGTCCCTGAGGCTGATGCAGCTGCGCGACGGCAGGAAGACGGAGGAGCTGGCGAGAGCCCTGGCCGCCGCCATCGGCGCCAGCAGCGCCGACGTGCAGGTAGGCGGAAGAAATAAACGGGGCCCGGCCTCCGAGAGCTTCCCTGCCCGCTGCCGCCTGCCGTGCCGACCTGAGGGCCGCTTGACGATGCCTTGACGTGCCAGATGATGACGGCGGACTCCGAGGCCGGCCCGGACGCCGCCAACGCCTGCCTGCTGGTGACGAGCCCGCACACGCTGGCGGAGGCGGAGGGCTGGCTGGCCGGCGGCAGGGCGGACGCCGTCCTGGTGTGGTCCGACGAGCGCCTCGCCCCCGGCCCGGGCGTGGCCGTCATGGCGGAGCAGCGCTTCGGCGACGACTGGGTGTCGGTGACCCGGCGCGCCTTGCCCGTCACGGACGCCGTGGTGCTGCAGCTGAGGCCGAGGACGCCGACGCCGCTCGAGGTGCCCGGGGCCTCGCCTGTGGTGCTCGTGTGGCGCGGGCTGGACGAGGCCGCTGTGGACGCCGCCATGGCGGAGGTGGACGCGCGGACGTACGCGGCGCGGGCCAGGTAAGGCGTCCTCGCCAGGGTCCCAAAAGCCACTGTAAACTGGACAGTGGGGATAGTTAACGGATTAAGTTCTCCAGCTGCCCTCGGGTGGATCTCGGAAAATCACGTTGAATGAGATGCCCTACAATACCAAACCTTTCGACCAACACACTCCAAATCCAAGTGTGGACCATCTCCACATTTCCTTGCGTGGACCACTTTGGTCCACGCAAGGAAGCGTGGACCACGCATGGTGCATATTGGAGAAACAGCCGCATGGGGATGTTTGGTTCCCACATTCTCTAGAGAGCCGCGTTGCGCTTCTTCACGTTATCGAAAGCGACCAGAAGAGCGGATTAAAGACGTACCTTGTTAACCTTCCCCTCTAAACAGTGTGAATTACAGTTAGAATTCGTTTGGGTTGATTGCCATCTCTCAATTGCAGGTCTCTTATGGTGGAATTTAGTGTATTGTATTGGTGCTGCTCCCCCAGGATGGTGTTTGTCCCCGACACCGCGCCGGCCTTCTCGCTGAGCGCCCCGCTGTACGCCGACCAGCTCGCCCGCGGCGCCCGCGTCAGTGTGCTGGCCCAGGACGGCTCCTGGGGCTGCTGGAGGACGCTGCCGCTGGCCAAGCCGCTCTGCGCTGCGCTCTCCACGACCAAGTGCGTTCAGATGCCTTGTCAGATATGTACCGTGCACGCAAAAAAAGAAATCTTTTACCCCGTGCCAAATTAAAAGGGCGTAGCTACTGGTTTTAGCGAGGAAGCCAAATTTTTAGTGGTGTCGCTGAAAATTTATGACGTCTGATAACAAGTTTCCGGCATGGCTCAAGACGGTAGCACGAGTGTTAAAATGTTGTAGCTCCGGCACATTTAGCAAGACAGCTAAAATTTTAGCTCAATGTTCCAATTTTTCGCTATAGTGCAATTCCTTTTTTTGCGTGTGATTAAATCAAATGAGCCAGAATTTTTGAATCTTGACCTCTACTTTTCGTTTTAAATTTGATGATGGGGAGCGGCATGGGAGGTTTCTGGCGAAATCCCAGGTATTAAGGTGCCGGATAAAAACATCAGTTTCACCGTAATTATCATACAGTATCATACAATTGCACCAAAAATTAGAAAAATATGCGATGCACCTCATTTAAATATCCATTACCTTCCACAAGAACATCCGTTCTCATCTTGTATACTAAAGCACACTGCGCTCACACCAAAGCCATAGCGTTCTTCATCTTCAATTTTAAGGCACACAGAAAATGTCATTTAAAAATTGAGCTGCAGCAACCAATGCAATTCCGCAAATGATTTCTCTGTTTTGTAATTGACATCCTGTATGTGAGCAGGCTAGAAGACGTGGACGTGCAGTTCCTGGCCGCGAACCCCATCACGGCGGGGCTGGCGGGCCCCGTGGACTACGTGGGCGTGGAGGGGGCCTCGGGTGCCGGGCGCCGGGTGATGGGCGTGGCCCGCTGGCTGGGCGACGACCGGCGCCCGCAGCCGGACCCGCTGCTGCGCTGGCCCGTGCCGCAGGGCTGGGCGCCAGAGGACGCCGTCACCGTGCCCTACGTCTACGCGTTGGTGCGTGAGGGGCGGAACAGACGGGGCGCACCATCGGCAGGCCGATTGCCGAGACAGTCTCGAACGGGAAGGAAATCGTCGGTTTGATGATAAATGTGTATATAGTACGTTGTACTTACTTGGCTTCACCTAGGTAAATCAATATACACAACGGCCTACAACGGCTCTGAAGCAAAGGACGACGCCAGGGGCGTTATAATGGACGATGAAAGGGAGGGGGTGCTTCGCAGGTTAGCCCAATGCATATTGGCATACGAAAGTATATTAACTTTTTGATGCATAAATTCGCATCTGGACGTCTGTTGCCCGAGAGTGCGTCTCAATTTAGATGATATTGAAACACACTGCGCACACGGGTGGCGGGAGAGCACATTCCTTGTCTTAACAGAGCCACTCCAATCCTTTAAAAATAAATTTGCGCCAAAAGAGCGGCGACTTGAGCGGCGATGTTTTCTCTCCGCATACGTACTTCTATGGGGCGTTTGTGTATGTGTGGACGAGCATTGATGTGGCATAACTCGCTCGTCTGCTCCCCCAGGCCTACTACTCTCTGCTGGTCAAGGCGCAGGCGCGGCGCGGCGAGTCCATCCTGGTGCACGAGGGCACCAAGGCCTTCGGGCAGGCCGCCATCCGCGTGGCCGCCCAGCTGGGCTGCAGCCCCATCTACACCACCGTGCGGAGCGCCGAGGAGCGGGACGCGCTGCGCAGGATCTTCCCTCAGGTACCCACTCGTACCCACCCGGTAGCGTGGACCACTTCTGGGATCGGCGTTCCCCTGGAGTTTCTTTATTTTGCTTTTTTTTTTTGCTCTGGGATACTTTTTAGCTTTCTCATATCATGTAAGAATAAAAGCAAACGACATGCGGTTCCACTGTGTTTGGCGTCGACTGTGCTGTGGCTGTGTGCCTGCTGCCAGTGACGGTGTTCTCTCTCTAACTCTCGCAGCTGGACCCATGCCACGTATTGGTGTGTGGCAACGGCGGTTCGCTATTCGAGTACCGAATCCGCGTGCTGACCCGGAAGCGCGGCGTGGACATCGTGGTCAACTCTCTTGCGGACCGGGAGCTGCGGGCGACCATGCGCTGCGTGGCAGTCGAAGGGCGGCTGCTGCACTACAACCGGGAGGACGCGCTGGCCAGCCGCGCCGTCGGTGAGAGTCGCGACAAACGGGACGGTTACTTGAACCATCACTGCTCATTGGTTTGCCCTTAACAGTCAGACATTTCCTGGCACGGTTGTAAGCTGCGTCCAACCGCCCGACGGTAGCAAACGTCTCTCCTGAGTGTTGATCCCTCGCGACTTTTGAGGTAGACTCATAAAGGAATGTTTGCATCTTAGGTGTAACATCAAATAATGAACCATGCTGATTGTTTGAAGCATTTGAAAGTATATAATTAACCATGATTATAAATGAGAGCTTAAACAGCACTTTATATCATTAGATGTGGTTACATATGCTCATATATGACTGGCATATATGCCCATTTATGGTTACACAAATCAATCCATACATTTCACAGGTATGAATTTTTATATGGCTACACAACTTTAAGAATGGAGGCATATATGTGCGTGTGAAGTCATGCACATACTGTCTAATAGGCCTTCAAACACACACTGATGGCTCCAAATGCGTAATCATATAAAAGCTTACATATGTAAATATATGAGTATGTACATGGAACCATATATGGGCATATATTACAGTCGTATATGGACATATATGCCAGTCATTTATAAACATATATATGTCCATATCTAATTATATATAGTCTTACTCAGACGGTATGATTTACAGATCAGTCAGTCTTTTGTGGGGGATTATTTGTTCTAGACTCAGACGGTATGATTTACATATGATCCCCGTGTGAAACTACTCCACCCTAGTAGCTTTTTTTATCTCTCTTTAACATGTTTCACCGAACCTTGTCACTTGGTTTCGCAGGTCTGTGGATGTTTACGCTCAGCGCACACATGTACGGCATTTCCGGCGAGGATCTCTTTCGGGGCAGCGAAGGGGTTCGGGCCGAGGTGGCGGAGGCCGTGCGCGTGGGGCTGCGGGACGGCGTCGTGCAGCCCATCGTCGGCGCCAAGGTCTTCGATGCGTCACTCGGGTGAGCTCGCTGTAGCGAGACGGTGCCCCGAGTCCAATGAATAAATGATAGCAGCACAGTTCTTCGTTGCGAAATTCAATGCAGAAAATACTAAATAGGGTTTTGCAATTATCACAAGGGTTCTCCCACACAGGTTGACAGAATGTGAAAACACGAAAACGGTCATTAAGGTGAACCCCAACTCTGCGTCCTCTAGTCAGCAGTGCGATCCTACCAAATGTTACCTGGTTTTCAGTGAGTATGAGTACTGCAGTGCGTCGGCCGACATGTGGCAGCGCATAGTTAACCCTGAGGTGACGTTCCCCAGGTGAAAAGAGTTGTAACTCATATGTAGTTGTGTATGATGTTATTTACAGTCATATATACGTTATATATACACCAAAAAAAAAGTCAATGGACAATTTGTCCATGGCTATGGACGATTCTGTGCGTCCACAGGCTAGTGACAAAAATGTGACTCCAGATGGACAGCATTGTTACTAAATTGTGGACAAATTGTTACTTTGTCCACAGAAGGTCACAATATTGTCCATCTGCAGTCACAATTTTGTTACCGTTTTATAAACGCACAGAATCGTCCATAGGCATGGACAAAATTGTCCAAACGACTTTTTCTGTGTAGATCGAAGAGTTGACAACTCCGCGCGTGTAGACCACCCTGGTATCCATGCCGTAATCAATGGTAATCGCCGGTAATCCCCCAGGGTTTTCGCGGCGATTTTTGCTAAGATTGAGGATGGCAATAGGCCGTAATCAAACGGCAATTGTGGTTATCACTGACGATCAGCGGTGACCATTGATAGTCCTTGGTGATCATGGTAAAGAATGACCACAGAAATCACTGCCAGTTCGCAATCTTGTGTGCACTCAAACGTTCGAGTCGTCAACCCCTCGATGTAGGTCATATGCGTAACTATATATGTGTTTTACATAATCATATATATTTATATATTTTGTCATATATAATTACTAAATAAAGGTCAACTTTAACTCATTTCGTCTGGGTCAAGACGCCGCTCTTCCAAAACGAATGCTCTGCAGGCAGGGATGCCGGCGACGCGCTGATGTTGGCGACCAGGCTGGCCGCGCTCGGCGCCCACAACATCGCCGCCGCCGTGGTGTCGGCGCCGAACGCCGCGGCCGTGGAGCAGCGGCAGCGCGCGCTGCGGCGGCAGCACGCCGCCCACCTGCACGTGCAGCGCGTGCCCCGCTGGGACCTGGCGGCTGTGCGGCGGCTCGTCGACGGCGTGGGACCCCTGCACACCGTCACAGTCGTCATGAAGGTTGGTTCGGGTAGCATCTAACTGCTTCGGCTGCCTGCCCCAGCCAGGCCCCTCTGCCCTGTCGGTGCTGACTGCTCTCGGTGCCCCGCAGGACGACGCGGACGAGGCCGTGGCCGCGCTGGTGTCGGCGGCGCTGGCCGCGGCGCCCGCGGTGCGGCTGGTGGTGCTGTCGGCGCAGCCCGGCCCGCAGGCCGCCGCCCTCCGCCGTCTGGCTGACTTGGCGGCGGCGCGCGCCTCCCTGGGCCTCAGCACGGCCTGCTTGGCGGCGCCCCTGGCCTCGGCCGTCGGCCACCTCGCCGACCTGGTGTGCCGCGCCGAGCCGCCGCCGCTCACGGTCCTGACCGCGGCCGACGCAGCATCCGGTTCGTAACAAATCTCTCATTAGAAGTCACCCTCGAAACGTCCGGAGGAAATGTACCTTGAATATTCCACACATTCCACAAGACGAATTTCTCTCATGGTTGATGTTCTCGAGCTATGTAAATTAGTTTTGGTTTGCAGCTCCAAGAGGAATAAGGGACTAATTGTATTAATCAGTTTCAGGGGAGGGAAAAACTGAGGGATACGGAGGCAGAACTTAAATTACAGAGACGGTGGTGGGTATGACGGTATTCTGCAATGGTTTCCACCCGCAGGTGCGTCGGTCGCAGAGCAGCCCATCGCCGTGCTGCCCGACTCGGCAGCCGCCCTGGCCGCGGTGGGCCGGGCCGCGGCGCGCTGCGCGGACGGAGCCGCCCTGCGCGCGGTGCCCTCGCTGTCGCTCCCCCGGCGCTGCCCCTCCGAGAACAGCACGGTGTTCGCGCTGCCCCCGCTGGGGGTGCTGGACCCGGCCGCCGCGGAGCAGCTGGCGGGGCTCGCCGGCCGCCTCCACTGCCCCGTCCTCGTGGTGGGGGCCGCGGTCCGCACCAGCATTCACGAAGCCGCCACGGACGTTGTCAAGGTAATAGTCGGCGCGGTACACTGGATTTTTTATAAAGACGTTTCAAATTGTTTTTAATGCACCAAAATTTGTCCCATGAGTATTTAGAAAAAAAATTGGCCCTCAGCCCATTCTCGAGTCTTCGTGTGGAGTCGAGATATTGAACACTATTGAATACCCTTATTTTGCACCCCGATATAGACGGCATACCACGTTGCTAGTATTTTTTTTTTTCAAATATACGGAAAGGAAACCAGTGAAATTGCTTTAGTGTGACTGCAGGCGCATCGAATCGGAAAGAAGTTGTCCTTGGGCATTTTGTGTTCGTGCGCGATTGCTGAAATGGTGTGTTGAGTCTGCCAAGGGCACTCGCGGGTAATAAAACGCGTCTTTTCTTTCTTCAGGTCATCGAGAGCCGGCAGCCCCGCGGTCCGTACAACATCCTGGGCTGGGGGCTGGCCGTCGTCCTGGCGCTGGAGGTGCAGCGGCAGCTGGAGGCGGCGGGCAGGCGCGGTGCCCTCTTCCTGGTGAACGCCGACGTCGGCGCCGCCGTGGAGTGGGCCAAGCGGGCCGCGGCAGCGCGGGAAACCGCGGCAGGTATGGGCGGACGTCACCGTCGCGTCGAGAAGGACTACTAAACCGAGACCCTAAACCGGAGGTGAAAGGAATCGTACGAGAAATCGCGTGATCCTGGAGCCCCGGAGCAATCTACCTCCGAATCCGCAAGTTCTCCTTTATTCTGTTCGCGGGAGAAATTCGCCTGGCGGCGGATGCACACACTGTCGGCTGAAGGCTGTTCTCAACAGTGAAGGTTGAAAAGTAACTTTTTGCCCCCTTTTACCATCCCTTTCACCTTCCCTTTCACTTCCCCTCATCTACAACAGGTGTGTGGTAGCGATCGTAGCCATCGGCTTTGCGTTAGTTCGCGCACCTACCACCAGGAGAAATTCGGTTGCGAATTTAGCGAAGTCAGGATTTACTACACTTTTTACTCCAGCTCCATCACCACCCTGGAGCACTCTCTACCATTCATTGAGAGAAACATGTTGTGCATAATAATTGGCTTTTACATTAAAATAATAAAACACAGTACGGAAACGGGCACGGGCTGGAACTTTGTACCTACTATTGTACGGTGTACGGTATTGTAAAGTATTGCCATTGTTCCGGGTTCCGTTTTCATGATGTAACAATTCTATTTCAGTGGCAGACCCTGATGCACAGCGCGGATCAGAGGCTGTTTCCTCGCTACTGAACGCCATCGCGAAGTACGAGTGTGACTTGAATCGGCCATTTGAGTGGAGCGTTCACGTCGTTGGTCACTCTACAAATGATCAACATTCATTTAATAAAAGAGTAAGCTTTAAATCATCTTCATTTTCCTTTCATCAGCTACCTTGAAACTGCCGACCACGGCCACGGGCCCCGCAGAGCTGACAGACCATTCATTGATTTCAGTCGACATTAATTATGGATTGATCTAAAATATTTTTTTAAGAAAAGCAGCTTTTTTCAACAACGTTATTTTCGGATGCTTCTCTAAGAATACGTTTAACTATGGAGAACCAGTTCCTATGGTGTCAAGTCTGCGATAAATTGCAATTAACATTTTATTATCTTTGTTTCTAGGATTCGAACGTCCATTTGATGAAGATGGTCGAACCCGGCCTGGACCACGCCTCTTTGTCTTCGTACGTCAACGAGAACAGTGTCAACCACAGCCTTGTTGACAACGACGACATGCGACACGCCATCACGAGCATTCTCTCAGCCCCTAAATCCTAATGTGAATAAACGAACAGCATATTTAACTTACAAATCGTACAGTTTCTGTTTGTATTCATGGAGCCTTTCACTGGATTATTGTCATAGGTATATTGCGGCATATTAATTCCAGATACATAGTATGTTACGCACTAGCCTTATCGTACATATCAAAACAATCATTGCAACCGCATAAGGAGGATGTAAACCAAATTTGGGGGCAAGGGGAGATGATAGTCGAAGCACTTCCAGTTTCAGTCCAGGGTAAGCCATTGTAGGTGGGCTGTGTTCAAGTGAGCCAGAGGTGACACCCAATACTACCCTTGCGAACGCGAACAAACAAAATGATTTCAGTCAAGAACCATAACATGTTTCACAATCCACTGCAAACATACTAGTGATGAATGGAAGGGGACAGCATACCTTCAAATGTAATGACAGCAGCCGTCCGAATGTACGGCCAAACATGGCATCTCGGAGCCGCAGACCGCTCCCGCGCCCCGCCGGCGACACTTTTCAATGTTTTCATAAACTCGGCCGAGCGCAACGGCGGTCAGACACGGCCTGGGCGCCAAGTGAACAGCACGACGGACTCTGTTGTAATGTGTACAGTGACCCGGGCTAGGGCTCTACATATCGAAATGATATCGAATGATATCGAACTGCTTGCTGTTCATTCAGTCTACTTTACTTACACATCAAATACAGCTGCGAGGGGCGGGGAGGGGGGGGGGGAAGCAAACCTAGATGAGACACTTCGCTACTCCAGGACGAACGTCAGCAGACTAATCGTGACGCCCAGTGCACCGCGGCTCCCGGGCGGGGCCGCGGTCGTGGCCTTGCCTCGTGTGACCACACAATCCTGGAGCGACATTTGCCACTCTTAGAAGAGCGACATAGTGTCACCAATTTCGTCGCTCTCCGAAAACGCCGCTCTTTTTTAGCGACGTGCGTCACTCTATTAGGGCGACGTTTCAAATATCACTCCACCCACGGTAAAATTAGAGCATCGCATTAGCGTCGACCAAAATTGGGCAGCGAATGTTTCTCTTCGATTAACAGTGCAGTTGCCTCTATGTTGCACAAATCTGCTGTCTGCTGACCGGCGCCTTGGCGCGCCATACTTATCAGCATTTCAACCCATCACATCGTGAGAAAGGTAAAATCAAAATGACAATATAACTTTTCCTTGGTTATGTTTTTACCAACGTATTAGTTGGATAGCCCATACGAGCTATTGCGCGTAAAAGTAATTGAAATTGGCCAATTGCGCCTAAAAATCATACCAAAAATCGATATTTTGGATTGTTGTAGGAGTATAGTGACAGTGCAACAGCGCGCATTACACTGATAAAAATTACAGCGCCAGTACCGCTGAGTGGTCCTCGGGGGCAGGATTTTCAATGTTAAAAGCAGTTTAACTATTTTATGACCGTAAACATAAGAAAATACTCGGTTCGAACCAGCATTTATGGGACGCTACGGGACGCCGAACTGGGAAACCGAGGCAACAATAACAGAATATTAAAATTTATTGAAATGAGACTTAACACGACACAACTGGGAGTCATGAACCTTTTCATATTTTAGCCGACGTCACCACATTTGGTTTCACAGCCAGCGGTGCGCGCGGAGCGCTAGCGGGCCAACGCTGGTTTCAAAAGGGAATGCAGAGGGGAGAAACCGATAGTTTTTGTTTTTTGGAACACTTGCACCCTCGCTTTAAAATTTATTTTCTTAGTTATGAGGACTAAACTAAAAAAGTTCGTCAATTCGATTTTTTTTAGGAGTACACTCTGTCGTAGTAAAAAAAGGCCGACGAGCCTTAACCTTTGCCTCTCTTGGAACTGACTGTAACTACCTGTAACTGTAACTGACTGACTGTAAGGGAGGCACTGCAGATAATGATTTTGTTTATTGACGTTATTGGAATCGTTGCGTTTCTTGGTGATCATGGTTGTCTTGCGAGAATCAAAAGACAGCGTGCCAACTTGGGGCACGCTTGGGGCTAAGAAGTTCGTACATTTAAAACTCATGCGGTTCTGGACGCAAAAACAAATTCTTTGAGCCCGTGCTAAAGCCTAAAATGGGTGCACCAACTGATTTTAGCAAGGAAACCAAATTTATAGCGGCGGTGCTAAAAATCAATTTAGAGTTCCGTGCCAAAATGTTTTAGCTGCGGCGCATTTAGCCAGGCAGCTAATATTTTAGATCACGGTGCAATTCCTTTCTTTCTGTTTGTGATCAGTTCAGTTCGCTATGTTGTACCTGTACAGTTCCCAACCCCGCTTCCGTGTCACAGGGAAGCCACTTATCACACATGCTTTTAATGCCCATTTGGTCGATTTGACCGGCACCACGCCCTTCAGGGAAGGAAATGCCCCCACTGCGACATTGCTTTCAAATCATGAATAGCGGAACGGTCACCGACCTGATTAGCAGGTGAGGGATTCTTAAGGTCAGTAGAAAGACAAGGCAAGGTCGAGCATCGCCATTCGCAATCGAGCTCGTGACGCTAAACGGAGTATCGGAGGCCAGTATCCTTGTGCAGGCTGCGCCAGTCCAGTTTCTTGCCGCAGCGAGTTCCTTGCATTTCTGTTATCTCCCTATGGACATGTAACAAGGCACAGAGTTGTTCGTCTGATGTCTACTCTCTTCAGTGCCTTTAGTGTGTGGGATTGAAAAATACCTGATAACCGCCGAGCACCAGCGCGCATCATGACTGACGTGGTCATTTCGGGCATCGGGGGCAGCTTTCCCCAGAGCTCTACCGTGCAAGACTTCGGGCAGTATCTGCTGGACAACAAGTATCTCCCGACTCCAACCAAACGCTGGAAAGATGGTGAGTACAGACTTGCAGCAGTGCACGGTAAAGTGAAACTAACCCCCGCCCCGACCGTTTTCCTATTATCTCTACAAAAAACCTGAAGCAGTCCGAAATTTATTACCATTTCCTTGTGCTATTTGGCTCTACAACATGTAGATACATAATGTTGTAGAGTTTATTAGGACCCAGTAACCGTTCTATGTGAAAAGAGGTCAGGGTTACGCAGGATTGTCAGGTTTAATGCAGTTCAGAACACTTAAAAAATGTTTATCGTCATTTTACAATGCCCTGGCTAAATCCGAAAAACACTCTAATTACTTGTTGTTGTACTGCATCCTCAGGCAACAAATTTGACGTCCCGGCAGTGTGCGGTGAAGTGCCGTACAATGATTTCGACGGATCCTTCTTCGGCGTCAGTAAGAATCTTGCTTCATGTTCTGACCCTGTTTACAAGGTCGGTTACAAGAACTGCTTCAAAGCAATCATCGACGCAGGTAGGTTGGGCGACACCTTAAATCTTATGTCGATTCGACGCCTGTGATAACGGAGCAACGATTTATATGGAAGATACATCTAGTGCATGTAGCATTCAGGGGGCAATCGCTGGTAGCTCGTCCCAACACGGTTCCGCCATGGGCCGGTCTCCTTGTCAGCTCGCTTAGTCTTCAAAATTGAGGACTACCTTTTTAACGTAGAACGTGTTCTCAATTATCGTTTTTTGTCGCCTTTCTGAATCGGGACGGGATGAACGATTTTAATCGTAGCTAAGATAAATTTTATGGAACTTCTTGAAACGCCAACCTCCGCCAAGCCATGTGGCCTCCACTGTAAAAATATTTTTCGTCACTTTACAAAAAATTCACTCTTAAATTTTGTTCAAGATTTTTTCGTCACACATGTAGCGACGAAAAATCGTCACAAAAAACAACTGTATCTGGGAATGATGGAAAATCATTGTTTAAAACGTTTAGCCCAGAAGTGACGAAAATTTTGTCACAGGAATATTTCTTCACGTGACGAGAAAATCGTAAAGTGACGAAATATTTAGGTGACAAATATTCGTCATCAATATTTTTCGTCACATGATGAAATATTTTTACAGTGTCTGTGGCCATGTCCACCTGACCAAACGAGCAAGATGACATTAGATCGCAGCGGATATGGAAACGGGACTCGCGGACCAGGCTAGCTTTTTGGAAGTGTTTGTCGGTGAATACAAACATAGCAATTATGGACGTTTTGCACCTTTGAAAGAATCATGTTATTCCATCGTTTCATTAAAGTGGTTCGGCCGCCAGGGGGCCTAGTCAACTGTGGTCCTCTAGTATACTTCGATTTCGTATTTCCTAACACCGAAAAAATATAAAACCAATATGGCATAGTCAATTTTTACATTTCTGACAGGGTATTTTAGTTTTAAGAATATATTTATATTATAATCAGATGAAAATAAAGTAGTTAAGTCGTGCGTTTGATTAGTTTTGGACCTGCCGCCTACCCAACAAAATTGATGCGTCTCATCCGAGACGTGGAAAATAAAATAACTTATACTTTTAAAAATGCGTTTTAAATATCTTTTGCGACTGAATGGAAATGTTTCGGTGTGTCCTAAGATCGGATGATCGTGTTCAACCAAAAATAAACACCGTCGTGCCACTTGCGTCGAGAGGTTGGCAGCGCGGCATACCGGAAGTACTCTGTCTCGGCGGCCGGCTGCCATTCCGTGTTTACATCTTGTTGAGGGTTCACGATAAAGGCTCAATGTCCCCGATTTCGAATTGTAATGTTGGGAACTGTTTGCGGTCGGCAATCAGGTTCGAACGGTCATAAGCATTCGCTTCGCTGTCGCAGCTCGCGCGCCCCCGGCAGCCGTTTGAAGCGAGCCCGAGCCGCTTCCGCCCCAACATGGCGGCGGGTCCCCCCCTGGCAGCCGCCCGGCTCCGCATTGGGCTCGATAACTCCGAATATCTCTTCTATTATATCAATGACCCCCAGATATCTTGTTTTTGACGGATTCGCAATAGAACAACGCATCCGATGATATGGGTGTGCGCGATCTAAACCGGTTGAGTTTTGGAGAAAGTCGATTTATCTGCGACGGGACCGTGTTTTTCCATGAGAGCCCATGTAAAATTGGGTCATTTTTAAACGCCAATATCTCAAAAGTTAGTCCAATGACATGATATTTTGAAGACACCACACTGTTAAAAATATATTGGGAATTCCTGAAGTCCTCCGGAAACTTTTTTACTAACTGATCCTTCGTTTTATCCCAACGTATGTTCTATTGAGATTCACTCTGCTGAGAGCAAAACCCTGAAGCAGATTCGATAGAGGACACATTACCTTCCTCAATAGCCACAATATTATACATCGAAGTAACGCGCAGTCCTTGTGATAAGTGATTTTATCTGGCGAATTCCTGAAGGTTCTCTGGAAATTCCCAAGGACAGTTGGAAATAAAATTACCAACTCATCCTTCGTGATTTCCCAGACATTTTCTTAACAGCAGTGCATTGTAAAAAACGCGATTTCGTGCTTCAATGAGCATACTTTTGAGGGTTTTCACCGTTATCACCTCTGGCGGACGAACTACCTTAAATGCTCCTTTGCGCCGTAGCGATACTGCCTTAACACTATTTTTTGACTTTCTTCCAGGCTTAAATCCCTATTCTATGAAGGGGTCCAACGCCGCCGTGTTTGCTGCCTTCGGATGCAACGAGTTCGAACAGCGGGCGATCTATGCAAAAGATTGTCTTACTCTCGGGAACTATCTCATCATGGGAAACAACAAGTCAATGTTGGCAAACCGAATATCTTTCCTCTTCGGTTTCCATGGTAGGCTGAATACACACACGCCGAAGTACTCCGGTTAGGGCGGACCAGGTTCAACGCACCCAGTAATCCAGAAAATGAGGAAAAGCATTTAAAACATTCGGAAGAACAGCGTAACATTGGAGTCATGTTCTTGATCGAGTACCAGCTTCTCCGCGTTTAGAGCAAACGTAAAATTTGGCATTCTGAAACAGGGTAGGGAAGAACGAATACAAAGTACAGACGCTGTAGTACGGTAGACATACAGACGACCCTTCCTCTGTAAAGGAGTAACTGAGTTCACATTGTAATCGGTTTCTGTACCTTCCAATGTTATGTAACTGATTTAGAACTCTACCCCTACTCTCAATTTCCTGGCAAAATTCACAGGTACTAAGCAGATAAAAGTGGCTCTTTGACTTGGACCCGAGTTGTTGGTGTGGCTGTGCAGCGTAAGATCCCCCTCTTGTGCTACAGGACCAAGCTTGGCCATCGACTGCTCGTGGGCCGGAATACACATGCTGCTCGGGATGGCAGCCAACACTATCAAGTGCGGTGAGGCGGACGAAGTCCTCGTCGTCGTCTCCAACATCTCTAGATACCCCGAGGGCGCAGCCACTATGCGAGGACTAGGACTCATAAGCCACGATGGACGGACGCGGAGTTTTGACAAAGATGGTAATTATGCATTTTGCAGTTTTCGTTAAAAAGTAATATTCTGCATAAGCGAACCCGCTTTTGATAGTCGTTTACACAGGCGATACCAACAATTTTGACGTGGCCGCGCGGTCTGAGGAGCCTAGATATCGTGCGCAAGGGTTGTGCGGCTAGTCGCCGGTTTCAATACCGAGAATTTTTCTATTTTTACGTTCTAAAAACTTTTGTTTCACATTACTATTTACCACAAACGCTTATTGGTCGATGAACGCGCAAAGCAACTCAGCGCTGTAGGCTGTGGAAATTTTCTGTTTGCTTTTCTCTCTACGTGCCATGTGGAAAACGGTTTGACGCTCAGACCAAAGCGTAAACCAATGTGAACACCTCGTATACAGCGATTGAAAACCCTTAGATATTATGTTGCTTTTGTTTTAGCTTCCGGGTCGATACGCAGTGATTGCTGTGTGGCGATGTTTCTCCAGCGTGCAGACCGGGCCAAAAGGTGTTATGCCAAAGTGTTGGTTTCGGGGTTCGAGTCCACTGGTATTGGCTGCGAAATTCACAAGATTGTGCCGGACCCACGAGGCATCCAGAACTTCCTTTCAAATCTGTACAGGTGAAAGAAGTCTGAGAGTTTTTCCGTCTAAGCTAATACATAACACATTGTAAAAACAATATGGAATTTACGCGGATTTACGTGTACGCGGCTAAAAAAAAAATGGCAGACATATGAAATTGACTTTGATCACCCGCCAATGGTCATGATCTCAATATCCATGTTCAAAGTACGTCCGAATTTTGCGCTCCCAGACAATAGGGAACGGAGTGCTTGGGGTCATTCATTAAGCACGTTCGTGAAATTGCCAGCGGACAAATCCGCGGGCTGTCCAGTCGCCCCGCGCGGATGGCGCCTAGTGGGTAGGCAATCGCAGACGTGTGCATCGCATACGTGTCGTGCGGGCTGGCCTACCCTGGCATTCGCAGGCGCTCGCACACGGCCTCAGGATTAAGGCGGGCAAAAGTCGGACGTACTTCTTAATTAACGACGTCCAGTCCTCCCCTCGATATGCGCCACCCTCCGCACTAAGAACTCTTGCGGGGGCATAAGTCCTGCTGGCGCCGCGCCACACGACTGCACTCCTCTGCCGCTCACTAAGCTATCACCCACCATTAACTATGTATTTCAAACGAGATCTCGCAGGAGCTCTAAAAGAGCGCACCCTCAATTCTGAATTATTCGGTGAAGCAAAATGTTTTTTTCTTGACAATTCTGCTTGTTACAAGTATTGTCCCAAATACACGCTTCCTGCGCAATGCTTGACTCAAGTATTGCTCGAAGCCCGTATTTGAGGAGATTTTTGTATCAAGCAAACGCGGGGTTTCTTGGCAAGATCGATTGAGTCAAGCAGCATACCAAATTGAGGGTGCGACATTTTTCTCAGCATCGCTCTTTTATAGCAACGTTCTTTATATATATCGCTCCTCAAAGGCGACGATTGTAAGTGTCGCCCTCTAGAGAGCGACGAAATCGGGGACAGAATGTCCCTCTCCTAAGAGCGGCGAATGTCGCGCCAGGATTTAGTGCTATGACAACGACGGTGCAGTAGAAACTTAACTATAGTCACTCTCTAGTCTGCCGTTACGATGTAACTATGTGCCATTCCACAATGGACATGGCAGTGTCCGTGGATAGTGCCATAGTAGCCGGAGCGAGTTCGGTCTAAATCGAACAAATACGTCTTTGTAGAGTTCCATAGATAGAAAAATTCGCTGCAATTTTGTCAACTGTGACCCATTGTCGTGCTCCGCCAAGTATAATACGGCTAACCAAAGTGTGTAAAACGTTAAGTTTTCATTTTACTTTGATGTACATAGGTCTCACTCCATTGACCCCAAGAGAATTGCGTACCTTGAGTCAGACGGTAGCGCTCACCCTGTTCGCGACGAGTGTGAGCTTGCTGGCGTCGACGCGGCACTTGTCAAGGTAGGTTTAAGGACAAAAGGTGAGCAAATCACAACGAACTACTGCAATATCATCACAACATGTGTCCGCCATTTTATTTCATTTCGTTTTTTAATTAAGAGTAGGCGCTATCAGGTGCACATTCTACGCAATACGTATTCTTGCATAGGATCCATCTCCCCGAACTATCATTATATGAAGATCCCTTATTGTGTACACCCAGATAAAAAGATTCTTGATTTTACTGATACTTGGTTTTGCCAAATAAAATATACTTTATTCAAGTAAAATTTAGTGAATTGAAGAAAAATTTACTAGTGGAAACCAATTATATGCAATTTGAAACTAGAATCAAGAATCCATTTTTCGGGGTGTACTTCCTCTTGTTCCCTTCTCCGTAGGGCGCCGGCCGCTCCACGCCGCTGCTCGTGGGCTCCGTCCGCAGTAACCTCGGCTTCGCAGACGTCGCTACCGGCGCCGCGGCCATCTGCAAGGCTGTGGTCGCCATGGAGACGGGCACCATCCCCGCCACCATCGACTTCCGCGAGGCCAACCCCAACATCGAGAGCCTGGCGGAGGGCAGGCTGCGGGTGGTGGACACCAACACACCGCTGAGGCTGGCCGCCGACAGCGTGGTGGCCGTCAACACCCTGGGGCTGCTCGGCTCCGTCGGCCACACGGTGCTGCAGCCCAACCCCCGGGCCCCCGAGCCCCCGCAGGACCCGGGCCAGCACCTGCCCAGGCTCGTGCCGGTGGCGGGACGCACCGAGGAGAGCGTCAAGGAGGCCATCGCCAAGGTAAGCGCACCCACTTTTGCCACATGTTTCGAAGCGCTGAATTTGTATGTCAGCTTCCATGCTGTTGTATAAGACGAGGGCATTCGAAACAATGTGGTCACTGTAAATCGTAGGGTGAGGTTCCTCACCCTTAGAAGGGCGAGCACTTTGACTCAAATTTCTATACTTTTTAAGAGCGAGGTTCAAAATGATCACCCCAATTGGGTGATGTTGTCGCCCTAGAAGGGCGATGTTTGAGGGACGTTTCCCTTTTAGGGCGAGGTTCATTTCCCTAATAGAGTAATGGAAAGTCCATCGCCCCAAACAGGTGACGATCACCTGCATCGCCCAAATTGCATCGCCCTGCATCGCGATAAACCTCACCCTTCGGTTTTCAGTGGTGCCCACACTGTGCAAGCTAGAACCCTGCGAGAGTCGAAGCTACCCGAAACTTGAAATGCTGAAAATCCTATGCCTTAACACTCTAGACAGCATAGATGATACACACGAAGTAATTTCTATAAGATGAGGACCAATATCACAGAGGTCGGGAAGAGTAATGCAGTGAATATCCTGGTGCGCTCCAGGGCTAAAAACGTAACCATCCTGTAACCTCTCTAAAAGTTTCACGTACCCACAACTGCAAGATGTCGTTATCGAACCAAGATTTCTTGACTAATTACTTTTAGTGTAAAAGTCGTTTTGTAACTACTATTCTGTTTACCGAGTTGTTTTGCAGTGTAAGTCTTACTCTAGTTTTACCATTGCCAGCATTGTGTGAACCATAATGTGCAACCAAAATCACGAAAGCTAAAGAATTACAACATTTTGGTCTGACCTAAAACATATGTGTGATTATGTGAGATGTTACAAAAGCTGTAACAAATGAAATCGCTTCTTAAATGTAGGCCTCGCGCTCAGAAGTGGCTTCTTTATAACGGTGTTTAAAAACCAACAAAAAACCAACAACATAATTAATAGCAATAATAATATGTAATAATAGTTACAGTAAATGCCTTATTTACAGATATTGGCCGCGCCGTTTGACATCAACTACTACCGATTGGTCCAAGACGTGTTCAGCTCACAAATACATGGATTCACTTACCGGAGCTATGCCATCTGTCCACCAGCTGAAAATTTTGTTCCTGCTGTATCGGTACGTTATACGAACATTTCTGCAGGGACGGACATTCCAGCGTCTTCAAGACGGTCTATGGAGCAGAAAGTGCCCGACAAATTGAGAAATTGTGCGTCACATGGTGCACCGTCTTTCCTAATGTAGTCCTTGGCTTTGTTTAGAAAATGGAGAAACGAACCGTGTGGTTTGTGTACTCCGGCATGGGCAGCCAGTGGGTCGGCATGGGTGCCGGGTTGATGCGCATCCCAATATTCGCCGAAACCATCGAGCGTCTCCACGCAGTCCTGGAGCCAAAAGAACTGGACCTCAAGAAAATCCTCACGGAGACGGGCCCTGACGCCTTTGACGACATACTCAAGAGCTTCGTGGGGATCGCAGCCTGTCAGGTAGACATGAGGAGGCCCTGGCTGATTAAGTGGGCATCTCGCAACAGATCCTCAAACTAAAGCGACAAAAACTTAGGTTTTGATGTATTTAATTAGCAGCTTTCTGCATTAAAAGTCAAAAACATACGTAACGAACACATTCATAATTAGCTGCGTATAATTTAGACTGGCGCAGCTAAAACATTAGCACAGGACATGTATACCATAAACAGACTTGCAAAAGGAATGCTATTATACTTAAACCTGTAAGAACAGACACACTGTTTTACATGTCAGTGCACAGCCAGAATCACGTTCTCAGGCCAATGGAGAATATTCTCATGATCTTAAGGGCTAATCTAATACGCTGTTCTACGTTTGGATGCCTCTATATCCTTGAAAATCCTATTTAGATTACGCTGCTCTGGGCTGCAATCAAGAATTCGGTCTTCCATATGTTTGTACAAACTTGTTGCACTTTCTGCATTACCCAGATCGCCCTGACAAACGTGATGACGGCGATTGGTGTGGTTCCCGACGGCATCATTGGACACTCGTTAGGGGAGCAAGCGTGTGCGTACGCGGACGGCTGCCTAACGGAGGAGCAGACCGTCCTATCGGCCTGGGCCAGGGGCGCCGCCTGCAAAGACGCGACGCTTATCAAAGGCATGATGGCGGCTGTGGGTAAGCATGCTTACAAGCACAAGGGCGTAGCTGCTAGGACATAAACATCTCCAATAATAGTCGGTCTGAAGTGTGGACTGCCACTGTGTTCGCCAGTTTCCGTCACAAACGCGTGATTCCCAGGATAACGGTCACTTATCATCATAGTATTGTTTTAAAGATGAAGGCGTACGCCAAACCGCGTCGGACAGGGTTCGCTGGTCGCGAATCACTGTTCTGCCACTCCACGCCTGGCGTACCCCTGCCGGCGGGTCTTACCTGACGAGTGGTGCCTTGATTCAAGCACTATATCGTTTATTCAAGCATATATTTATTTTTTGGTGAATTCCTCTGAACGGAGTGACGAATTCTATCTGCAGGGCTGGGCTACAAGGACGTGCTACCACGCCTGCCTCCTACCATCGACGTCGCCTGCCACAACTCGAGTACAAGTTGTACGCTCTCGGGGCCGGCCGAGGACGTAGAGCTCTTTGTGAAGCAGCTCAGCGACATAGGCGTGTTCGCGAAGACTGTGGACGTGGCCAGCATTGCCTACCACTCACGGTACATCCAGACGGTCGCGCCATTCTTTCAGGAGCGCGTGGAGTCCTTCCTTCCTAAACCCAAACGCCGATCCAGCAAATGGGTGACGACGTCGGTGCCATTGGACAAACAGGTGAGTTCAAAACGTAGTTGTTTGGGGGGGGGGGGGGGGGGGGGGTGCACAGAGAATTGCCACTTTGTTTAAGTTTAAATTTAAAACAACTGAAAAAGGCTTCAAAAACCTTTTCTGAATGCACTAAAACCCAATTAAAATGGGAAAAATTATTTGCAACTGAACAAATTTTACTACTAACAAAGATGACAAATAGAAGAATCTTAGTAAACAGGAAACATGTATCTTAGGTATGACGAATCAAACCACCTCCATGAAAAAGGTACGGGACTAAATCTTCCGAACCGTTGTGCCTGTCTTCAAACATTTTTCATCTCAAGAAGTAACGACTACGAATGCGCGCAGGACGAAGACTGGGCCAGACTCTGCTCCGCGGAGTACCTCACCAACAACCTGCTGAGCCCCGTGCTGTTCGAGGAGGCCCTGCAGCACATCCCCCAGCAGGCCGTGGTCATCGAGATCGCGCCGCACGGGCTGCTGCAGGCCATCCTCAAGCGGGCGCTGCCAGAACCCGTGCACATCCCCCTTACGCGGCGCGGCGAAACGAACGCGGCCCGCTTCCTGCTGGACGCTATCGGCAAGTGAGTGGCGCACCAAAGGTCAGGTAGACGTCGGAAGGTTGCTATTTTCGAAAAGTACCGGAAATTCCTGCGATGGTGGGCAGTTTATAAACTTCTCTTTAAATTTATTGTCAAATTATACCTACTTAAATGTTGTTCCGGTTAGGATTTCGTGTGCGTCGACCGTCTGCGACCTTTCCGTCCTGTATCCTGACACGGAGTTCCCCGTGCCGCGTGCAACCCCGTCCGTCGCGAATCTAGCTATCTTGGATGTGGAGAACGCGGATAACCGCGACCCATACAAAATTATAGCTGAAAAGGTACGGTGCCCATCTTTTTAACAAATAAAGGATGGTTATTTGGCTCTAGCAAATGCATGTCAATGACATTACGGCGGTCACAGCTTTCATTCTATATCTCATGGCAGAAAATATGTCTCGAAGCGGTTCACGCAGCTTTCTTTTCTTTTAGTTGACTCCCAGAGTGGAGATTAATAGCAGCTCACCTCATGTGAATGCAAACGGCTGTCTTCTTGTACCGATGTCGGAGATTCTGGTGAGTTGATGCTTGGGAGGTGACGGATTCCCCACAAGAATACATTAGAAAACAAGTCAAGCAGTCATCCATCACTTACGAAACTAAGTTCATAAGTGCTGGCTTGAATGCTGGGCCGCTTGTGAACTGTTCCTAAACGACATGTATTGTTCCTAAAGTGCAAACGCGATTGTGAGATTGTCTTTCGATTGTCTCAGTCTGTTGGTCAATATCGTTAAGATTGTTTCACCTATTTCTCGCCCAAGTGCGACCGTTTTTCGGCTATGACCTTTTGCTTTAGAAAACTGGCAGCATTGTGGAGGTTGTGGTCGAATTTTGGGGGATTGTGGGTGATATTCAGCTATTTTGAGGGATTGTGGATTGCCAAAGATTGTGGATAGTTATTAGGTGAACACCACACATATTCAATTGAAAAAGTAAATTTTAAAAAATATAAAATTTTGATTTTAATATGTCGTTTTCTTACGACTGGTTTGTGACTACTCTGTGTTGTGTCTTAGATAAGAATGTTTTTGAAGCTGTGATTGTGAAATCTGTTCTCATCGGATCAGTGTAAAGTACCTGATGCCAACGTATCACCATTTCAGGAACTGATGTGGCTCGCAGTTTTAGAAGAAACTAATGGAGTGACGATTGACAAATTCCCCGTCTCGCTGAGGAACGTTTACTTCGACCAATCCAAATCCCTTCCATCCCAAGGTAGGTGTATACCAGGTGATTCAGAAACGCCGCATTTTTTCTTGAGTAGGCAAGCCCGCAACGCACGACGTTGGTTAGCGCGCAGCGACTGCCGGCGGGGGAAGGTGAGTGGCGGAGCGTAGTGCCGCTCGTCCCAGCCAGCCGGGCCGAGCCGCTAGCGGCCGACGGCTCCGGACGACAGCGGCTCGGCCCGGCTGGCTGGGACGAGCGGCACTACGCTCCGCCACTCACCTTCCCCCGCCGGCAGTCGCTGCGCGCTAACCAACGTCGTGCGTTGCGGGCTTGCCTACTCAAGAAAAAAATGCGGCGTTTCTGAATCACCTGGTATGGTGACAGGATTTTGACAGGCTGGTTATGTCTTCTCCAATAATTATCAATAGACGAGCTTACTGAGATTGCTTCTTCAAGCGCCCAATCATACACTGCCAAGATACCCTTTGTCCTGCGCAGGCGTCAATGTGCTGTCGTCGGAGTCCATGGTTGGCATGTCAGAAGTGGAGGTTATAGATGAGCAGTTCCATCTCGTGGCCCACGGACGCGCGTACAGCATGGACGTCGACGACCAGGCGCCACCACTGCCCAACATGCGCACACCAGCTGAGGAGACAATCACTGTGCTTAAAGCCGAGTTGTATCAGAGACTGGCGAGGCGCGGCATCGAGTACGACATCAAGTACCAAAACATCAACAGCATCCAGATGACGGAGGAGGGTGAGTGCTGGTGGAGGGACTCGCCGCGGGTAGTACAGTCAAACATTTGTCGGCGTCTGACGACAGTGGACGACGGCAAAAACACCTAGCACGGGAAAGCTTGAATAAGGCGACCCCCCCCCCCCCCTTCTACCCTGAACACTTTTTCCTCGTATACAAACGGTTTCTACTTAACTTTTAGCGTGTTAATTAGTGTTGTAATGTACTTGGGATAGGTCGGGTAGACCGGATGCAATGAAGAAGCATGTGCTGTTCAGAACATCATCTGATATTTGCTTTCCGATTGATTGCAGATTGGGTGGTGACTGCAACGCACAGCGGAGAATGCTCAAGCGTCCTGGAGTCTGTGCTGCAGGTGTTCCTGCTCAAAGCCCTGGAAGATGACAACGGCCGGTGTGCGCACCTGCCGAAGACCATCCAGCGGCTGGACGTGGACGTCTTTAAGATGACGAAATACTCGGGTATGATGAGCTTGGATTTTGTGGGCTGACTGCCTGGATTATCGGGGATCTAAACACTCCACTTAAAAGGAACTTCTTGCATCTCGTTTACGCGCTGTTGCACTGTTCGCCAATAGACGATTCCGTTGTGACTGGTGACGTCACTGAACCCAGTAAGAAGATGAAAAGAAGAACAAGCGCGAACCCACGGCGCACTGCGCATGCGTAGCCGACAAAAGAAACATGCGGCGCATGCGCAGAGGGTCTGCGCTTGTTCTTCCTTTCGTCTTTTCACCGGGTTCAGTGATGTCACCGGTAACTACGTAAACGTCTTTTCGGGGCTGACTGAGCTAAGCGATTTTAATCGTTACAAACACACTTCTCACCGGACACTTCCCTCACGGCGCCGGCTGACCAAGTCGCCCTGTCAAACCGAGGTGCTATCCAGTGCTATCGGAGCGCGGAACTGGAACCCGAGGTTGAGGTTTGCCGGTGAGATGGACCAGTGTGTTAAAGGTTGCCGTCGTCGCATCGATGAGCGGTGCCTCGGGCCACGGCTTGGTCTGGCCTGGCGCACGCCTGACTCGTATGATATACATATATTTAGCTATGATACATTCTGTGCACTAACTCGTGTCAGACTATTCACTCCGGCTGCACCTCGCCACGGGCATCCTCGCCGGGAGCGGTGTGTACTGTTCGGGGCTGACGACAGAGCCGTGTTCACCTCCACACACGCTGCACACACTGCAGTTCGTGCCCTTCGGAGAGACCCGCTGCACGGTAGGGGCGTCGTGTGTTGCCTTGGACATGGAGGTCGCTCCTTCACACCCCTGTGACGGCCTCCCCGCGGTGCGCAGACTCCGGCCGACTTCCTGCGCGTGGCGATGCGCGGCGTGCTGGAGGCCGTCGGCAAGACGTCCCTGAGGCTGATGCAGCTGCGCGACGGCAGGAAGACGGAGGAGCTGGCGAGAGCCCTGGCCGCCGCCATCGGCGCCAGCAGCGCCGACGTGCAGGTAGGCGGAAGAAATAAACGGGGCGGGAGAGCTTCCCTGCCCGCTGCCGCCTGCCGTGCCGACCTGAGGGCCGCTTGACGATGCCTTGACGTGCCAGATGATGACGGCGGACTCCGAGGCCGGCACGGACGCCGCCAACGCCTGCCTGCTGGTGACGAGCCCGCACACGCTGGCGGAGGCGGAGGGCTGGCTGGCCGGCGGCAGGGCGGACGCCGTCCTGGTGTGGTCCGACGAGCGCCTCGCCCCCGGCCCGGGCGTGGCCGTCATGGCGGAGCAGCGCTTCGGCGACGACTGGGTGTCGGTGACCCGGCGCGCCGCGCCCGTCACGGACGCCGTGGTGCTGCAGCTGAGGCCGAGGACGCCGACGCCGCACGAGGTGCCCGGGGCCTCGCCTGTGGTGCTCGTGTGGCGCGGGCTGGACGAGGCCGCTGTGGACGCCGCCATGGCGGAGGTGGACGCGCGGACGTACGCGGCGCGGGTCAGGTGAGCAAGTGCCCTCGCCGGGGTCTGCAGATTCGTCAGGCTTGCCTACAAAACCTCATGAGCGAGCAATAGTCATATTTATACTTCTTTGTAGATACCCTGTTTCCATATTATGCAGTTTCACAGCGGACAGAATGTGGCTAAAATGTATTGGTGCTGCTCTCCCAGGATGGTGTTTGTCCCCGACACCGCGCCGGCCTTCTCGCTGAGCGCCCCGCTGTACGCCGACCAGCTCGCCCGCGGCGCCCGCGTCAGTGTGCTGGCCCAGGACGGCTCCTGGGGCTGCTGGAGGACGCTGCCGCTGGCCAAGCCGCTCTGCGCTGCGCTCTCCACGACCAAGTGCGTAGTCGCTCTGTCAAACACGGTTTCTATCATGATCTCCAATGCGGTTGGGATCAAAAATGTTAAAGCCGTTTATTGTTTGATATTTGCGTATTTTGTTGACCGATGAGAAGTTTTCTGGCTTAATCCTAAATGTTAAGGTGCCTCATAATAGAATATCAATAGTCGCTTCTCAAAACTCCCTGGGCCTTCCTGAATCCTCCAGGATCCGCGAACACCGTTTGTAACTGTTTTTACGTATCACTAAGAAGAACCTCAGCAAACAAAACAATAAGGGGGACGAATAAAATATACTTAACGTGTTTTGTAATTGACACCCTGTATGTGAGCAGGCTGGACGACGTAGACCTGCAGTTCCTGGCCGCTAACCCTCTCTACAGCGCGGCGGGGCTGGCGGGCCCCGTGGACTACGTGGGCGTGGAGGGGGCCTCGGCTGCCGGGCGCCGGGTGATGGGCGTGGCCCGCTGGCTGGGCGACGACCGGCGCCCGCAGCCGGACCCGCTGCTGCGCTGGCCCGTGCCGCAGGGCTGGGCGCCAGAGGACGCCGTCACCGTGCCCTACGTCTACGCGTTGGTGCGTGAGGGGCGGAACAGACGGGGCGCACGTTGGGCAGGCCGATTACGGAGGAAGGTCCTCTGTCCATGGTTGTAGGAAATCACGCTTGTTAAACGCACTATCGAGGCTCGAGACTGGAAGTATAAGAACAGGAATACCATAAGGTCAGAAACGGTCAGTTTAAGGAACCGCTCAAGAAGTATTCTTTAACTTCCACATTCAGCCTCCGGACTCGCCGAAAATGCCCATCGAGGTACTGGGAAAGTTTATATGCACTTCCCTAATCAACTCTTTAAACACTGTCGACCGAAATACAATCCTGAAAACTACCATGTGCCAACTGAGACGGGAGTATTTAAACATAACTGCTCTTTTAGATTGACCACTGCGAAAGATACTGTTGGAAATTTCCAAACAGTGCTGCAAATAATTCTACCTTTTCGTCAGCAAAAACCAAAGTATTTTCGGTATTTTCCATCTTAATTGGGGTTTTATGTGAATAATGTTGTTATCGAGTCCGGTAACCTCCAGGGCCGTCGAACACCGAGGAGGGGAGAGAGGGCATTACCCGTACTAACTTCTGGCCATGGGGGGGGGGGGGGGGGGGGGGGGGGAGTCACCTTCTACATATAACTTTTTAAGCGTATAAATAACGAGAAACTCACAGAAAGTCGTAAGCTGTTGCTCCGACTTTAAAAATTGACTCTCCTACAAACTACTAACCATCAATATCGCCCAAACAATAAATCTTGCACGTCGTATCGCATGGAAATGTGCGCTCTACGTTAAAAGATCCCCCCCACCCTCCCGGACCGTATCACAGGTCGACGGTCCTGGTAATCTCATTATATATTTAGTTTTAAAAATTGCTGACAATTTGTGCTGCAAATATTCCTATCACTTTGTGGGGATTTTCCAAACGAATTTGTTCCAGTGAAGTTTTCCCGTGCAATAGCAACTAAACTTGCCGTGTTCATTATTTAAACCCCAGGTGGTTCCGTTAACACGTCTTGTCAGACGTTCATGGCGTAAAGCGCGCACGGTAACTCGCTCTTTTGCTCCCCCAGGCCTACTACTCTCTGCTGGTGAAGGCGCAGGCGCGGCGCGGCGAGTCCATCCTGGTGCACGAGGGCACCAAGGCCTTCGGGCAGGCCGCCATCCGCGTGGCCGCCCAGCTGGGCTGCAGCCCCATCTACACCACCGTGCGGAGCGCCGAGGAGCGGGACGCGCTGCGCAGGATCTTCACTCAGGTTCGCGGAGAACGACACTATGAGGGTTGGGGTGGAGCATGCACTCGCAGTTAGGTAGCATTGTGTACGTAGAGGCAAGAGAACACCTCCACACCCACACCGTCTACACCGTCATCGCAAGTGTGATGAATTCAATACGTTTAGCTGTGATGAAGGCTAAGTGTAATTAGTGAAAAATACTACACCTGGAGCTGCAATGACCATTGCAGTTGGGCCTTCATCACAGCTAAACGTATTGGGCTCATCACACTTAACTGCAATGAACATCACAGATGGAGCCTCATCGCAGCTAAGTGTGACGAGCTCATCACAGTTAACTGTGATTAGTGAAAAATACTACAGCTGGAGCTGTCATGGGGTTTTATTACAGCTAGAGTGTGATGTACATCACACTTGGGATTGTAGTGCACATCCCTGCAGTTGCAGCAGGACTAATTCGGCGAGCCCACATATGCCGCTCAGCGAAGTGTTTGTTCTTTGATCCTTGCAGCTGGAGCCGTGCCACGTGCTGATGTGTGGCGACGGCGGTTCCTTCGAGTACCGGATTCGCGTGCTGACGAGGAACCGCGGCGTGAAGATCATAGTCAACACCCTGGCCGGCGGTGAGCTGCAGGCCTCCATACGCTGCCTGTCAGTCAGCGGACGCCTGCTGCACTACAACCGGGAGGACGCGCTGGCCGGGCGCAGCATCGGTGAGTGCCACGGCGACCGGGGCGAGGCTTCAACACTAGTAACGCACAAGGCTCTCGCGCCTGCGAGTTAGGGGGCCCACAGCGTGTGCGCTTACACTGGCCTGCCTATCTAACCGGAGCGGCCGTGCGCTCAGCAGACGACGACACCGTGCTGTCCCCTCGTCGCCTCGTAGCGTAGGTACAACAAGAGACACCCATCGTACGCAGGTTCCCCGACCTGCAAGCTGCTGTGAATCTTCACCATCAAACGGCGATCCGCTTTTGAAAGTTCCTATGCGTACAACCCGGTACAGCCGGAGGATCTCGGTGTTGTTGCGGCCCGCAACACCGAATTTTTTTCCCCTAAAACGTTTGGCAGTTACGTGTTTCAATCGGCAGTAGGGTAAGAATACCAGTGATGGCGACTGTACCAGTAATGGGCAGTTTTCCGCTCCCCTCCTTCAAAAATGATTTCTAAATTTTCGATTGAGTCTGTACCTAGTTCTGCGGCCGCAAGAATCTTGACGGCTCTAGGCTTAAGGCCGTAGGAGCGGCGTGGAACTCTGAGCACGGGGGCCGCGCGGGTCCGGGCCCGGGGCTGGGCCCGGCCGGGCCGGGCTGGTCCTGCCGAGGGATGCATGACATTGTGCCGGGAGGAGACCGTGAAAAAATCTGTTACCCTCGGAGCCCCTCCCCCGCTCTGCAGGCAGTGCAGCCTGCCTCGTCGGAGCTCTGCCGGGAGTCCGGGCCGTCTCCGGCCGGCCGCTGCCGTGCCTCCGTCGTGCAAAACACCCGTTCAAGTGAAGCTAGAAACTTCATTCGAACGCCAAACCCAGCTGAAACCGGAGTGATAAGCCGTTTGGTGAAGTCTGTTTTGACACCAAAGATGTAGTTTAGAAGTTAGTAATCTTGACTGGGCCCTCAGAAAAGAGTCCCGTACGTTTCGCTGCCTCCAGTCTCGTCCTTTTCTGTGTAAACAAAGAATCGTGTCGCCTGGCCCGGCCCCACCCCCGCACACCGTCTCCCTCCTGTAACTATAAGCCAGTGACGGCAAGCCCCGTCCGATGAGCTTCCGATTTTCGCGTGTTTTCAAAGCGTTCTAGGAGACAGACTAGGCTCTCCAGGGCCGTTTAAACACGTCTAGCACCTGGCCAGACTGATTTACTGCGCTCCTAGAAAAAATGGCGGTTCTGCGACGCCTGGTTTTTGAGATTTTTGATCCCAAAAAGCGGAGAAATCGCGGAAACCACAAGCGATTAGTGCGTTCCTTCGAAAGTATGCGACGTAGTTCAAATTTGGTATCATTGTTATCGCCATAAAGCGAGGATGTCAAATAGTTAACTTATTTTTCAGTACGTTCAAATTTCAAACATGTGATCTTGTGAAGTGAGCTGATGGGTCCGGAACTAAATGGCACCATCACCCCCGCATGCGCTGCAGCGGGGCCCACAATGGCCCGACCCGGCCGTCCCCCCGGCCCAGACCCGAGCGGCAGGCGACTACCTGCTGAGCGAGAGAGACGGAGAGCTCCAGGATCGTCTGTCTCTCTCTAATCATGCTCGAAGTACCAAAACATGACATTTTCGGAGGTGCAAAACACTAAAAAGAAAATTTTCTAGAATATTTCTGATTGCAGACTGTGATAGGGGAAAGATGGGTCTAGTGCCTAACGCAAATCTCATCCCTGGGAGATGTACGGTGCCCCCGCAGACAGCTGCCAAAGTTGGGCTATGTTCAAGGCGTTCCAGGGGCCAACCTGGAATTTCCAGGACAATATAAATAGCGTTAGGCACTGGATCGACTCTTTGACTACGCTCTCCAAAAAACCGGGTGGCGCTGCGATGTGTGGTTTTTGAGTTTTGCACCGCCGAAAATGCCTCAAAAAAGGCTCTCGGAGGCATGCCGCTCCTACGGCCTTAACGGGTCATGAGATATAGGGGCGGCCATCACTGTTCCAGGGGGTACCGTATGGTAGCCATCACTCTAACCCTTCAGTGTTAATGCGTAGCGTCTTACCTTGGTCCTTACTCTTGGAAATGTCTCATTGCCATACATTTGATTTACCAGTGAACCGTGTTTGTTGACGCATGTCTACAGGTGAATGTAAATGTACGTTAAGGTGGACTTAGTTTCGTGAGTGCTGGGTGAGTGCTAGCTTCGCAAAGGGAATTATCGTCATTTGTTAATGTTTTCTTATAGGGAAACAAATGACGATCAAGGCTAGCATTAACCCAGCGCTCGCAAAGCTAAATCCACCTTCACCATGAAGGATTTTTGAATTGAACTTGAGTTCTAAAGGAAAATTCACAGGTCCTACCACAAGAGATGAAAGAATATATTTGTTGCTCTGTTTTGCTCGTGTTTGTTGTATGCGTGTATTTGAATTTCAGGGCAGCGCGCATTTTGATCTTCTACGTCACTTTTCACCTGTGCCAACATTTCCTCGCAGGTCTTTGCCGGTTCCTGCTCAACATCGCCATGTACGACATTTCCGGCGAGGATCTCTTTCAGGGCCGTGAAGATTATCGCGCCGAGGTGGCGGAGGCCGTGCGAGTGGGGCTGCGGGACGGCGTCGTGCAGCCCATCGTCGGTGCCAAGGTCTACGATGCGTCAGTCGGGTGAGCTCGGCCAGCTCGCTATTGGACGAGTCGGCAGGACAAAGAAAACTTAGAAACTAGTTTCAGTTTTTTTTATCACATAAAGGTGGAAAAAGATAAGGCTCCAAAGCTGTAAAATCAATCCAATCCGTCCAAGCTATCGCCAAACAAATTAAGATGCCGTTGACCCTTTCTGTGAGAAAATAGCGTTTTTAAAATGGTTTTCTTTGAAACGGTTTTTTGTTCGGTTGAAAAGGGGACAGTCATTCGGATACGTTATGTAGCTACAATTGTATGAGGTTTTTTTAAAAAATAACAATGATGGGTTCTTTGGCTACCGAGCTCCTGGCTCTACAACTGATGTTCGGATAGACGATAAATCGACTAAACCCTCGGTGCCATTCAGAGGCAGGTTTCTTACGAAGTTTCTCCCTCACAGTTTGACAGGGTGCGAGAACAGCATGAAGACGGTCATCAAAGTGAACCCCAACTGTGCGTCATCCAGTCAACACTGCGACCCCAGAAAATGCTACCTGGTTATCAGTAAGTATCGGCTCACGCTTGTACATGGACGGTCCACCCTGCACCTCTGCACCCAGGAGAAACGTATTCTTGGACAGCCCTTATGATAACTTTCACTTGGATCTTGCTAATTTTTGCTTGTATCAAAAGACGATTTACGCCAGTCGATTGGCGTGATTTGTGAAGCCTACATTTCTTGTACCCGTCAATTATCTGTCAGTTCGAGCAGTTTACACCACCCTCTACGACAAGTGTAGCCATATTCACGTTCGATCACTGCAAAGCCCTATAAGATGACGAGATGTAGTCCACATAAAATCGCGTTTTCATATGGGTTTACTGCCAGTGTAAATCGTCTATACCCCCGAGGATATTGATCCAAGTCTAGAGTTTTGGTTCTACTTATATATTGAACCATGAAAATTTGATCCTTGGATGAAGACAAAATAGGCCTTGGAGCCACATAAGGCTAAATTAAACTTGATCCAACTAAATAATCTTGCTTAAAGCCAAAATTCTTCTTCAACCATGAAGTTATATTTGTGGGTGTGGTGGCGTTCAAAAGTCCCCTCTTTCAAAGCGATAGTGTTGCTCTGCAGGCAGGGATGCCGGCGACGCTCTGCTGTTGGCGACCGGGCTGGCCGCGCTTGGCGCCCGCAACATCGCCGCCGCCATGGTGTCAGCGCCGAACGCCGCGGCCGTGGAGCAGCGGCAGCGCGCCCTGCGGCGGCAGCACGCCGCCCACCTGCACGTGCAGCGCGTGCCCCGCTGGGACCTGGCGGCGGTGCGGCGGCTCGTCGACGGCGTGGGGCCCCTGCACACCGTCACAGTCGTCATAAGGGTTGGTTCGGGTAGCATCTAACTGCTTCGGCTGCCTGCCCCAGCCAGGCCCCTCTGCCCTGTCGGTGCTGACTGCTCTCGGTGCCCCGCAGGACGACGCGGACGAGGCCGTGGCCGCGCTGGTGTCGGCGGCGCTGGCCGCGGCGCCCGCGGTGCGGCTGGTGGTGCTGTCGGCGCAGCCCGGCCCGCAGGCCGCCGCCCTCCGCCGTCTGGCTGACTTGGCGGCGGCGCGCGCCTCCCAGGGCCTCAGCACGGCCTGCTTGGAGGCGCCCCTGGCCTCGGCCGTCGGCCACCTCGCCGACCTGGTGTGCCGCGCCGAGCCGCCGCCGCTCACGGTCCTGACCGCGGCAGATGCGGCGTCGGGTAAGTGAAGGTGCTCCTATAATGACAGGGCACGCGTCCGTCCTACGTCCCACCTGCGTCTCGCCTCAACGCACCACGACAAGGGGCTGTTAACAGAGGCCAGCCAAGGCCTACGAACTGAGCGTCAGCTTAACACGCCGCCACTAGGGCGGTAACAAACAAGGGCAGTCCGCACAAGCGGGTCCCTGCGTGGGCTGCGAGAAGAAGCAGCCAACTGGTAATACCGGTAATCTCAGCCCCAAACAGGGCCCGTTAAGAAGTTGAAATGTTCTCCTAAGGCACCTGAGGTCAGTTTGGCAAGCAGAAAGAGGCGGTATTCTGAGCACTGAACACGGTTCGCACCCGCAGGTGCGTCGGTCGCAGAGCAGCCCATCGCCGTGCTGCCCGACTCGGCAGCCGCCCTGGCCGCGGTGGGCCGGGCCGCGGCGCGCTGCGCGGACGGAGCCGCCCTGCGCGCGGTGCCCTCGCTGTCGCTCCCCCGGCGCTGCCCCTCCGAGAACAGCACGGTGTTCGCGCTGCCCCCGCTGGGGGTGCTGGACCCGGCCGCCGCGGAGCAGCTGGCGGGGCTCGCCGGCCGCCTCCTCAGCCCCGTCGTCGTGGTGGAGGCCGCGGTCCGGGCCAGCATCCACGACACCGCCAGGGACGTGGTCAAGGTCAGTCTGGTCATATAAATATGTCGCGCCATAATCTCAGAGCTGTAAAGGAAAACTGAAAAATTGACCCTGATCAGAATGCAGGCGCACCAGGTGCCTGACAAGTGCATGCCTCTTGCACTTTGTCAGACGTTTCTATGCGCCTAACACCACTGTCAGACATTTCTATGCGTCTGATACCACTGTCACACACTTGTAGGCGTCTGACACCACTGTCAGCAGACACTTGTAGGTGTCTGACACGTAGGTCAGACGCATAAAAATGCATGCCTCTCCTAGGCTCCAAGCTGCCTCACAAGATGTCTGACTCACGTGTCAGACGCCTACAAACGTCTTACAATGTGCAAGACGCTTGTAAACGTCTGAATGTTAGACACACTTGGGTTAGCAGAGCACGTTCCGGAAACGAAATTCGTGCTCGAGAATTTCACGGAAGGCAGTAACGCGACTCCTGTCCTGGCAGCACATCGAGAGCCGGCAGCCCCGCGGTCCGTACAACATCCTGGGCTGGGGGCTGGCCGTCGTCCTGGCACTGGAGGTGCAGCGGCAGCTGGAGGCGGCGGGCAGGCGCGGTGCGCTCTTTCTGTTGAACGCCGACGTCGGCGCCGCCGTGGAGTGGGCCAAGCGGGCCGCGGCAGCGCGGGAAACCACGACAGGTATGGGCGGACGTCCCAAGCAACGGCACTTCACGTGAAGGGAAAGGGTTGGCTTGGCTTACGTGTCTGACACCTGTGGTGCACAACATTGACGGCCCACCCCTTTTCATTGCAGGAAATATGTTCATAAATTACTCTCACATCGAATAATATAATACGTCGTGCAATTTTGTATTGTAGATCGTCTCGTTTGTCATACTGTGAAGGAACGGTATTTTTTCGGGTACTGTTTTCATGCATTACGTATTATTATAGTGGCAGAGCACGAGGCACAGCGCGGAGCGGAGGCTGTTTCCCGGCTTGTGAACGCCATCGCAAACTACAAGTGTGACTTGAATCGATCATTCAAGTGGAGCGTTCACGTCGTTAGTCACTCTGCAAATGATCGACAGTCATTCTACAAGAGGGTAAGTGTAAACTCTAATTTCGGCTAGGTACCCGGCACCCGGCCTCGGAGTACCTACGCACGAAAACCTGGCTGGGTACAGGTCAATAACTGCACGAGAAGTGAAACAGTGTGGTGTTGGATGAGGAACTCCAGGGGCGTAGGAACGAATTTAGCCCATGGGGGGGGGGGGGGCACGCATTTTGGCCCCCCCCCCTTATCTTTTTTTTCGGGAGGGGGGGGGGAGCAGGGGCCATGAAAATTACAAATCGCAAGGTTTTGTTGGATTTTTCTGCAGACGTGTTTAGATGTACTTTCCACACATACCGGTAGAAGTCGCGAGCGAAGCGAGCGAAAAGTCCTGGGGCACCAATACAGTAAAACTCGGAAACTTAACCTGAAGTAAATTTTATACGATTTAGCTCCACAGTGGAAACTTCGTGTGACGCAGTGAAAGAACAAAAAAAATAACGAGTACATTTTTACAGTACGATGCTCCCTGGAATCATAAAGTTATCATATGGAAGCACACTGTACCGTATTCATAGTATTGAACGGAATAGAACTTGCGTGAGCGAAGCGAGCGGCGAGCTCTGGATATCCAAAGATGCTCTACGCCGAAAGTTGAGAACAAGAATACTTCTACAGCGGAAATTGATAATGTAAGAATAACCGCATCCAGTACGTACTGCATATTAAAGGGGAGGGGTACCGCAGCCGAAAGTATATCCGCCGCGGGCGTCAGCCCCCAAAATTGGCTAGGCTAAGGTCTTGCTAACGAGTTACGACCTTTTGGTAGGATCAGTGCACCGCGGAGACACTCCGCGCCCGCGCGGCCCTAAGAGACGCTTCAGAGGCCGCGCGGTTGGGACTTTTGCCGTGTAACCCAACCTCGGGATGCCATACCGCGCCCCCTTCCCCATCACCCCTTAGACCCCTGCTGGTGTCTTTTTAAATACGATCAGGTCAGGACAACGCGAGGGGACGGCCACCTGTGCAATAGTCGGGCCGCCCAGACGTGCTATTACGCGTAATTGTAATGGACTTTGGGTGATTTCGACCGAATATCATACCACAAATCGATATTTTGGAGCGTAATAGCTGCTAGGTGACTGCGTAATAAAGCGCATACTAGGGAGTAGTCGGGTCACATTTTTCGAGAGTGGACGCCCCCTCGGAACAACCCCAGACCTTAGTTAACAACCGCATCACCAGCCTTCGGGTAAAGACAGCCCTCACTCTATGCCCCCAAGGGGCGCCTTTCTGTGCCCCGGCGGACCATCACTCTACGCCCCCGAAGGGCGCCCCTGCGGTGCGCTACCGTGCATCCCTGCAGGACACTGCCTGGGCTCCTGCAGGGCGCCGACATGCGCCCCGGCGGGGCGCGTTTTGGCGCCCCTCTGGGGCGTGTTTTGGCGCCAGGGCTGCGGGGCGCCAGGGGGGGGGGAGTGCCCCCCTGCCCCCCCCCCCCCCCGTGCCTACGCCCCCGAGGAACTCACTAACTTTACGGTAGAAAACTCATTCCAATGGTGAGCCACCAAGCACTTATTTATAACAAGACTACGCCAGCACTCAGAATGAAAGAGTCACTCATCGCCTAATTCTGATCAAAAAGGGTCATGGAGAGTCTATATTAGAAACTCGACCTGGGACTCCTGATTTGAGACCAGAGTTAGTCTCGGATTGATCCCAGCATTCCAATCGGAAAAAGTGAGTTAATGTGACGACGATGAGGCCTGCCGCTTAAATTCATATCCGTAGTAAGAAAACGTCATGTTACACAATTTTTAGAATCCAGGGATCAAGCCGACACTAACTCTGTCCCTAAGTATAGGGAAGTTATTAAAATAGCCTCTGCAAGTTCCCTTGCGCAAAATTTGTGACTTTTCATTCTCAGTGCGTCCAGGGTTAGAACGCGTCTGCGGGACTCGGCGCGCTCTCGGGCTTTCTTGCCAACTCGGCCCGAGCGTCGCATAGCGAGCCGATCGCGCCTTACTCTCCACAGACGCGCAAAATTCAAACCTACGCGGTGCCCTACCGACTACGCGCTTGAATGCTATGAGCCTAATAATCTGTTTCTTCGTGTGGAGAACGAGTAATTTTGTTGCTACCTATCTCCCACTTTTGTCAAAGGTCTTTATGGTACGTGAACTAGATGTCTATTGAGTCCGAACATTTTAATCATTTGCAGGACTCAAACGTTCATTTCATGAACATGGTCGAGCCCGGTCTGGACCACGCGTCTTTGTCTTCGTACGTCAACGAGAACTGCGTCAACCACAGCCATGCTCACTACGACGACATGCGACATGCAATTGCGAGCAAAATTTCAGCCCCCAAAACTTAATGTTAATAAACGAGCAACATAATATACTGCAAAGTTTATTGTTTTTGTACTCGTAAACCCTTCCACTACATTGTTGCCGTTCAGGTACATGTTTACATTGTCCTTGATATTTCAGGCGGATACGAAAGGGATGTACAGGGAAGCTGCGGATAGCGACTACTGTCTGAAATGCAGCATACTTGGGGGACGCTCCGATGCACTTCGCGTAATGTAGGGTCAGTGCAGCCAATAAAATAACGTTTTTGTGACTTTAGTTTTTCACAGTTTTAGGCCTGCCACTATTTCACATCCTCTTTCTTGGGGATTTTAAATGAAAATATGGTGCTTCATAAAGCTTTTGAACACACCGCCGACACGAATTACTGAAAAACAAAGCAGGGAATCTGTATTACGGAGGCTGCCAATGCAGCCAAGAAAATCCGCACCCACGCCGGCTACTCAGTCGATGGTAAAAAAAAACACTTATGCAACTCAGAAAAAAATATCGTACTTCTGCGCTGATGAGAGTAATGTGTCACTAAAATTCGTCTTTCAAATGTTATTTGTGATTTATTAGACATTTAAGCACCATCAATTTTTGTCTAGGTCCTTTGGCAGCTGAGATAGGAGACATGCAAAACTGTGATTTTCTTACCCGCTTGCCCGCAGTGATTTTATTTGCTGCACTGACAATAGCGAGCGAAGCGTAGAGACATTTAAACTTAACATGGAATGATTGCTGATCGCGATGGGCGACGCTTGGTGGAGGCGCCTGCAAAGGTGAGGATAGACCAGCCCGCAATACACCCACGCGTGCAATGGCCTACGCACCAGGCGTTCGCCAATACACGGCTGGAAGGGGGGGGGGGGGGGAAATTGAAGAGTAATCCATCGCCGTCCAGTTACTTACTTTGCATGTGTAGCCCCCTACTCCTTCCTCTCCCCGAATCGTTTTTTTTTTTTGTTTTGTAGTATTTATAGTCAATCGGAGCTCCAAGCTCAGCTCACGCTATCAGCTGCTGCCAAAGTGCACTAACACTTGTACCGCCTTGCAACGCGGCTCAACAAAGTGGGCCGCCGGCCCATCGTCTGGCCGCCCTCTCTGTACCGTAGCGGTATTTGCCAAATTCTCACGGGTGGGGCTGTGCTGGGCGGGGCCGCTAATATGCCAACAATGGTTCTAGAAGGGAAAGCAGAGGGGAGAAACCGATGCGTTTTTGGACGAATTATTGATTTGAATACTTTTATCTGATGCAATGACATGGTGGCAAATGAAACAAAAATATTTTTCATAGTTTTTAGTTCACACAGACACAGCAATGGTAATGTAGAAACAGAAAAGAAAAGAAAATATGCAGAGGGGCGAAATGGTGGGTTAATTCTTCAGGCAGTTCAACCCACGTTTGAGTATGTGAAGAATTGTTTGTGTTTTAGACTCTGTTAATTTAATGTTTTGTTAGGAAAATGAATGTATTCATAGTTTCGAAGCATGAAATGAATGGAGATATGAAGATGTATACATCTTGCTATAGCAAAATGTAGGAATAGTAATGGAAAATGAGTCAATGGATTTTTTCAGGAGTTAGGCAGGTGTTGGGGGAGCGGATGTCCTAGTCAACAATGGTTCGCCCAGTGGGAGGAATAAAGAAAAGCGCCGATGCCGCGGCAAGGGCACCTCGGTCCGCTCGGGCCCAAAAAACAGCACCCCCGCCAGCTGCGTTATTGAATCATACTTGTGCAGCTAAGAAAATTACTCCGTGCTTTCAACGTCCCTGAGTACTGCTTGCAGCCGACAACCATCCTGAACTGGTTTAGCTAACAGAAAGAGACATTTTGACTATAGAAAGAGTTGCATATACCTTGCTGGGTTACTCAAGAAATGATGTTTCAAAAGCGCGATTCTGTTAACCCACTCAAGTGTGATCTTTCAAACTGCACTGACCGTACAGTAAAGTGGAGGGACCAGGAGGGACGCACGTTAAATAAAAGAGAGTAACATAGGAGTGGTAGCAGGGTTTTATTAGCGAACACTCATCTTACTTCGGCGTCTCAGTGGCTTCGCGATAACGCTTTACAGGTAGGCGCGGACATCGCGATAACGCTTTACAGGTAGGCGCGGACATCGTCGTCCTCGCGGACGATCTCCTCGTCCATGAGCCTGTGGCTTGGGATGTACTTGTGGGCGGCGTTGACGGCGACGTTGTCGAAGTCGTTGACGTTCTTCTTGACGAGGATGTTGGAGTTGTCGGAGGAAGAGTCCTTGTGGAAGATGAGGACGTCCTTGAAGTACATGTTGGGGGTGAAGAAGGTGGCGAAGTTCTCGATCTTGCGGTCGAAGGGGAAGCCGAGGGGACGGTTGTCGAGGACGGTCATGAGCCCGTTGCAGGAGTAGATGTCCTTGACGGCGGCCTGGTAGTTGACCTTCTCGGAGTGGTAGTAGTCGGCGTGGTCGTGCTCGTCGGCGCCGTAGGGGGTGACCATGACGAACAGAGCGTAGGGCACTCCGGCCTTGTGGCCCATGGGGAGGACAAGGCGGTCGGGGAAGCCGCACTCGCGGTCGACGGTGCTGAGGACGGTGTTGCCGCTCTCGGCGGACTTGAGGAGGGCGTTGAAGGAGGGGTGGTCGCCGGTGGTAGTGGTGAACTCGCGGGAGTTGCGCTGGATCAGGTTGTCGCCGTTCTTAACTGCAAGGAGAAACAGAGGAGCGTGAGTAAGAGAAGAACATGAATCATCACTAGCTGTTCGAGAAAACGACAAGGCACTCACGGGTGACGGGGAAACGGTCGAGCTCGACGAAGTAGTTCCTGAGCCTCTCCAGGTCGGCGGTGGGGTGTCCGTAGAAGACGTCGGAGGCCTGCTCGCCGTAGAAGTTGGAGTGGGTGAGCTCGGTGCTGGGGCCGAGGAAGACGCGGACGACGGCGCTGGTCTTCTTGTCGCTGCTGATCTTGATCTTGTAGGTGAAGGGCTTGTGGTTGAGACGCATGTCCTTGGCGACGTAGTTGATCTTGTCGGCCTCGTCGATGGAGGCAACATCAACGGCGTTGGTGACGTCGATGTCGAAAAGGTCGAAGTAGGTGACGAGCTGGTCGACGGCAACATCCTGGACGGCGACGCCGTTGAAGTAGAGGTCGTCGGACTTGTAGGCGGGAAGGTTGTCCTGGTACTGGTTGAAGAGGCCGAGGACGTACTTCTGGAGGATGTAGAAAGCGGGGTCGCGGAGGGCGGTCTCGTAGTGGCCGATGACACCGGGGGCAACGCCGTGCTCCATGTCGGGGTCCATGATGAGGGCGAAGAGGCTGCGCATCATGGTCTGGTAGGAGCCGTAGTAGCGGGAGTTGACGGAGTCCTTGTTGCCCTCGATGATGTTGCCGAGGATGTTGATGCCCTTGACGTACTGGGTGATGGGGATCTGGTTGCCGTCCTTGCCGAGAACAAAGCCGGAGTCGATGGCGTTCTTGATCCTCATCTCGATGGCCTTGAGGTCCTCGATGGCGTAGGACTTGATGCTGGAGATTTCCTGCTGGTCGGGGCGACTGGGGAACTGGGCACCGTTGGGGTAGAGCAGGTCGGGGTTGTACCCGGTCTTGATGGTCTCCTCCCAGTCAAAGTCTTCGAGCTCGGGCAGGTAGTTGGCCATGCGCTGCAGGTTGTAGCGGGCGAGGATCTGCTGGTAGTAGTAGTAGAAAGCCTCACCGCGCATCTGGCAGGTGTTGATGCCGTACTTCTCGCAGTTCATCCAGAAGGGCATGTACAGGTGGGCGTAGGCGTGGTAGGCGTTGAGGCCGACGTCCTCGGTGAAGTAGCCCAGGAGCTGCTCGGGGTTGATGATCTCGTTGCCGGCGGTCCAGTTGGTCATCTTGACGTAGTTGACCTGGCCCTGCATCTTGGCGCTGACGAAGTCCATGATGTCGCCGGAGTTCAGGTACAGCTGGGGAGCGACCTCGTAGAGAGGGGGCAGCACCAGACCGGCACAGTCGTCACGGTGGACAACGGCAACGGAGAAGGCGTAGGCGAACTGGCTCTCGTTGACGTTGTCACGGGCCCAGGCGGCGGTCTTGATGAAGGTCTCGAAGTCCTTGGCGAAGTAGAACAGGTCGAACAGGGCAACCACCTCCTTCAGCTGGGAGTCGTTGTACACGTGGAAGATCTCGCCGCGGGGCAGGGTACCCTGCTTCCACATGCTGACGAAGTTCTTGACGGCGTACTGGTTGGCGTAACGGTCGATGATCTGTTCGGGGTTCCAGCTCTGGCCCAGGGTGACGAGCTCGGGGTACATGTTCTTCTGACCGACATTCCTCAGGAGCTGCAGCACCAGCTTCTGCTTCTGAGCGACCTCCTGTCCACCTGGGGAAAAATAAAAATTATTAAGAAGTCTGATGTTGCGAAGTTGGGCTGCTGCTCTCAGCGTTGAACACTTACTGATGTGGGCGTTGTCGGAGGCGCCGGTGCGCACGTTGGGGATGTGCAGGGCGGCGGCCACCGCCAGGGTGGCGAGGAGGGCGACGGCTACCTTGTGCATGGTGCTGTGCTGACCGGGAACTGGTGCCGATGCCGACGCTGGCCCGCCCTTTTATACTCGAAAAACCGATACTGGTTATCGAGTATCCACGGGGGATTCTGTGCTGTATTTTTTCTGATACCGCGCATTAATGTTGCTACTCAGACCGCATTATGTTTGCCTGTCGTCAAGCGCTGTTTTAGAAGTAGCTGAAATAGCGGGGGGAGGGGGCTATACACAATTTGCAACTTCGATCCATGGTTTCGTCTCTATTCGGAGCCTTCGGGAAGGACAGACCCTCCTCCCCCCCTACCTCGAGAGCCCCTTGGAAACCCGCAAGCCATCCCGAGGATGAACCTGGAAGTCCATCTAAGTCAAGGACTCTTAACCCGTCTCTAAATATAGATTTAGCCAATTTAGCACGAACCAACTCATCGAAGTAGCGATTGTCATGTCCCTTTCTGTAGCAGTGCACATGGCGGTGAATTCTTCATTGATCGGATTAAAATTGGCATCACAATCGTGAAGGTTAATCCCCCCCTCCTCCCCCCCGGCCCTTCATTCATAGGTCCAGACATGACATTAGGTATTTCTCCTATCGCTGTCTGGATCTCAATTCGGCAGTCGGGTCTGACCCTCCCTGACCCGTGATAAAGGAGGCAGCCGCGGTCTCTGGCGCCGGTCCCCCAGAGACCGCTACCACAACCCGTGAGGAAAAGAGTAGGTATCATACACACAGCACATCACACGTGCTTCTGTTTTCAATGTAAAAGTATAGGCGCTCCGCACGGTAAATGTTTCCGTCAGAGCATCGGATGGCGTGCTCTATGTCACACTTGTGTTTTCGGCGTCGTCTATACCTGTCCGGTCTCTGCCTGCCCCGCCGTGCCCCGCGGATCACGGTAGCCGGTTTTATCTCGTCCCATATGGTTCTGGCAGCCTCTGATTCAACGCGGGGCACACGATACTAGAAACAACTCTAAACTTATCGTACGAATTTTCATCGATGTGAACATGCAGTGAAATAAACTATTTCAATTGGTGGCACTTCCCCTTTCTTGCGTGGGTATGGTTTAGATTAGGGCTAGTACCAGTCTTAACCTACCTCTACTTAACTGAGCGTAAATTAAAAGGAACCAAAACGTGTATTGAAACTCCAAGCTCACGAAAATTATTTTCCATATTCAGGCACAATGAACCCTTTAGCTGGCGCTTCCGTAAACTACTATCAGTAACATTGACATGAAGAGCGCCTGGCGAAAATCTAGGTTTGTAGTGACACATTGGGGTTCAAAACCATCGCACACATTACAATTTTAAGTTTTCGGGTACTCGTAAAAAATTAAATCAAACTGGCCAAATTTTAGTTCATTTCATATGACATTTTTTAAGGATAACAACGAAATGCTCGTCATTTTCATTCTACTTTTCTAACAGCACAACGCCTTCAGGAACCAGGCAAACGCCCTTTGCTAACAAATTAACATGAAGTTTCTGAACCTTGAATTCCTCCCCGTTAACACGATTTGCATTTATAAGCGGCATTGTGAGCCAAACTTTATGCAAGAATTTAGTGCGCGTTAGAGATTATATGAGCCATCCAATCGACGTAGCCGGTTACATTCGAGAAAAGATGAGTATTCTTCGAATTCTTGTAGTAAACTCCTTTGAGGAACCACCGATCCTGGGACTTCTGAGCGAAGCCACAAGTGGAATCAATTTCGCCGGATGCTGATCCTGGTCAAATGAGATAAAAAAAAAGATAATCTTAAAACAAAGGTGAATTTGTGTTCGTGTGTGTGAATTGTGTGCGGCATCTGAATCAAAACCGTTCCAGATACTGTTTTCGGTACACGTGGTGTTTGGTGTAACGGAACGTTCAATAAAAGAATAAAACGACACATTCAGTTAAGTTACCGAGCCTTGCTTATTTTGGATGCACGTTTTTCGACTAGGAATAGGAGGTTCTGTAGCTAGCCACAGCGGAAGTGAAGAAAAAAATAACCACTAAAAAGCCAACAAAGGGGTAATTTTGACAAATCACGCATGCAGAACAGCTCTGTCAGCAACAGCGCAAGTGTGTCTCGCCAGGGACTCACCGCAACTGGCCGCCGCGCAGGTCCAGCGAGATTACTGCTAACAGTCGTCCTCACAAACACTCTGCCACTGCGTGCCACGCTCCAGCCTTTCCTCCCATCGTGCCTCCCCCCCCCCCCCCCACTTCTCTCTCTTTCTCTCTCTTTTGCTCTTCCTGCCTGTCCTTATCTCTGTCTGCCTCTCTTGGCAACGGAGCTTTTTGACAGCGGCGCAGTTACATCCGCTCCAGACCTTAAATCCAAAGTGAAGCCGCATACTGTTGTCCGCTATGGTCCACTGCTCTGCCTTCGCTCTTCCCGTGCTTTGGGGCAGCGCGGTGTATAAACCCGTCCGCCCGGAGTACGCAGAGACAATTCGGCTGTCGAAGTCATTTCCGTACCGGGGCGTAGCTGGTGGCTGGCACTATAAAACACCCGCGCGCCTGCGAACGTCTGGGTAGGCCATCCCGCACAACACGCGCGTTCACAGAATGTCGTGGATGCCTACGTAGCAGGCACTAGACGCCTGACAACGATGGCTGAATACAAGTAACTGTGGGACTCGGCGGGTCCTGCAATGACAGTTTCCCTCTTTAGTTCCGGGTGCAGCGGACGTCCACTGTTATTACCAAGGGGTTGCCGACTCGTGTATTTGTACACACGAGAAAAAAAATATGTTACTAGTGATGGTAAGTGTGGAACCGAGTAGTCTTCAGCACTACTCGGAACTACGCTAGTCCTTTTCGTATTTGCCTGTGCGTGGATGCTGGCTCGAACCGCGGCCCCCACCACAAGAACGGGGTTTTGAGGAGGCGATTTTAGCATGCATCAGCCATTTCAAAATAAAGGAGTTCATCCCGAAGGACTGACAGTGAGGCATTCTTGGCAACAGAACCACAATTGGTTGTAGCCATTAAAAAATAGCTTATGTATGGCCATCTCCCGACTTAATGATGCCACGAAAGAAAGTGGGATATTAAAATGGTTTACAGACGGCGGCTTTATTTGCCAAGTTTGTTTTCAAAATATTCATGGTACAAGATGCATATTTTCGCCGGACGTTTCTCAAATGGGCTCCAGCAGCTGGAAGTTCGCCGAGGTCGCAGGACAGGACTGGATGAGCGACGGTGGCAAGGCGCGGCACACCAGGCGCGCGATGTAGCTGACGGCCGAGACCAAGACGTCGCGACACTGTCACGTGACGAAAAATATTGCAGACGAATTTCTGTGACCTACATTTGCCAATTCACGATTTTGTCACGTGACGCTACTTTGGTGATGAAACTTTCGTCACTTTTGGGCTAAACGCTTTAAAAAATTATTTTCGATCATTCTCAGGCACAATTCATTTTATGTGACGATTTTTCGGCTTAACATGCGTGACGAAAAATTCTTGATCAAAATTTAAGAGTTTCCTCAAGTGACAGATAACGTGAGAAATATATTAGCACAGGAAGCAGGCCGTGCTGAGACCTTCGGTGGCGCGTGCGGCTACTGTGCCATCCGGACGGCGGAGGGCGGCGACTCGCGGGCCGCGGGCTGGGCGCCGACAGCAACAGCAGCCGCACCGGGGGCACCGCGGCCAACGCCGCCGACACGACTGTAAGCGGGTAAAGCTGGTATCAGTGGGGTCAGTGACCACGACTGGCCCTGTTCATTACAGAATGGCCGGAGCTGCAGGCAATTAGACAATGTCAGGGCCAACGTGGACGCGAGCCTCTATCTAACCGGTTCCTAACTTATATTATGCATAAAATAAAATAAAAAAATCCAGCGCCTACATCACTGAATCGGCCCCCTTAACCAAGTTTAGAATTATTTCATACACCTAAATATACGAAATGACTGGGCATTCGACCCAATTAAATGCCGTTCGCCGATTCGGCTTCTCAGGCCGCGCGGCCACACCGACATTGTTGGGGGTTTGCGTGCATGATTAACGCAACACGGCCGCGGGGCATCGACCAAAGTGAAACGCCATGTAAATTGTGTATTTTAAAAATCGCTACTCTATTATTAAAATGGCAGTATTAAAGTAAAGGTTTTCAGTGGAATAGTCGATGCAAATAAGTCCTCGCTCCGCCCAAGCTCAAAAAAGCGCGATGTTTCTAGTATTTCATTATTGGCACCTACAGCTTAAAGATAGGCCATAATATTGAGATAATGTATCAGCCGCTTACTCTCACATGTCAGTAAGGGCCAAGCGCTATAAATTTGTTGGTCCCACCCGGAGACGTGGTTGCCCGCGCCCATTGGATGAAGAAATACTAGATCCATGCCCGTGCCGCACGGAGCCCAGCCCGATGGGTGGCCTGCCCACCCGGCGCGGACCGCCACGGTCTCCTGGGACCGCGATGGGCGTATACTACCAGTACCCTAATCGTTGCTCGTGGACGGTTTCAGGTGGATATTATAGCGAGGAGACTTACAGGAGAATACGGTGTCAATGTTTAGAAGTATTCCGTTGGTACACACATCAGTGCGATCCGACCATTCTAGGGCGTCCACTAGGAGCCAGCGATGATGGCCGGTCGTTAGCGTCTCCTTCGCCCCCTCCCCCCACCCCCGCTGCAATCGCCAGTGTGATGTACATCAGACTTCAGCCGTGATTAAATCTCACGTCAGCTGCAGCTGAAGTATTTTTCAGTAATCACAGTTAACCCTTTAAGTCACAACGTTGTACTGGTACGTTTAGGAAAATTAGGCGTAGACAGCCTCGTAATAGTCCGAAGGCAAAAAATTGAGTTGTGTTATCGAGAAGGACCCTTGATTGATATTTTAGAAAGGCCGCCGGGTCATTTTACTTCTGCACCATCCGGCACGAGGGGAAGAAAGGGGCCTATGTAGAGAGAAATAGAGTAAGCAGTTGCAGGGCCTCAGGAAAACGGCTCCAATTCCGAAATGTGTGATCGCTCGGCATCCATATCGTAACTGGAACTTCGCCAAAGTCCCCTGAATGGTTTTGTGAAAGTCCCACGACAATATCTGCATTGGCGCCCTGCCCAGAGACTCTGATAGTAAGGATGTGTACTGGTACTGGTACAACATCGTGACCAAGAGGTCACCCTTGTCTTCGATTTCACCGCTTTGTGTTTCCGTCTTTGTTTTCCACTATTGGGACTTTCCAATGACATTTTATGGAATAGTAGGGCTTGGTTGGAGTTTCAACGACCGTCGTGCGTCCTTCCAAACCTCGAAACCAAACAGTGAAAGCTACGCTGCCACCTTACTTGAAACGAGCACATTTTTGATAATTGACGCCGAAACCGGTTGGCAGCGATGGATATCAGTAATTATTATCACTCTAGAGTTGATAAGTAGTTTTGGCTCAGCCAATAGCTTCGGTGTTGTCGGTTTGCTCCAAAACCGACTGTTGTACTGGTTCAACGTCATGACTGCGGGGCCAACTTTTCCGTTTGAGGGCTTGCCTTTGAGAGAAGTGTATGTGGCTGATCAGGATATGATGAACTACTTCATGGGGCATAGTTTTGCACCCCCACAACCAGACTTTTCTCAAAGACTCTACAGTAATAAAGCTTCTGTTTTACAATGTGAGCTATTTCGCCCTTTTTCAATAAATTTACGTTACACTCGACTAGGAAAAGAAAAAATAGCACGCTCTATTCCTCCCACTTAATTTCATGTTGTTTCCACTAATATGGGGCATTTCGTATCTAAAATCCAGATATCTCACCCCAAGCACAGTTTTGACCTTGTAGTCACGACGTTGTACTGGTACAACAAGCCATAAAATCAAGGGGAGGCACTCGGTAACGCCAAAATCGGTCGAAATGGGTTCATTGGAGTGTAAACATCAGAAAAATAGCGAATTTCAAAAAATTCGGTTGCGGGGCATATCCTGTGACGAAAAGGGTTTTAACTGTGATGAGTTCATTACACTTAGCTGCGATGAAGCTCCATCTGTGATGTTCATTGCAGCTAGTGTGATGAGGATGAGGCCAATACATTCACCTTTAATAAAGATACAACTGCAATGGTCATTGCAGCTCAAGGTGTAGTATCAATTGACTAATCACGCATGGTCTTCATCACAGCTAAACGTATTGCATTCATCACTCTTGCGAGGACAGTGAGGTGAGGTGAATGGTGTAAGAGACGATTCCATACCGTTGCCTGAACTTGCCGGTGGTACGCGGCAAGAAGAAATACAGGTATCTCCTGCTACAATATGGTGGTAATAGACGATTTCGTTGTGCCTACTGAGACAATTTTGTATCCGTAAAGTACAAAATTGTTCCAAAGTAGATGAGATGTTGTCCCCAGATTTAGATGTGCTCGAATCTGGCCCCAGCTCAAAGACAAAATTGTCCTTAGACATTTAGAGTGTACTGTGTCCTGGTGGCTCGACACAGCACTAATGGACTCCACTCCCTCATCTTCTCTTGGCCTATAAAAGCAGGTACTGCTCTCCGATCAGTACCATATGTACAACGCTCTCCTGGAGTCAACACACGGCTAACCACAACTCCCCGACTTTCTTATCCCGCCTCCTCTAAACAGTACATAAATAGTGATCTCACGGCACCGAATCACTGCAATCGATCTGCCTCTCAGTTAGAAATAAAGTTTTATTCTTACCATATTTGGACATAAAGGAAATTTTTGATTTAAGATAACTATTTCATTTAAATTTAAAAACTATATAACTCCTCCAAAAATTATTTGTCATGGCTAATTGTTATACTGTGAGCAATAATACTACTAAGAATAAAGGTCCTCTGGTAAAAGAAATCACCAAAAATCGATGGATACGTCCAATGAGATCCAGACAAATTTAGAAAAACATCTTTTGTCAACCGCAACGGTCTCAGACAGTACAAAGTAGTAAATACTTAATTTTTCACCTCCACAGTGCGTGTGTCCCCCGCCTGCTGCTTTACCCTTAGATCATGAATAGAGAGTGAAGCGGTTGACGATTAGCTGGCCCAGTGGCCCTGTGACCGACTTAATTAGAAGGCGGCGGTTGGGCGTCGCCATTCACATTCGAGCTCGTGCCGCGGGGTGACGCAGTCGTCCTTGTCTAAGTGCACACCAAATCGGTTTCTTGCCGCAGTAAGTTTCTTAAATTCTACCTGGACGGACACAATCACCGCCCCCGCGAGCACCATCGCTTGTCATGACTGATGTCGTCATTTCGGGCATCGGGGGTTGTTTCCCCCAAAGCTCGACCGTGCAAGACTTCGGGCAAGATCTTCTAGATAACAAATATCTTCCGACGCCAACCAAACGCTGGAAGGATGGTGAGTCAACAGGAGAATGCAAGAATGTGATGGAATGAATAAGTGTGCGAAGGAATGAATAAGAAGGTACAAGATTGTGAAGGAATGTGTGCGAATGTTGGAGAAATCGCAACGATTTTATTTCAAGCTGGTCCACGGGTAAGCCCACGCTAGGAAGTCAGGACCGCGGGCTTGTTCACACCCGGGTGGAAGGACCGCCCATGTAAAACGATAGGGCCGGCGAGGCGCGGAAGGTGTGGACCACACGCGGTCCACGCTTCCTAGCGCGGAGCTAGTTTACAGTTCGATTTACAGTGTTTTCTTACTGTTGTGAGCATCCATTGCCCTTCTCAAGAATATTCGATTTTCGTCGTTTACGCATATGCACTTGCGAGAAGCATACGACGCTCGAATCAATGCTCAGCAATCATTTACTACTTGCCATTTGCATATGCCTCCAGGCAACAAATTCGACGTCCCGGCAGTGTGCGGTGAAGTGCCCTACAATGATTTCGACGCACCTTTTTTCGGCGTCAGCAGGAGTCTTGCTTCATGCACTGACCCTGTTCACAAGGTCGGCTACCAGAACTGCTTCAGAGCGATCATCGACGCAGGTACGTCAAGCATCTCCAACCGAACCAAGCCTCCCGTGCTAGTTATGCGCTCTTGAAAGTCTAAAAGGGGAAAAAATTACCTAATGGGGCAAATTTTTCATTTTAGGCCCTTCGTTCATGCGATGCATATGATAGGGCAGTAACGAATTCAATAGAAAAAAATTAAAAGCACCTTACTTCTCCCATACTGCATACAGAAATATATGATACATCAGTGTGTGACACTGATGGTTACACTATCAATTTTTTTGATATCTTTAACATGTAACACGAGATAAACATATCAACGGCGCATACCGATTTTACAAATCTTGCGTCTTAGGAATAATGATTTTCTTCCATTATTTCACGGGTCGTTTCGATATTGCAACAGTACTTTTGAGTCTTGTGTCCAGGCCTTAACCCCCATTCCATGAAGGGGTCCAACGCCGCCGTGTTTGCTGCCTCCGGATGTAACGAGTTCGAGCAGCGGGCGGTCTATGCGAAAGACTGTTCAACCCTCGGGAACTATCTCATCATGGGAAACAACAGGTCCATGATGGCAAACAGGATCTCTTTTCTCTTCGGTTTGCAAGGTAGGCCGAACACGCTCAATACTGCAGTACTCAATTTACCCTTCAACTACCGGAAGGTGAGGTTCCACCAATTGAGTTCGGGCGATGCGGGTATGTATCGCTACATCAAAGGCTCAAGGGTTTTAACGTATCCCCTGTAGCATATCGTCCAATTGCGTTAATCATTTTAAACCAAATTGCATTTTAAGTCAAATCTCTCTTTGGAGCATGTATAGTGCGCAAAAGACGGGAAAATGAGGAAAAGCCATCTAAACATGTAAAGGAGAAAAGTCGAAGTCGCGCTGAAACCCAGTTTGTAATTTCCCCAGCTTCGACCCACACCAACCATTAGAGTTTAATGGTCGCTCCGGTATAAATTAACCCCACATTTTTTTTATCAATCATTCTCTACGTGATAGAATATAACCGTTATGTGCGTGTGCACGCTGGATGTAGAAAACCGGACGTTCTGTAGGCCTGATAATAAATGGATAGCACGGACGCGTGTCGCGCCTCCTTTATTCCGTGGCATCTATCGTCCCGTAACTTTCATTGCCATGCTCGCGGCCGAGCAACCTGACTGACAGTGCAGCTTACGAAATGGGCTCGTCAAGTGACAAAGTTGTTTTATTAACGCCTCATCCATCACCCAAGTCGTCACTTTGCGACATCCATCATTCATAAGGTAACATATCTTCGAACGACGAAAGAACCGTCACGTCACATAGCGTCAAACTGGATCAGTATTTTGTGCGGCCCGAGCAAAAATATTTTACGTGACGCCTGAAATGTCAATTCGTGTCGGCATATACTTGTTTGTTTTTCACATTTAACCACAGGGCACTGTCGTAAAATGACGATAAACAGTATCACAGTGTTGGATCCACCCTCTTGTTCTACCAGGACCCAGCTTGGCCATAGACTCCTCGTGGGCCGGTGTGCACATGCTACTCCGGATGGCAGCCAGTACCATTAAAAGTGGTGGGGCCGACGAAGCCCTCATCGTCGTCTCCAACATCTCCAGGTACCCTGAGGGTGCAGCTACAATGCGAGGATTAGGTCTCATGAGCAAGGACGGACGGACAAGGAGTTTTGACAAGGATGGTAAATATGCCTTTTCATGGTGTAAGAGAGTCACGGTAAAGCTAGAGGACACCTGGGACACCTAGTGGTCCAAAAAAAAAAACATTTTCTTGTTTCCTTTTCTGTACTTACGTTAGGTTTGACGCACAGTGAGTCTAAAAATTTAATTGTACTTCGTCGCGGTCTCAAGACCGCACCGCTTCCTAAGTAGTGCGACCACCTGCTCATCAGTAGCGATTGAAGACTAATAACTGTTTCAGCTTCCGGGTCGATTAGCACCGATTCCTGCGTTGCATTGTTTCTGCAGCGTGCCGACAGGGCGAAAAGATGTTACGCGAAAGTGTTGGTCTCGGGCGTGGAGCCCATCGGCGCTGGCTGCAAAATAAACAAGATCTTGCCGGACCCACGAGGCGTGCAGAACTTCCTCTCAAATCTGTACAGGTGATGACGGTCTTTCAAGTGTTTGATCGATTTGGGTCGTTAACAATTTTTTAAGTTCGTATCGGCTTTGAGGTGTCTGGAATAAGAATGCCGGTATCCCGCGCTTACCTTATGTGCGAAATTATTACGACAATGCCAGGTGTGAACCTATCATAACGAGCTGTGGCGAACATTTTCATATACATTCAGGTCTCACTCCATTGACCCTAAGAGGATTGCGTACCTTGAAGCAGACGGTAGCGCTCATCCCGTCCGAGACGAGTGTGAGCTGGCTGGCGTCGACGCGGCGCTTGCTAAGGTAGGGTTGATGCGCTTTGAGATAGTTACCCGCGTGTCTCGTGTCCCGCTGCAATTTTGTGACCACCCGGGCCCTGTTCGACACATGGGCAGATCGATGTCCGAAGGGCCGGGCAGCGCGGCGAGGCTTTCAATCGATAGCACAATCGCCGGCGACAGATCTTGACCGCTTGAGAAATTTTTACTCGGATGCGCGATGTTTGATTCAGAGCGATTACGTCCAGACTTTTGAGTCCCCCTACATGTGACGAGAAATTGTCGAACAAGCATTTTTCGTCAAGACAAATCTTGTACATCTTGTAGAGTGTACTCTCCACATATCACAAGACCATTCCTTTCAAACGTTAGCCCGATTCCTTACTTGATCGCACACTGATTCCCCATTCCACGTAGATCCTCACTTGTGTATTTCCTCCTACTTCTATCTCCTTAGGGCGCGGGCCGCTCCACGCCGCTGCTCGTGGGCTCCGTCCGCAGTAACCTCGGCTTCGCAGACGTCGCTACCGGCGCGGCGGCCATCTGCAAGGCTGTGGTCGCCATGGAGACGGGCACCATCCCCGCCACCATCGACTTCCGCGAGGCCAACCCCAACATCGAGAGCCTGGCGGAGGGCAGGCTGCGGGTGGTGGACACCAACACACCGCTGAGGCTGGCCGCCGACAGCGTGGTAGCCGTCAACACCCTGGGGCTGCTCGGCTCCGTCGGCCACACGGTGCTGCAGCCCAACCCCCGGGCCCCCGAGCCCCCGCAGGACCCGAGCCAGCACCTGCCCAGGCTCGTGCCGGTGGCGGGACGCACCGAGGAGAGCACCAAGGAGGCCATCGCCAAAGTAAGAGCGTACATGCACGAGCTGTTGCGGATCACCTAGCGCTTCAAGTATGTGCATGCGCGCAATATTGTCCTGGTAAACGTTCTAGACACAATCTGACCTCTAACGCAATCTGTATAATTTTCGCGTTTCTTTTCACAAAAAATCATCAGTGATTGACTTATTTGCAGATATTGGCCGCGCCGTTCGACATCCACTACTACCGCCTGGTCCAAGACTTGTTCAGCTCAAACATAAACGGCTTTACTTACCGGAGCTACGCAATCTGTCCACCGGGTGAAGGAGATGTCCCCGCTGTATCGGTACGTTACATAGGGTGTCCCATGCACATACAGTGCAGTGCGTTGGGCTGCCTATCCCCCGAGCCGCAGTTGCACCGCTTCCTAGCGCACCCAAAGGCGCTAGCGCGGCTGGCTGCAAGCTGCTAGAAGTGGTCTCCCACTGTCAACGTCAATTTGGGTGGGGCAGATCCGAACAGATCCTGCCACGAGCTAAAGGGTGGGGATCACCCCTTTCGCGCTGCGTCTTCGCCAGTCGCTAAGCCGACCCCGTTCACTCGCAAAGGTTGAAGATTTTCGGGTCTGCTGAACCCTACTCATTGGCCGATCCACCGCACAGAGGCCAGGCAGCGCCGGCATGGACGCTGTAAAGGTGGTGGTGCACCTGCAGACGGGGGGATAGGCAGCCAAACGTGCGGAACTGTATGTGGATACGACACCCTGCTGCTTCATCAGCTACGTCTCGAGAGGAAGATACTCCATGTGGTCCTTGGCTTTGTTTAGAAAGTGGAGAAACGAAGCGTGTGGTTTGTGTACTCGGGCATGGGCAGCCAGTGGGCTGGCATGGGGGCAGGGCTGATGCGCATCCCCATATTCTCCGAAACCATCGAGCGTCTCCACGCAGTCCTGGAGCCAAAAGGAGTGGACCTCAAGAGAATCCTCACGGAGACGGGCCCCGAAGCCTTCGACAATATACTCAAGAGCTTCGTGGGCATCACAGCCTGTCAGGTAAGTCGAGAATGCACGAGAGTGCACTCAGATTCGGTGTGCGGTTGAGGGTGAATTTCACAGCAAGTCTGCACCTTAAACCAGGGCCGTCGACATGTAATACGGCCGGGGGAGGGGGGGGCCTAATTCTAAGTCCCCCCTGGTTGCCTACACTGCAGGGGCAAGGTAGGTGCACACATTTAAAAGGAAATGAAGTCTTCGTAGCCTACGAAGGATTTCTTGAGAGATAATTATTCGTATTACGAAGCAAAGCTGGTTCGCAGCATGCGAAGCCTTCATTTTCTTCGCAATACGAAGAATTCCTCTGTACGTTGATTCTACTGTGCATACGCCAGGCGTGAGAGGTGGATCAATGAGTCGAGTGTGTTGGGTTTTTAGAGTAGGGTGCGCTATGAAAGGTAAGGGTACGGTCGGCATTGTTCAGCGGCATTCAGAATACGAACTTAGTCGCGTCCGCGCCGAAAGAGTGACGTCTGCAGGGCGTCGTATAGACTGATTGGACCCTCGTGGTCCTCCTCTTCAGGTGATAGCCGCCAGACGTGGAGTTGCAGTGCACAGATTCGCGAGGAGCGAAGCGTGTTGCGCTAAGACGCGGCCTGCCGTACGCCTACCTTGTTTCAGAGATTTAAAATACATTTGCTGCCTTTATCGGATTGACCAGATCGCCCTGACGAACGTGTTGACGGCGGTGGGTGTTGTTCCCGACGGCATCGTGGGGCACTCGTTTGGGGAGCAGGCGTGCGCGTACGCGGACGGTTGCCTGACGGAGGAGCAAACGATCCTGGCTGCCTGGGCGAGGGGCGCTGCCTCCAACGACGCGACTCTTATCAAGGGCATGATGGCGGCCGTGGGTAAGCAAACTTCCCCGCTAACTTCTGAAATTCTGTCCGCGTAAAGAAATCATGCTCATGGCTTGAAGTCAATAATCCACATGTATGGGGCGATGACATATTCTGCAGGACTGGGCTACAAGGACGTGCTACCACGTCTGCCTCCAACCGTCGACGTGGCCTGCCACAACTCGAGTACTAGCTGTACGCTCTCGGGGCCGGCCGAGGACGTAGAGTTCTTCGTGAAGCAGCTCAGCGACGAAGGCGTGTTCGCGAAGACTGTGGACGTGGCCGGCATCGCCTACCACTCGCGGTACATCCAGGCGGCTGGGCCATTCCTTCGAGAGTATCTGGAGCCCGCCCTTAGCGAGCCCAAACGGCGCTCCTGTAAATGGGTGACCACTTCAGTGTCACAGGACAAACGGGTGAGAGGAGGTGGGGCGGTGTCAACTGTAGATAAGCAGCTCTTTATACCCAGGAAAAACTTTCTTTTATCATAAGAACTTTGAGGTATAACTTTTTATATACTAAGTTTTCTTCTGCCTTTAACGCGACTGAAAAATACAAATCTTAATTTTTTAGGCCAGAGTTTTAAAATTGACGAAGCCGTTATCGTGCTTAGGATGAAGACTTGGCCACGTTTTGCTCCGTGGAGTACCTCACCAACAACCTGCTGAGCCCCGTGCTGTTCGAGGAGGCCCTGCAGCACATCCCCCAGCAGGCCGTGGTCATCGAGATCGCGCCGCACGGGCTGCTGCAGGCCATCCTCAAGCGGGCGCTCCCCGAGCCTGTTCACATCTCGTTGACGAATCGCGGCCACACGAACGCGGACCGTTTCCTGCTCAGCGCTATCGGCAGGTTGGTGGTGGTGGCACATTATAGTCAGGTACTAGGAATTGCCAATATCTGAAAGTACTGGGAGCGCCGAAGGGGACGTGTGATGAGCGCGACTCAAATGACGTTTTCATTTAAATTAAAATCGGAATGACACGTGCTGTGCGTGGAAATGTCCGTAACGCACAGTACCATAACATTGGTGGTCTGCTGTAATCGATGAGCTTCAAACTGGGATTTGCAGCGCTAAGAAACACTTTAAGAAAGACTGTTGTGCTCAGGATTTCGTGTGCGTCGACCGTCCCTAACGTCGCTGCCCTGTACCCTGACACGGAGTTCCCCGTACCACGTGGAACCCTATCCCTGGCGAACCTGGCTACGTGGCATGTAGACAACACGGATGACCGCGACCCATACAAGGTTATCAATGACAAGGTACGCTTCCCACCGATCGTAACAGGATATGCTCAAAATGCCCGATTTTTTAAATTGTTCGATAGCGTAGTTTTCTTAGTGGTTATGTACCTTGAGCGGAGATTATCATTAGAAAGGGGTTTTACAGGGATTTCTTGTCGTTTTCAGTTGACGCCCAGCGTGGAATTAATTAATTGCACACCTCACCTAAGTGTAAATGGCCGTCACCTTGCACCGCCGTCAGTGAGTCTGGTGAGAGATTCCTCAACTATCAGCGCTGTTGCCCCCCGCTCCCCTCCCCATCACGCGCTTCTAAAGCGTCCGGCTACGGTGTATTCTGTGATACTGGAATCCTAATGTAAATACGACTAAGCCTTAAGTTCGAAATGGAACTGTAATTGCAGGGGTAGGCTGCCAACAGTTTTGTTGCAAAAGTATGTATAAGAAAAACACCTGCCTGCGCTTTTCTTGTGGTGTTTTCTTTCAACACCCGCCATTATAGCTTTCAAAACCCCTTACTACTTTTCAATGTCGTGTCGTCTCAAAGTGCATGCGCTCAGATCCAGGAAGTTTCTTACAAAGTTTCAGTTGCTTTTTTTGTCGTAGAGAACATGTTCAAGACATTATTCCGTCTTATCGAATCACCTGTGAATACCGGAGACATGTCAGCGCGATCTACTTTCGTTCAATGGCGTCCCATCATTTCAGGGACTCATGTGGGAAGCAGCTTTGGGAGAAACTAATGAGGTGGCAACTGACAAATTGCCCGTCTCGCTGAGGAACGTTCACTTCGACAATTGGAAATGCCTTCCTACCCTAGGTAAGTGCGCCGTGGCAGGTTGTCTAAAACTACCACTAGGGGATTAATTGATCTCAGTCGGAGGTCAATTTTTATTATCGTTGGCCTATAATTAACTTCCGTGCGTGTTTTATAATACCGTCTGGCAATTTATTATGATCGCACCTTATAAACTACGAGGTTACGCCTGGATACTGTGAGTGACGCTTCCTGTTTATCGGCGATGGCTATAAACTAATAACGATGGACGATATAAATTTGTCTTCCAACAGCCGATCATTCGCTGCCAATATAATTATTGTCCCACACAGGCGTTGATGAGCTAAGGGCCATGTACATGGCAGGCGTGTCGGAAGTGGAGGTCATCGACGAGGAATTCCACCTCGTGGCCCACGGACGCGCGTACAGCATGGATGTCCACGAGCAGGTGCGGCCGCTGCCGAATATGCTGCCAGCAGCTCAGGGGGCGGTCACTGTCAACAAAGCCGAGTTGTATCAGGAACTGGAGAGGCACGGCCTCAAGTACGACAGCAAGTACCAGAACATCAGCAGCATCCAGATGACGGAGGAGGGTGAGTGCTGGTAGAGGTCACCGTCAGACCTTACCTGCGGTAGGACAGGCAGAAAGGACTGTCATGCAGACGGCTTTCAGATGCTTCGAAACTTGATTTAAAAAAATTATTCTCATAACAACGAATTAAAATCCATTCGAGAAGTAGAAAAGTCCTTTCACTTACGGACAGGACATTAGCTGCAGCTACACATGTGTGTGCCTGATAATAGAATTTGCAGCACCAAATCTAGTACTGTTTGGAACAACTGTGTGGACATGCCCTGACTGCGTTGCGATTGGGTGCAGATTGGGTGGTGACTGCAACGCACAGCGGAGATTGCTCCAGCGTCCTGGAGTCCGTGATACAGGTGTTCCTGATAAAGGCGACGGAGGATGATCACGGCCAGCGTGCGCACTTGCCCAAGACCATCGAGCGCCTGGACGTGGACCCCTCTAAGATTATGATATGCCCAGGTAGACGCTTGGATGTTGTAGACTAACTGCCTCGATAGTCTTTGATGACCCAAAGTCTCCTCTCCGGACGCGCTTCGTGCTTGACGTCCGGCACACTATTTCACAAATTGTGAAATGTAAAATGGTCTACAGACTCTTCTTGCGGAATTATAGCGATCTATATTTTAATATTGTTTCTACGGCTGATACGATTCCGATATTGGGGCAACCCGACATTTTCTGCCTGGGAAGTACTACGGATTCCGCAGTGTTACCGCGGTGGGCAAAATACATTGGACAAGTAGAAAGGATCTTACGAATTGCAGAAATCTGCTATCTAGGCCTCACTGCACATTCGGGTGTCTGAGTACCAAACGCATACATGCGTTTGAAGGGTTATCAGATGCTTCAAAACATCTTAATGTAATTCAGATGTTCCCAAGCGTCTGAATTCCTATTCAGACGCTTGTGCGCATCTAAAAAACCGTTCAGACGCATACGTCGGCAAGGGGAAAACATGCGTCTGAATTGTTTTTCTGATGCATACAAGCGTCTGAATATTTTTTTCAGATGAATACAAGCGTCTGAATGTTTTTTCAGAAGCTATGAAAACATCTGAATTACATTAAGATACTTTGAAGCATCTGAAAATCATTGAGGCGCATGACGCAGGTATGCGTTTGGTATTCAGATGTAGACACTTGACTTTGCAGTGCTGGTAAAAAAATTCCTGTTACAGCAAAAACGCTAAAATGGTACTGTTTGGGACATCGACGGTGCGGAAATTCGCTGATATGCGAATTCGATTTAGTTGCGGCGCCAATGAACAAATTTTTCTCTTCGTTGTCACGCAAAGTCAATTTACTCTAATACTGAAATCGTTAACGACGACAGCAACCTCAGATAAACTACAAAAATGTTTAAAAATCAACGGCTACGTAAGGAAGTGAGTAGCGCTGCCTTTAATAACATAACACAAAGTGTGTGTACACTTTAACGTATCTCATTGAGGAAAAGCTTGTTCTTTTCAGATGCAAAATTGTATTCGGGTTAGGATGTGCTTAAATCCGGGTAAGCACAGAAATGTCCCTTGCCTTTAAGCATGTAAAATACAGAAGACATCCTCGACATTTTTCAGACTATTCGCTGCGGCTGCACCTCGCCACGGGCATCCTCGCCGGGAGCGGTGTGTACTGTTCGGGGCTGAGGACAGAGCCGTGTTCACCTCCACACACGCTGCACACACTGCAGTTCGTGCCCTTCGGAGAGACCCGCTGCACGGTAGGGGCGTCGTGTGTTGCCTTGGACATGGAGGTCGCTCCTTCACACCCCTGTGACGGCCTCCCCGCGGTGCGCAGACTCCGGCCAACTTCCTGCGCGTGGCGGTGCGCGGCGTGCTGGAGGCCGCCGGCAAGACGTCCCTGAGGCTGATGCAGCTGCGCGACGGCAGGAAGACGGAGGAGCTGGCGAGAGCCCTGGCCGCCGCCATCGGCGCCAGCAGCGCCGACGTGCAGGTAGGCAGAAGGAATAAACGGGGCGGGAGAGCTTCCCTGCCCGCTGCCGCCTGCCGTGCCGACCTGAGGGCCGCTTGACGATGCCTTGACGTGCCAGATGATGACGGCGGACTCCGAGGCCGGCCCGGACGCCGCCAACGCCTGCCTGCTGGTGACGAGCCCGCACACGCTGGCGGAGGCGGAGGGCTGGCTGGCCGGCGGCAGGGCGGACGCCGTCCTGGTGTGGTCCGACGAGCGCCTCGCCCCCGGCCCGGGCGTGGCCGTCATGGCGGAGCAGCGCTTCGGCGACGACTGGGTGTCGGTGACCCGGCGCGCCGCGCCCGTCACGGACGCCGTGGTGCTGCAGCTGAGGCCGAGGACGCCGACGCCGCTCGAGGTGCCCGGGGCCTCGCCTGTGGTGCTCGTGTGGCGCGGGCTGGACGAGGCCGCTGTGGACGCCGCCATGGCGGAGGTGGACGCGCGGCCGTACGCGGCGCGGGCCAGGTGAGCAAGTGTTCTCGCCACAAAGCCAACAAAGTTTATAAGACACATTCAGTTACATATGGCTCGGTCAGTGACGTTAGCGTCGGCCTTCAAGTTTAGTTTATTAAGACGACTGGCAGACACACGGGTTCACAAGCAGCTGCAGGGGACCACGTTTCTACAGATGACACGAAACAGGGAGCAGTGACGGTGTTTTCGTCAGCGATAATAATCATTTACTTCAACGCACTGTTTGTGGGCACCCTGGTGGAGACGGCTCCCCTTGAGTTATAACACGTGACCTATTCTTCCAGGGAGCACTATAGAGCATGAGGCCACTGACGACGCTGTTAAGGTGCAGCTTCGCTATGGGTGGAGTGTGGCCATGATATATTGGTGTTGCTCCCCCAGGATGGTGTTTGTCCCCGACACCGCGCCGGCCTTCTCGCTGAGCGCCCCGCTGTACACCGACCAGCTCGCCCGCGGCGCCCGCGTCAGTGTGCTGGCCCAGGACGGCTCCTGGGGCTGCTGGAGGACGCTGCCGCTGGCCGAGCCGCTCTGCGCTGCCCTCTCCGCGACCAGGTGCGGCCAAATACTTTGTCACATTTTCTATCATTATCTTAATTGGTGAAAGTTAAAAATATTAAGGCTCCCTAACCACTTTGAAAATTGAATGATAACAATCGTAATGTGCATACCGCTGCACGCTGTACAACCGGAGAAGCAGCAGACAGAACTATTGATACACAAGCGTCGCGCAGAATGTAGAGCTTTTCAGCGCAAAAATCCCTTCAAGGTTATCACGTCTGCTCGCTTGGAGAGTGTCTCGCTATCTTGGAAGTTTCCTGTTATTTAGCTTCCGTTTTAAAGTAACACTGAAAAATATATTTATAGCTACATAGAAATGTTGGTGTTCTGACTGACACCCTTTGAGCGAGCAGGCTGGACGACGTGGACCTGCAGTTCCTGGCCGCGAACCCCATCACGGCGGGGCTGGCGGGCCCCGTGGACTACGTGGGCGTGGAGGGGGCCTCGGTTGCCGGGCGCCGGGTGATGGGCGTGGCCCGCTGGCTGGGCGACGACCGGCGCCCGCAGCCGGACCCGCTGCTGCGCTGGCCCGTGCCGCAGGGCTGGGCGCCAGAGGACGCCGTCACCGTGCCCTACGTCCACGCGGTGGTGCGTGAGAGACGAAAAACATACGGACGCGATAAACAGAGAGTTGTCCGGGAACGGCAAAGGCACCCTTCATCCACACTTCCGGCGACGCGTCCTAAAAACGTCTAAGACGAATGCCTTAGGTCCGAACGATAAAAGGCCGATGTCGGACGCGAGAGATCTGCCCTTTTCGCTCGCTGCTATGTTCTTAGGACGCGTCGCTGGAAGTGTGGATTACGGGGACCTTTCCATTCTCGAAAAACTATACACCGATTGTGCTGACTGTTGGTTTTGGCGTCCAACATGTTGAAAAAGAAGAAAAGCCCAGGCAATGGAGGTCAGAATTACACGGAATGTCACAAAAACACCAGTTGTACTCCCGTTTTGGGGGTGTTTAATGTGTGGTCTTGTACACACTGTATGTAAATGTAGAAATTTGTACATAGTTATGTACAGAATTGCGCATACGTAATGTATGCACAGAATTGTGCATCATTATGTACAAAAACGTACATTTGCTGTACAAATTTGTTTATGTGTTTGTACATAGTTTCTTTTTATTTTCCTTCCGCACACTGTATTCTGGCGTTTGGTTAAGTGTGCACTGAGAAAAAGGTTTGCCTCCTGGACCAAAACGGTGGTTTTGTGCGTTCCACATTGTCCTATAGTACAAGGCGTAAAGGCCGTAGGACTAAACTCGGTAGTGCTTGGCCCAAGGGAATAGACACGGGAGACAAACTCTTGCCCTAGTCACTTATCGTTTAGTGCGTTCCAAAACGTCTGGCCTTTCGTGCTCATTGCTAAACATTTTTCTCAGTGTGGACAGACATTGGTATGGCACTCGTCTGCTTCCCCAGGCCTACCACTCTCTGCTGGTCAAGGCGCAGGCGCGGCGCGGCGAGTCCATCCTGGTGCACGAGGGCACCAAGGCCTTCGGGCAGGCCGCCATCCGCGTCGCCGCCCAGCTGGGCTGCAGCCCCATCTACACCACCGTGCGGAGCGCCGAGGAGCGGGACGCGCTGCGCAGGATCTTCACTCAGGTTCGCGGAGAACGACACTAAGAGGGTTGGGGTGGAGCATGCACCTCGCAGTTAGGTAGCATTGTGTACGTAGAGGCAAGAGAACACCTCCACACCCACACCGTCTACACCGTCATCGCAAGTGTGATGAATTCAATACGTTTAGCTGTGATGAAGGCTAAGTGTAATTAGTGAAAAATACTACACCTGGAGCTGCAATGACCATTGCAGTTGGGCCTTCATCACAGCTAAACGTATTGGGCTCATCACACTTAACTGCAATGAACATCACAGATGGAGCTTCATCGCAGCTAAGTGTGACGAGCTCATCACAGTTAACTGTGATTAGTGAAAAATACTACAGCTGGAGCTGTCATGGGGTTTTATTACAGCTAGAGTGTGATGTACATCACACTTGGGATTGTAGTGTATGCGCCACATCCCTGCAGTTGCAGCAGGACTAATTCGGCGAGCCCACATATGCCGCTCAGCGAAGTGTTTGTTCTTTGATCCTTGCAGCTGGAGCCGTGCCACGTGCTGATGTGTGGCGACGGCGGTTCCTTCGAGTACCGGATTCGCGTGCTGACGAGGAACCGCGGCGTGAAGATCATAGTCAACACCCTGGCCGGCAGTGAGCTGCAGGCCTCCATACGCTGCCTGTCAGTCAGCGGACGCCTGCTGCACTACAACCGGGAGGACGCGCTGGCCGGGCGCAGCATCGGTGAGTGCCACGGCGACCGGGGCGAGGCTTCATATGATGGGGAGGTTAATGATACCAACACAGTGAATAACGTACGATTTTGTGCATAGCTACGCACACCTTTTGAGCACAGTTAAGCACACAAGTGTGCGTAATTGTGCACAAAAGTGTGCACAGGGTTCGTATGCTTAACTTTGTGCGCAAGGATTATACATAAGGATTTGTGTGTTAACCTTGCGCTTCGAGATATAGAGACTAGAAATTTGTCACAGTTGTATGTAGGCCATGGTGACCCCTGGAGTCTTTATCACAGCGAGGAAAGACAAGAGCCGTAATATTTAAGCGTTACGTGATGAAACATTCGTCAATAGACGTGCGCTTATATTTCGGTATTGGCGTCTTACTTGCCCCCATAAGGCCCTCAGGAACCTCCCCGAACCCCTGGTAAGGCCAGTTCAGAGTCCGCGAGTGCCGCAATATCAGAGTCGTAATTTTTTTTACCGTGCACCATCCCGGCAAGGCGGTGGTGGGTGACGGGCGCCTTTAGCATCTCTTGTGTACCGGAAGGACCCCAAAAGGGGACACGCTCACATTTTAGTATGGATGCCCCAACACTACAGAGAGTCGGAGTCTCTAAACCCAGCTCTGCACCGTTACTCAAATACCTCACGGGACGTTTCCACGGTGATCCTAGGCGTGGCATACGTCACACTCCAGCAGTGACAAAATCCCATTACAGCTGCAGCGGTGGTATTTTCCACGGCGTCACACTTCCGCGATGAACCTCGATCTGTCATGGTCATTGCAGCTTCATGTGTAGTATTTTTGACTAAGCACACTTCCTCCTCACCATCGCTAAACGTATTGAATTCATCACGTAGCATCTAGCTTTGGTATTGAACTCTAGCGGCAGACATCATTTTTATGCCATTTTTTAATCTTTGCAGGCCTTTGCCAGTTTCTGCTTAATCTCACCCTGTACGACATTTCCGGCGATGACCTCTTTCTGGGACGTGAGGACGATCGGGCCGAGGTGGCGGAGGCCGTGCGCGTGGGGCTGCGGGACGGCGTCGTGCAGCCCACCGTGGGCGCCAAGGTCTCCGATGCGTCACTCGGGTGAGCTCCATGTGGCCAGGGCCGGGAGGAGGATGACTGGCTGAGTGATAGCGAAACCCTAGCCCAAAATTTTTACCGATCTAAGGGTGTCCAGATAAATTTTGTCTCTGTGTGCGCGCCGTGTCTGTCCGCGCGATTTCTCGCACTGTCATCGCAAGCGTGACGAATTCAATACGTTTAGCTGTGATGATGACCAAGTGTGATTAGTCAAAAATACTACACCTGGAGCTGCAATGACCATTGCAGTTGGACCTTCATCACAGCTAAACGTATTGGGCTCATCACACTTAGCTGGAATGAACATCACAGATGGATCTTCATCGCAGCTAAGTGTGATGAGCTCATCACAGTCAACTGTGATTAGTGAAAAATACTACAGCTGCAGCTGACATGGGGTTTTATTACGGCTAGAGTGTGATGTACATCATACTTGGGATTGTAGTGCGAGGACGTCTTTCTTGCATCATACCGAAGTCAACCTCACCTCAGGGACACCGCAACTCAAGCGGTTTCTTAGATAATTTTCGCAAGTGGTCTAAAATTTCTAAATCCGCTCGCCTGGTCGAGGTAGGTGCACGCCAAGCGTGGAGGGGCGGATCAGTGACTTGATTGGGTGACGTAAAGTAAGTCATTTGAGGCTTGTTGGCTGAGCGATAGAGAAGTCCTCACCCGACTAGGCCAAAAATGTTTTGCCTGTCTGTGTGTATGTCCGCACAATTTCTTGACAACGGTTTGACGTAAAAAGCTCAAATTTGCACCGCGTCGCTTATTCCGCACGGTCGTAAGTACGCTCGTGTTCTGGCGGCCGAACGTATCCTACATTATCCTTCCGTTTTTAATGCCGCTCAACCAGTCCTGGCCTACCCTTACTTGTCCAGCCTAACCTACTCAAGATTCCAATAACATCTAGCCTAAACTTTCGTTGCTCACTCCAGTCACCGATCCGCTATCCGCCCCTTCACGCCTGGCGCACACCTACCTCGTCCAACCGGCGGATCTTCGTGAAACTATGAGGCTAGTCCGGACGGCCGCTCCACCCCTTGCATGAAATGGTTAATAGGAGAGATAAGTACAAAGCTGTGGCATTCATCGGGTCACCAAATTCTCTCACGCAGGTTCAAGGCGTGTGAGAACAACATAAAGGCGGTCATCAAAGTGAACCCAGACTCTGCGTGCTGCACTCGACGGTGTGACCCCAACAAATGTCACCTGGTTTTCAGTGAGTAGAAGTGTTGGAGCGCCCCGACCGACACACATTTTCTTGAACCCGTCCCGACACGTTGCCGTAGAAACGGACAGGAGCCAGGCTTGTGGTCTGATACCGACTGCTTGTTCGGACGTCTGTTCGCTAACCTAACGTTTACACAGAAATTTCAAATTTGCAGTATAGCCATCTATTATGACGTAGATAACCGAACGGTGACATTCGAAAGGCCCCTCTTTCAAATAGTACTGTTCTACAGGCAGGGATTCTGGCGACGCGCTGATGTTGGCGACCAGGCTGGCTGCGCTTGGCGCCCGCAACATAGCCGCCGCCGTGGTGTCGGCGCCGAACGCCGCGGCCGTGGAGCAGCGGCAGCGCGCGCTGCGGCGGCAGCACGCCGCCCACCTGCACGTGCAGCGCGTGCCCCGCTGGGACCTGGCGGCGGTGCGGCGGCTCGTCGACGGCGTGGGGCCCCTGCACACCGTCACAGTCGTCATAAGGGTTGGTTCGGGTAGCATCTAACTGCTTCGGCTGCCTGCCCCAGCCAGGCCCCTCTGCCCTGTCGGTGCTGACTGCTCTCGGTGCCCCGCAGGACGACGCGGACGAGGCCGTGGCCGCGCTGGTGTCGGCGGCGCTGGCCGCGGCGCCCGCGGTGCGGCTGGTGGTGCTGTCGGCGCAGCCCGGCCCGCAGGCCGCCGCCCTCCGCCGTCTGGCTGACTTGGCGGCGGCGCGCGCCTCCCAGGGCCTCAGCACGGCCTGCTTGGCGGCGCCCCTGGCCTCGGCCGTCGGCCACCTCGCCGACCTGGTGTGCCGCGCCGAGCCGCCGCCGCTCACGGTCCTGACCGCGGCCGACGCAGCATCCGGTTCGTAACAAATCTCTCATTAGAAGTCACCCTTGAAACGTTCGGAGGAAATGTGCCTTGAATATTCCACATAATAATCATAGGCGGGCCGAAGTTGATTTTCTTCAATTTCCTTCTTTTAAAGTGATAGTTTTTTTTTTCTCCCCATTTTTAGAAATGTAATTTGAAAGATCAAGATATTGTAGGAGAAAATGTACGTAGGTTTAGGCAGGTGCATACCATTTGTTTCAAGCAAATGCTCAAAACGACGTTTTTCTTACTTAATTTCTATTTTGATAGATAGGAGATTCGAAAGTAGTTTTAGAGGGAGACGAATTACTCTCATGGTTGATGTTTTTGAACTTGTATATATGCACTAATTGTATTAATCATTTTCAGGGGAGCGAAAAACTGAGAAATACGGAGGCAGAACTTAAATTACAGAGACGGTGGTGTGTATGACGGTACTCTGCAATGGTTTCCACCCGCAGGTGCGTCGGTCGCAGAGCAGCCCATCGCCGCGCTGCCCGACTCGGCAGCCGCCCTGGCCGCGGTGGGCCGGGCCGCGGCGCGCTGCGCGGACGGAGCCGCCCTGCGCGCGGTGCCCTCGCTGTCGCTCCCCCGGCGCTGCCCCTCCGAGAACAGCACGGTGTTCGCGCTGCCCCCGCTGGGGGTGCTGGACCCGGCCGCCGCGGAGCAGCTGGCGGGGCTCGCCGGCCGCCTCCTCAGCCCCGTCGTCGTGGTGGAGGCCGCGGTCCGGGCCAGCATCCACGACACCGCCAGGGACGTGGTCAAGGTCAGTCCGGCCATGTGTTTGGAAAGAAACTGAAAACAAAGCCAGAAAAACTGACGCATATCAGCATGCAGGCGCAACGTTCCGTAGAAAAATGCCGAGCTCGAGGATTTCGTGTTAAGGTCCGACCGCTCAAACGTGTTCAGTTTTCCTACGGCAGTCAGTTGGCACGCGTCTCCTCTTTCTTCAGGTCATCGAGAGCCGGCAGCCCCGCGGCCCGTACAACATCCTGGGCTGGGGGCTGGCCGTCGTCCTGGCGCTGGAGGTGCAGCGGCAGCTGGAGGCGGCCGGCAGGCGCGGTGCGCTCTTCCTGTTGAACGCCGACGTCGGTGCCGCCGTGGAGTGGGCCAAGCGGGCCGCGGCAGCGCGGGAAACCACGGCAGGTGGGTGGACGTCACGGGCCCGGCACTGACTGAGCGTGAAGTTACCACTATTTCATACGAGAAATTGTGTCATTATTGCTTTAAAATGTCTCTCATGTCCCAAAGACCCCGAGCATTGAAATATTTCCAAACAGTTTGTGCTGTAAAATTTCCTATTGTTTTTCTTAAATCCCGAAAATTTGCAGCATTTACGTTATTTGTGAACACATTAAAATCGGGAGTTTTCACTGGAAATGCAGGAATGTGACATCACGTCTCAACGAATGTGACAAGTGTCACATTCCTAGGAATGTAGTGTCACATTCATTCGAGTGTGACTCGGGCGCCCTTCTTACCAGTCACATAAAACAAAATGTGATATCGAATGTGACACAAAATCACAGTAAAAATCCTACAGAGGCCTGGCTTTGTATTACGAAGAAAGTCTTCGTAGGCTACAAAGAAAATGAGGTCTTCGTAGGATTCTTCGTATTACGAAGCATTTCTTCGTAGCCTACGAAGAAATCCTTCGTAATACGAAGGATTCTACGAAGACTTCATTTTCTTCGTAGACATTTTACTGTGATTCAAAGGAGTGTGACATGTGTCACATTCGTTGGAGCGTGATGTCACATTTCTGGATTACCAGTGTTGGCTGACAAGGGGATGTCCCGAGGTGTCACTCTCAGATTCGAGCTCAGATTTTGATTCATTTTATGGAATCAATTGCCCACTAAACCCCTTGGAAGCCAAATTTTAGCCGTCCATATAGGCTAGTTTCTGAGATATTGATTTTTAAGGCCTAAAAACGGGTACAGTTCTAAAGTAACCGATATGCTAACGATGAATTTTGAAAATATTCAAAATACATCTCCAAGCTTAATTCGGCCAAAGTAGGGTCCGGAAAAACTGATGTATTAAGGAAAACGCTGTTCGGGATATCGTCGCTCGAAAATCAAACCGGAGACGTTTCCATGCGGTGTTCTTTGATTTTCACACACATAAGTCAACATCTCGAAAACCACCAGTGTTACAGCGTTGTCCTTGAAATTACAGCCCTTCAGGGTCTTACTTTGGCCAAATTTACCATGGAGTTGTTTTTTGAATTTTAAAAAAGTCGTCGTTGACGTCAGTTTCTTCAGAATTGTACCCGTTTGTATGTTACATGTGACAACATTCAAACACTGTAAATCGTAGGTTCCTCACCCTTAGAAGGGCGAGAAATTTGACTCAAATTTCTATACTTTTTAAGAGTGAGGTTCAAAATGATCGCCTCCATCGGGTGATGTTACTAGAGTTTTCGCCCTAGAAGGGCGATGTTTGAGGGACGTTGCCCTTTTAGGGCGAGGTTCATTTCCCTAATAGAGTGATGGAAAGTCCATCGCCCTAAACAGATGACGCACACCTGCATCGCCCAAATTACGCGATTAGCCTCACCCTTCGGTTTTCAGTGAAGGAATGTGACGCGTGTCACATTTGGTAGCCAGTGAATTGTGAAGTATTGCCATTGTTTCGGGTTCTGTTTCCATGACATAACAATTCTTTTTGCAGTGGCCGATCCCGAGGCACAGCGCGGATCAGAGACTGTTTCCCGGCTACTGAACGCTATCGCGAGCTATAAGTGTGACTCGGATCGGCCTCTTGAGTGGAGCGTTCACGTCATTGGCCTCTCTGCGAACGATCAACAGTCTTTCAAGAAAAGGGTAAGACTTAAATTTAATTCAGTTTACATTTGAACAGCGACGAACGGCTAGTGGCTCAGCAACCTGACTGACTTACTCGTCGAAAACCATCCACTGATTCTAGCCGGAAATGGCCTGTCCTGACAGAATTGGAAATTATAATTATGGATCGTTCTTTTATGGATTGTTTTTACTACTTACGAGGACTAGCATTGTCAAGGCCCCGCCGCTTCTGCCACTAAATGTACTATGTGCCACTATGTGAGAAATTGCAACTAACAATTTATCGTCGTTGTTTCTAGGACTCGAACGTCCATTTTATTAAGCTGGCAGAACCCGGCCTGAACGACGCCTCTTTGTCTTCGTACGTCAACAAGAACTGCGTCAACCACAGCCATGCTCACCACGAAGACATGCGACACGCCATCAAGAGCCATTCAGCTTGAAAACCCTACAGTCAATAAAGGAACAATATATTTACTAGAAATTACAGTTTCTCTGTTCGTGAAGCCGTTCACATGCGCATTTTCATTTGCATATTCCGGCACATTTATTTCTGGTACATACACATATATCTTATTAAGCGGCTCACTTTTTTGAGAGTCTGCCAGGTTGTACCAGGTTAACGTAGGGACTTGATTCTTGGATATGGGAACTTGATCAATTCGATCTAAGGGGAGCCACCCCCTTCAGGTGGTGCGTACCGACTTCCGACTACGAGTCGGAACTTTGTGGACAATTTTGTCGATTTGCCTCTACAGCCCTACCGCTTAAAGTAATCGTCGCACGAGGACGGCAAGCACGTCGCCGTAAAGGTTTTGAACCCCTCTTTTGACGAATGGGCTGCCCTGGGTATGCGTCGCGGCCCCTGGCTGGCGTTTCGTACACCTCCCGCACTATTTCTTCGTAAGCTTACGACGTATTTTCTTTATAAGTTACGAACTGATTCTTCGTAATTCCAACCAAACAGTTCGTAATGCGTAGCCGCTGTTTTATTTGTAAGCTTTAGACAGTGCGCAGCGTCTCCTTGCATGGAGGAGAAGCCTGTCGCGGCGGCCCTCGCGGCACCAAGATAGCTCGCTGGCCAAGTCCTCGGTCGGCCACCGCGTCGGGGCGACGCTCAAGGGGCTGGTGAGCATGCTGCCGTGCGTCTCCAGCTCCGTGCTGTCCAGGGCCCAGGTGCACCGCCCCCGACAGCGTCCCCCGGACGCAGCCATCTCTACCGAGTCCGCGCGGACGGCTGCAGAGCGCCGCGCGCCCGACGCCGTCCTCGCCGGTTCCCGAGTGGGGCCGGAACATGGCAGGAGCGTGTACGTCGTGCCCCCTCCCCCCTGACACCTTCCTGCCGGGCCCTGACGAGCGCCTGGTGCGTAGGCAAGAGCACACGTGGGTGTACTGCGGGCCGGCCTATCCACACCTTCGCAGGCGCCTCCGCCAGGCGTCTCCCATCGCGATCTGCTACAATGTCATTGTCAAGTTTCAAAAGTCTCTACGCTTTGCTCGCTACATTACGCGCAGCACATCGGGGCGTACTCCTGGTTAGGTTCAGCCTGACCTTTGCGTTTCAGGGCGCACTCCGTCGCAAGTCGGAACGGATTGAGGTTGGCGATTTTAATCGTTGCTAATATATGTACTGCCGGACACATCTTGAGTGACGCAAACACCGCCGCCGGCAGGCCAAGCCGGCCAAGTAACCCTGTCGAACCGATTTTTAACATCGGAGTGCCGCGTTTTCAGTTCGCAAATTGTGGGACCTCTGCCATCCTGGACTCCGTTCCGCCACACAACTAGAAGACCACCCGTCGGGCGCATGCCACGGTTGTTGAAACTAATGCGTTATTATTGTCGTGTTTTGCACGAAAAGTAAAGCAACGAGTTAACGTTACCGGGAAAATGTAAGGTAATCGTTACCGTTAACGGAATGACGAGCATTATAGTTACTTTCACAGTGACCTCATTATTTTAAGAACTATCCTTTTAAGTATTAGCAATCAGGTACAATTAAAACCTAATAATAATTATTATTGAAGTCAAAGCAGTCGTGCGCAGTAAAAAGCCTGCAGTGAAAACTGCAGCTACGTTCTACGAACTTTCCTACGAACTATCTGGTTGGTATTACGAAGAATTAGTTCGTAACTTGCAAAGAAAGTACCCCGCTTACGAAGAAATAGTTCGTACAAATTCTTCGTAATGCCAACCAAAAGAAATGGTTCGAACAAATTCTTGGTAATATACCGACCAGGAAGATCGTAAGAACGTTCGTAATACGTGGCCGCAGCTTTCTTTTTTAAGCTTTTTACAGTGGGTTTAGAAGTAACTTAGTCAGCCCTGGCGCCTGGTAGCGAAGTGGGCGGTTCGTGATTGGCGATAATTCAGATCGGCAACCCTTAGTGTGCTACCGAAATGCCTGTTTAGGCGTTGCCTATACGCCCTTAGACAAAACAGCACAAAGCGTATACAAGTGTGCGCTTAAAACGCAACTGCGAGGAAAATTGTAAATACCAAGCAGGAAACGGCGCGGAGCGTACACATCTGTAACAAAGTTTATCGGAGGTTTTTCCAGTGTGTCAACACGCTATCGAATTTCGACAGACTGCTCTGCTGCGACGAGGCAGGAGGTGGGAGACAGACGGCACGCAGCTCAAGGTTGCACTGCGAGGTGGCCCCCACGCCCCGCCACTCGATCGCGCCCGGCCCGCCCGCCGGCAGCACCACATAGCGCGCACACACGTACGCGAGGGGCGCGCGCCATAAAACAATCATTGTACACATTTGGAGACAATCAAGCACAATCACCGATTAAATGTCTTGAAAACTGGATGAAAAAAAATGATTTAGTCACATTATTGGAGTAAAGACGGTCGTAAAACGCCATATATAAGATTACAATCCAAAGTTTACCGAAAATTGTCGAAAACACCGACACAATCAGGAAACAAACAACAAAATCATTTTACACTTTAGGGCAGAGTTGTGGACTCCTCGCACGTACGCGACACACTTGAACTCATAACGGCCAAACATTCAGAATTTTCCGTGCACAAAGGCACCTTGAAATCGGTGCGGGAAGCCCCCGTACCCTTTGTTGCGGTACCCCTGACCGCTTAGTGTCTGGAAAGAGTATCCCAGGAGACCAGACACACGAGTAAACAGTGCCTACATCGTCTCCATCTTCCAACTAGGTGAACAATTGGCTTCTGCCGTGGCAAGGTTTTGTCCAAGAGTAACTCAAAGAGGACTCAAGGAGAACAGAATTAAGGGTTTTGAGGGACTTTCCCAGACTGCGACCCATATTTGTTGAAATTTGGAGCTTTAATGCATTTGGCCAAAACTGCTTGACCTGATCCGAAAGATTAGTTAGAACGTGTAATTGGGTGCATTTTTGTGACTTTAAGGAAAGAATTTCTGAAAATTTAGACACATGGTTTCAGAATTAGTTACCTCCCAGAGGCGTAGGAAGGCCTAGTCTTTACAACCGTGTTTTGTCTATACTTTTTGTCTGCGTTTCTGGCAACAATAATTCCCTTGGAGAGTCTCGCTGTTGACCTTTCAGTTTAAACCCATTTCGGGGTGAAATTAGGCCAAGGAAAAATTTTGTTTTAGCTGAACTGCATGACTTCTTTTCTGATAACTTCGAGGAGCAGCTCGTTCAATGATGACTTTACATGCTTTGAATTGTTTACTATATGATATCACGTGCGGTAAAGACAGCCCTTAATAAAAGTAATTGCTATTTTGCAGAGGATGTTTTATCACGAAAACCATTTAAAAATATCTCTGCTGCCTAAATTATTCAGTAACTAAGAGAAATGTTTGCAAATTTTGGCTGGTGTCACGGAATGCCAAATGGACAGATTTGGAAGCTTATTTCGAGTTCCATAGTATTTTGATTTTTTTTTCGTACGTCTTTCCTGGACACTATCACGAGGTGACATGTATTTCAATGTAGATTTACTGTTGTGGCTCGCGGTTGGTTGTGTAGGACAGAGGTAAATGCATTAAATTTTCCTGGTTCACGTTTGTTTTCTTTTTAATTTACAATTTTCCTAATGCACCGATGACTAATAGGCATGGTCTGATCATACCTTATGGTTGATGAATATATATCTTGGGATATACCCAACTCCTACCGCAAGCAGAAGTCGATCTAGAGGCTGCCGTAGCTGCCGAAGCCGCTGCCGTAGGTGCTGAGGCCACCGTAGCTGCCGAGCCCGCTGTAGCTGCTGAGACCAGCGTAGTTGCCCAGGGAGGCACCACCGAACAGGCCGTGGCTGAGAGAGGAGCCCAGGCTGCCGGCACTGTAGGACAGAGCAGGGGCGGCGTGGACGACGGCGGGGGCCGCGTGGACGATGGCTGGGGCAGCGTGGACGACGGCGGGAGCGGCGTGGACGACGGCGGGGGCGGAGTGGACGACGATGGGGGTGGGCTGAGCGACGGGGACAGGGACGGCTACCTTGTTGACGACGGGCACGGGCACAGGGGTGTGGACGGCGACGGGCACGGCCTCGGGGACGGCAACGGGGTAGGGCTGTGCAACCTTCACGGCGTAGGGCTTGTCAACGTGCACGTGGTAGGGCTTGTCCACCTTGTAGGGGACGGCGTAGGGCTGGGCGACAGGGTAGGGCTTGTCAACCTTGTAGGGCACGGCGTAGGGCTGGGCGACGGGGATCTTCCTCTCGACAGTGACGGTGTAGGGCTGGGCCACGGGGTTGGCGATGGTCCTCACGATGTGGGTGTGGTGGCGCTCAGACACGATGTGCGGGGCGGGGAGGGCGGCAGGAGCGGCAATGGCGGCAGACTCGACGGTCACGGCAGAGCTTTCGCCAGCGGAGTATCCAGCGCTCAGGCCAGAGGAGTAGCCAGAGCTCAGGCCGGAAGCGTAGCCAGAGCCGAGGCCGGAAGCGTAGCCGGAGCCAGAGCTGAGGCCGGAAGCGTAGCCAGAGCCGAGGCCGGAAGCGTAGCCGGAGCCAGAGCTGAGGCCGGAAGCGTAGCCAGAGCCGAGGCCGGAAGCGTAGCCGGAGCCAGAGCTGAGGCCGGAAGCGTAGCCTGAGCCGGAGGAAAGCCCAGAGCCGAAGTCAGAGCTGTAGGTGGAGCCGGAGCTGTAGCCGAGACCAGAGCCGGAACTGTAGGAGCTCAGGCCGGAGCCGGAGCCAAAGCTGAAGCCGGAGCGAGAGCCGGTGCCGGAGCTGTAGCTACCGCTGTAGTTGTCGCTGGCCCTCTTGACGACGGTCTTGTCTTTCTCGCCAGCGGCCAGAACCACCAGCATCGCCACCGTGGACAGGACCTGGAGGGAAGAAAATCATTGTCACACTTGACTCGCTACGCTTTAAGTGATTCGCGGACTTCATGTCGATCCTTCGCCGCGACTCACAATAAGCTTCATGGTTGCTCCGGGAGGTGGACCAGATTCTGATCTGACGGCTGCGCTGCGACTGGTGACTTCTCCTGGTCCAGATGCAGTATATAAAAGTGCTCTGGATCCCCCTTCCATCGGACAAAAGCAAAGGTCAGGAACATCTCCAGAGTTGTCCTTTTTCCGACAGGTTTTTGTCAACAGCGCCGGATCCGTCTGCGCCAACTAGAGTAGCGACGTTCGGTTCCGCGTGGCGCGTCCCCGCGCCTTGGCTTTTGCTCGTTTTAGGACGGACACGATCTGTTCGCCTCGAAAAGAATATGCGCGCGTGTACATGCAACCTCGCCAGGACGTCTGGGTCCAAATGACACACGGCGCATTTCGCGACGCGGCTTAATTGGAGATGTCAGATCTTTGATCCGAGGTAAATTTGACTTTAACTGAGCTGAACTGAGTCGGTCAATTTATCTTCATCAAGTTTCAAATAATCATTTTTAATTTAAATAATTCTGTTGAGACTTCATCTAAAGATACGTCTTTCTCGGTTCAGTTGGAAGACAACTAGTCAAATCTTGAACTAGAAGACGCGGTAAAAATAAATCGTGCAAGACAGACTACTTTTTTTAAAAAAATTGTGAGGCTGTAAAATTTTGTGTTTCCAGCTACGTACAATAAGCAAGATGGAGATAGTTTTCGTTCAAGGTGAGCAGTCTGTTACTAGAGGACGGGCTACCAATAGTCTCATGCTGACTGACAATTCGTTCGTGCAGGCGGATGACGTGTGTACCTTAATTTGACGTTGCCAGAAAGCAAATGTATGTTGGAATTTCGCTGTAAAATTCCTACGAAATAAATGAAGTCTTCGTAGCCTTTAAAGAAATCCTCCGTATTACGAAGTATAAGCAGTCTACGAACCCTGCATTTCCTTTGTAATACAAAGGATTTCTCCGTAAGCTTTTATACTGTGTTCTGTCGAGTGTTTGGATGTTACGCTCCGATAATCTGCACGTAATGTGGTGCCCGAAGCGCAGATAATTTTATGTTTCAGAACACTCAACGGTATTTGCGATCGGTCGCAATGGGCGAGTCGTCAACGGTGCCTGCTAAGATGAGGGTAAGCAAGCCCTTATTACACCCTTGCGTACAGTTGCCTATACATCAGGCGCTTGCCACAAGGGCCCTTCGCGAGGTGAAAATCACTCATTAAGTCCTGTGTACGTGAATTCCTTACACATAGTCGCAGAAATGACCCGAATTCTACGTTCCGGCCTGACTTCAAGATCGGATTAGGTAATATTGGACTGCCATTGGACCAAAAGCGGCCTGAAAAGCTGAAAATTCAATATATGAATGATTGAAGCCCGCTGAAATCCCTTGAAATCCTGAAATCTGTGTACAAGTTTCGGTCTTTCAATCAGTGGATCGCCGTTAGACCACCTTGCCTCTTTGTATTCGCTGTTTTAGCGAACATTTTCGCTCGCACAGTGAACATGATCGGTCGATGAGCTAACAGTTGATTGTCAACAGACATGCGCTATAGTAGCAAACAACAGTTAACTAATTTACTAAGAATTTCTGCTTAGTTAACGAGCATCTACGCCAGCACAGCTAAAATCATCCCAGTAAACAAGATTTCGCCAAAACAGCAAATTAATTTTTGGGGGCATGAGTGAGACCGGCAGGTTTGACGGACTACCTTGATGAGAGTTAATTTAGTCTGGACTTTAAACTTGATTTAATAGTGCAAATAGTGCAAAATTACCATTTGAGGACTGCAAAATGTTGTTGGAACATTGATGTTTTTAATTCTTTATTCTTCAAAATCTGTTGTACAATTGTGCTGTGCTAACTAATTTTCACTCGGGGTTACTCTTGAAAGGTACAATACCAAATGAATACGCGTGGCTTATGGGTAGGCCAGTGAAAAACGTTTCCCAGCCGCTTTCTTAATCAATACAAGACTAAGATAAACGAAGAGTTTACAGTAAGTATCATTGTGTATACAGTGTGAAAAGTGAAATCAGAATAAACAAATTACAATAGGTATATCACAAAAAATCAAAATCAATAACCACCACCGCCACTGAACTCCGGCGTACACCATTTCGTTGACACTACATATTCGTGAAAAGTAGCCTCCATGTATTCCTCAGGACTTTAGAGAAGACTTTTTCCTTTTGGCATGACGCAAAACTGAAAATAAAATACATGTCTCAATATGTTTTTCTCGTGCTCTGTCTTTCTGTTTCTGTCTTACAGACAAAAGCTTGCCTAAAAAGAGTTTTTGAAGTGAAAGGCTCCCGCAACGGTGCACCATTGGTTTGGAAGGAGCATATTTAATAAGTGTCTGAGCAATAGCGAAGCTCTTGCCCGACTAGCTCTAAAATGTTTTTAGCCCGTCCCGACACGTTTCGGCAGAAGCGGACAGTAGCCGGGCTTTGGTCTGATGCCGACTGCTCGTTCGTGCGGACGTACGTGCGCAGACTTCTTGTCGACGGAAAAAGATTACATTTGGAAGATGGACTTCTTTTATGACGTAAATGAACGTACGGTTGTAACAATTTTCAAATTTTGCCGCGTTTGTTTGTCTAGGATGTGAGGACCTTGTTTTTTTAAAAGTCCCGATGTAACAGACTGTTCTCAAAGTTCACATCCTAGCCCGCTGGTGTCGTTCCAGATTTAGCGTGTGTATTTAAAAATCCGACCTCATTTTGAAAAACTGGCACTGGAAATAGAATGTTCGTGACTTTTTTAACGTTGCCCTGTAAATCCTGGGGCGACATTCGTCGCTCTCAGAAGAGCGACATTTTGTCCCCAATTTCGTCGCTCTCTAGGGAGCGACGCTTAAAATCGTCACCCTTAAAGAGCGACGCTATAAGAAAATGTTTCTCTTCCAGAGCGACGTACATCTCTCCATTACAGCGGTGTTGCAACTATCGCTCTATTGCAGCGGCCGAATTAGGCAACGATTGTTTCTATTCGATCTGCAGTGTCCCTGGAACAATCTTTTATGTTCATACGTGAATTGTCGGCTAGTTTGATGCGAAAGTGGTGCCGCGCGGGCTCGCCTCGCCCAGCTTCATGGGACGGGTCCGACCGGATCTCGGTGACCCTGCGGACAGCGGGCGCAAGGTAGGTGTACCACAAGGCGCGGATCGCGGAACAGCGGTTTGAGATGAGCGAGGCCTGTTGCGCCACGACGCGGTCTGGCGCACACCTACATTGTTTGTTTTACACCGGACTAGTTGATTTGCAAACACTATCAATTGGTACTTGCGTGTGAGCAGCGAGTGAGGTCTGGGGTGCATGCTGGTCTGGCGGCTGTTGCACGGCAGTCGTCCCCCGCGTCACTTCATGCGCCTGTGCGAATTGTGAAGATTGCATGTGACACATAGGACCTCCTTCGAGCTTCTCGGGGATCTCCCCTTGCCCTAATTGGTGTAATGGTTGGAAGTGATGTATCACATCCCTCTCCAGGTTCTCTTGTATGTCCTCCTCCTCCTGGGCGTCTTCTTCCAGTACTCCCATCCCGTAAGCTGGCGGCAGGAAGGCAGGCACCGAAACGCAAAGAGAGCACACAGCACGTTGTCCACGTTTTGAAAGAGTCTGTAAAGGAAATTCTCGTTCGTTTTCACAATACGGCGCTGCCCACTTTAGAACAGAGCTAATTATACACTGCGCAGTCAAGTGTCTGGTTACGAAACGCATAGATGGGTGTTAATTTCTTTTTCAGATCCTTTGAAACATAATATAATGTAACATAATATATTTTAGATGCTTCAAAAAAATGATCTAAAAAAATAATCAGACGCACGTTTGCTCCAGGGAGATATACGTCTCAGCCCTTTATGGGATAAATACAGGCGTCTGAACAATTCTTCGGATGCTTCGAAGCACCCATGAATGCACTCGGTATTCAGGCACTTAACTTTGCAGTATAGTGAATGCCTCTACCTCTAAGGCTGCCGGTCGAGTTGCAGGGTTGTTACCGAAAAGCCATTCAAACTTCACTGTAAACCAAAGACCGACGTCCGTCGCCCAATTTAGGCGACGCAGGAACACAAAGCTCTCTGAAGGTTTTCTTGTAAGTATGGCGTTGCCCAAATAGCAAGAGCAATGTTATTGAAATGCCACCCTCCGAAGGGGGCGAAATTATAGTAAAAATATAACTTATGAAGGTTTACGGTGTTTCAATTTACATGCTGTTAGAGTCGCAGGACTTACACAGTGCTAAATATTTTTGTAGTGATTGGTGTCCACACAACACAATTATTACCAATATTAGGAATCAGAAGTTTCCTTCCTTACCGTCTGAGGCCAGCTGCAGTCCTTTAGTGGTTTGTCAACTAAAGCTGACAGGCGCTATCCGGCAATCCGCTATTATCTAATCCGTAATCTATCGGCCACACGAGCTTTGCTGACGAACGTTTCGTTCGTTCCATGGACTACGCCTTACAGCAATGACGTCACTTACACGCTCGCTTTCCTCTGACACTTAGACCTTTAAATTCCGTGCCCCCCCCCCCCCCCCCCACACACACACACAGAGTGGTTCCCTGTTTGATGGGAGATATGGCCCAAATACGCCTTGTGTGCTCGTTCTGCTGCACGCCCTACGCTGAGGGCGATCATAGAGATACACCTTAAACGGCATGGGACTTTTTTTTGTCCCATTAGTATGACCAAACCTTGGCAGCGCTACATGATTATGGACTGTTGGGGCTGGCGATGGCGGTGATGCCGCCCGGGAGGTAGGCAACCCATCTGGCCGCGCTGCTGTCTCGACAGCTGTAAATCATGGCACAGTCACAGTACCACTTCTAGTGTCGGTCGCCCTTCGTTTCCGAAAAACCTGTTTTCATCACACCTTAATCGCTGGCGCATTATTTCCCTTTAATTCAAATGTTTATTTTCGGGTGTACCGTTTGCATTTTTTCAACATTTTGTTAACAACATCAGAAAATGAACATTGTTACAAGAAGCGATATACAAAATCTGAATTGCGCTGACGATTGAGGTTCACACTCCGAACTTCCGAAACTAAGTACCACAAAAATGGGGACAAGGCGGACGATGTCCGATTTTTGCGGTATTCAAATGGACCGTATTCAGTGTTTGCCTCTAAGGCACGGCAGATCTCATTTACAGCACTGCGGGTGTCCCCATATGGCCTGCCGGTCTTCGTAGCTCACACAGTGACTCGTGCATTGACTCGTTCCCGTGCTGCAAGTGTCGCATGATTTTCGCGAATGTGCGCCTACTTATTGTTCACGGAGAAAGTTCAAATTTGGAGATTAGACTTCTTTGGTTACGTCGATAAACGTACGGTGGCAACAATTTTCAAATTTTGTCACGTTTTTGTTTTATGAGAGTTGTTTTGTTAGGTTAGGGTTGGCCAGTTCGTGTGGTGAGCCAGCAAGTCTCACTCCGTCGCGAGTCGGGACGAGCGGAGGTTAGCGATTTTAATCGATACAAAAATACACTCAAAATGTCTATGGGACAATTTTGTCCAATGAAATGTTGCATTTTAAAACAAAACAGGACTTTGGGACAATTTGTAACGTAAAGGTGGGACAAACTTTAACATGCGAGATACAATTTGTCCCTAACTCTGCTACAGATCGTATCTCAGTTATCTTTTGTTTAAAAACGAAACATTTTATGGGACAAAATTGTCCCATGACGTTTAGTGTGTATGTACCAGCGGACGCATCTCTAGTTACTTCGGGCGGGGCCGGAAGCCCCCGCAAACGCCGCGCCGGCAGGCCAGGCTGGCCAAGTCCCCCTGTCACCGAGGTTCGACGGATCCGTCTTTCGAGGGACGGGCCAGCTTGTTTGAACAGGCACCTCGGAAGGAGGACCTCCGTGATGGAAAAGCTTGCAGCAGAGGCCATGCTCTCAGATTATGAGTTCGATAAAATCGCAAGTTACTAAACCTGAAAAGTGAATCGTCTCCAATTTGCGTTCCACTTCCAGTCGGAATCCACTCCTACAATGACCCTTGGGTGACGAGTGCAGGTGAAAGAAACTACGCTTTCGTCTAGAGCAAAAATGCCAAACCCTCACGCATTTCGTGCTTACAAACAACAATCGCTCGATATTGGTTCGACACAGGAAGTTCATTGTGACCCCGTCGTAATGTGGTTGAGGGCCCTCGGGTTGAGGCGGCGCGCCGCGTCCAGGTGCTTGGCCGCCAGAAGGAGATCTCCCTGCATGCGAGCCAAGTTCGCCAGCCTGAAGTGGATGAACGCGCGCTCCCCGACCTCGTCCTGAGCGCGCAGGTACAGTGCCCGCATCATCCGGAACGTCTCGGACTCACTTATGTGCGTCAACATCGACATGATGTTCGCAGCCTGGGGGGAAATTAAGAAAACGTAATGTCGGTGAGAAAGGCACTGTCCAATAGAGTAAATTCAGTTATTATTTCGTTTTCGCATCAAATAAGTGAAGAAGGCGCCCAGCAGACGACATGGGAACGCTCTTTTCTTCTGCTGCGCTTTCTCCGCTTATTTTCAAATATTTGATGAACTTGGCCGTCCCCATTCGATTCCGCACGGTCGTTTAGATGGTAAAGGTTATGTAGATCGACTAAAAGCAGGCGGTAGTTTAAATGCGGGGGACTTCAACGACTTTCGCCTCCACACGCTGCCGGGTGGGCGCATCCGCCGGGTCTCCCACCCCGCCGTTGCCGCTCCCTGGTTAACTACACTCAGAAAAGTCGGTTCTCGGATCAAGAACAATGTTCTTGGTTCGAGACAATTTCGCACTCAACTTTGTCCAGTAGATTTTTATCTTGATCCGAGAACAATATTCTTGAATTAAATCCATTTCTCTGGGCTCAAGTACAGATTGAACGCGGGTGTCACAACTCCACCGAGACAAAAAAGTGGAGAGCGTGTTCTGGACAAAGCTGGGACCGAAAATGCGCTTGAAATTTCAAGCGCGTTGGTGTCCATTCGGGTGTTTTGGATACCTTCGTTTAATAAGATGCCACCGGCCCGACCCAGATTCGAACCCTCGATCCCTGGGCTGGGAGTCTCGCACTATGACCACTACGCTACATCTTTGAGCTACCAGACTGCGAACCATGGCGACGCCACATGATGAGCTTGTTATAGAACCGAGAACATTGGCCGAGAACATGAAATCGAGAGATGTTCTGTACTCGGATCGAGAACAGACTTTTCCGAGTGTAAAAAACATCCAGAGAGACCGCGAAGCCCGGCCACTGTAGGCCTCCCGCACAAGTAGCAACTCTCGGAGAACCCACACCGCCTACCGCCCACACCCCGTAGTCGCGACACTTCGCGGCCATCCGCCGCCACAGGCAGCTGCTGACGGCCGCTCAGAGATCAGCGCGGCCCAGTGGGCTGCCTACCTCCCGGGCGGCCTCAGCGCCATTACCAGCCCCTTTCCCCCTCCAACCGGAGGTTTTAGGCTGCTTCCAGGAGGCCACAGCCTCACCTACTGCAACCCTATCACTCCTTAAGGAGTTAGTGCCCTCCTGCATATTGCAGTTGTTTAATTTTGTCAGAATATACCAGATGAAAAGCAACAAGAGCGCGATAGGTTCCTGACTCAAGTGATCCCAGAACCTTTGGATGCATATCCACACGGCGGTACACTACACAGTAACATTACAGCAACTTAAGGAGCCTATGTCACATCTCCCGGAAAACCGTGTTATCCTGAACAACTTACGTTGGTGAGAACGCGGGGATGGTTGGGGTACAGCGTCAGGGCTTCGTTGACGAGACGTTCCGCTTCCTTTCCACGGCCTTGTTCCAAAATGGTCCTGGCAAGACGCAGGATGGTGTCAGGGTTTTTACGTAGCCTGTAAGCCTCTCGCAGTAGCTCAACCTGTTGACATACAAGAGCACAGGATCGAGGAGAGGGCCTTTAAGTACACAAATAAACACAAACAAAATTCGTCACGCAAACATCTTCCTTACCTCTTCCTTAGATGGTTTCCCACTACGTTTTCTACGTTCTTGTAGCATCCAGCCCAGCACGTAGCGCCACTTTCCCTCCTGGGGATTCAGAGCGACTGCTTTGCGTAACAGTGTTTCTCCCTCTGCATCAAAGAACAACAAGCACGCTGTAGGTCTGAAGCAGAGGAATGTGCACGCGGTCATCAATGATTTGCAGTTCTGAAGTGACAAAAACATTTTGAAATGACACGTGCCTGTTTCAATCGTGCTTTCTGCAGTAGCAATCGTTTGAACCGCCGACCAACATGTTTGATCCATTGAAATAAATATACACGTGGAATTCCTAGGAAACTAATTCCACTTTCTAACGATCACATGTGATGAGTTCATCACACCTAGCTCCATCTGTGATGTTCATTGCGGCTCAGTGTGGTGAAGCTAACACTGGCGGTGATGAAGATCCAGCTGCAATGGGCATTGCAGCTCCAGGTGTAGTATTTTTCACACTTGGTCCTCATCTCAGCTTTACGTATTGCATTCATCAGACTTCGAATGATAGTAGTGCTCACCAGTAGTGCCCGAGAGTCGGCCGCGGATAGCCAGCACTGCCGCGCGCTGCTTGACGTCCATCTGCGCCGTTCTCTTCGCACCCGCGATGAATTTCTCGAGGTTGGACACGTCCTCCGCGCTCCCGTCCAATTGGTAGATGCACATGATGGCCCAGGTTGCGTCCAACACGCACCGCAACGCCTCCCTGCCATTTCAAATGTTGAATTTCTTGTGCTAATTCAGTCTGCTAGTGTCCACTGCCAGGCACTCAACTAAAATTATTCTTGCCAATACTACTGTTCTTTCTCGTTACTACTATAGTATTTGAGTCAATGACCGACACGCCGCTCAACGATGTGAGAATTGTTAGTCACGTGACCACGACCAGAAATGCTGACTTGTCGGTCACCGAATTCTGAGCGGACTTGATGGCCGAATTGAGAAGAAAGGCTTGTCATAAGCCCATGAACAGTCGTAAAAATTCAGTTTCACTGCTAAAGGATTGCAAAGAAAAATTCAGCTACGTATATTATGAACTTACTTGCGAACTACAGTATCTAGTTGTTACGAAGAATGAGTTCGTATCTTACAAAGAAAATACTTCGTAAGCTTCGAAAGTATTTTCGTGGTAACTATCGAGCTAATTGTTTGTAATACGAAGCAGATAGTTTGTAAGACAGTTACCAATACGTATCTGCAGTTTTCTTTGTAATACGAAGAACTATTCTTCGTAAGCTTTTGATAGTGTTCAACACGTACAGGTTCCAGTTAGGGGAAATCCCTCCAAACTCTGAAGTCTGCGTTCACATTTTGGACGAGTGATTCCCCACTGAACCAAATGACTAATAAGTGACGATAATTATTCAAAACATTGAAGTCTAGAATGAATTAAGGCCAATACTCATCGTAAGGACAACACCCTGCCCAACCAACCGTGCGCGTACCGTTCGAAGGGTCTACGAACACATATCAGCCATTTCCTTGTTGGCTCACCTGTAGTCCGCGATCAGGTCGCAGTTCTTGTGGAACATGGCGTACGGCAGCAGGCTCATGAAGCACTCGACTAGCAGCTGCCTGCCCTGGTCGCGTTGCCCGCTCGCATGAAGGCTCCAGGCTAGTTTGAGGCGCTCCATGGTGCCTGTCCAGGGCGTGGCCGCCAGGCACAGCTTGTCCAGCATGTCCTCGCACGCGTCGGGGCCCACGATCGAACTGCGCCATGTCGCAGGACATTCCAGCCCCTGGTAAACACGCAGTCAGGACAGAACGAGGGCAACTCAAAATACGGAAAGAACCTCAACTGTGTCGATGCTCACGAGGTCACACTTTTAATCGTTTCCGCGCCACCTCGTGAAAATTCAATGTGAATTTTGTTCGGAACTTGTCGCACATGAACGAAAAACTAGCCACAAAAAAAGAGCTGATCGACCAGCATGTCCTTGGCCACTCTGCCTGGTGGTGGCGAAAATTTTCGTAAAGTGACAAAATGATTACAGATATTGTGACATTCCTCAAACCTAACCTATACTTAGCTGCTGTAAAATTGTGTTATGGTTTTTCGTAGCACTGCTTAGCTTGATTTGGGGTGTATTTAGACTGTGAAGCCGTGAAGGACAACGCTTCCTGGATGCAGGCGATTTTTAATTCCCTTTATTTGACAAAATCAAAAGACTCTAGTAAGAGTTGACCTTCACGCCTTCGCAGTCTAAGTCCACGCTTAACTCGAACCAACCCAATCTAACCATTAATGCGAAACTCAATAGAAAAATACCAAAAATACAATCCAACGTCAACGTGTTAAGCGACCGCAAAGAACGTATGTATGGGCTGCTCGTCCGTTCACAGAAAAGGTTTCGGGTGTGGTTCTCTCACCTCTTCCTGCTAACCTATGATATTGTGCGAGTACCTAAACGAAATCCGTTTTAGAACATGCGCAGAGAAAAACATTGAGCAACATTGATATCTTACCTCTAGGTCAGACAGTCCGCGGTGAGTAGCTACCCGTTTTGTCGCCATCCCCGAGAGTGTCGAGGAACACAGAACGCGCAACTAGAACGCGACAAAGATTTTGAAGATTGTAGCCACCGTAATTTATCTGCATCAAAAGACGTTTATTCTCAGTCGGGAAGGGCTAGAAAGCAGACTCAACACGACTGCAAAGCATTTCCAAATTGTAAACTCACTAAATTTTATGGGACAATTGTGTCCCATAAAATGTTTCGTTTTTAAACAAAACAACTGAGATACAATTTGTAGCATAACTATGGGACACATTGTATCTCGTATGTTAAAAATTGTCGCCCACCTTCACGTTAGAAATTGTCCCAACGTCGTGTTTTGTTTTAAAACGTAACATTTCATTGCGAAAAATTGTCCCATACACATTGAGAGTGATCCCTAAAGTGAGAACTGTTTTCTTTATACCGAACACTGCTTCTTGTTTGGCCAAAACCGACAATCCGTACGTGGTTGCTTGTTGCGAGACCGCGCTTCGCTATGCCACCGTCTTCCTCCTAATCCGGGGCAAGGTGTTCATACGACGGCCACAGCTCCTACCGGAGGCTGGGCAAAATTCTGATCAACTGCAAAACGGATGGTTTGGTCGCCTTGGCATTCCCATTCGTAGCGAGCGGCTGGTGTGGGCCGGAGGTGGGGCCCGGAGGCCGTTCCATGCAGGGCTCGCGTAACATACCGTCAGGCTGCTTGTGGTCCCAAAGGGCTCCAGTGACGGCCGCCGGCAGGCCAAGGTACGTGCACCTCTGAAGCGCGCGAACGGGCTTTTTAGGGGTTATGCCCATAAAACACATAGCCGATACGAGTCCCCCACCCCCTTTCCCCCACCTTGTGATGTTACCTAACCGTTATCGCAAGAAATATGCATTTGAAGGATGCACGTGAACGGATATTATCAAATTTAAGACGGATAGCGGGTGGCTCACAGGCAATCAGCTCACGGCGAACCTTTTGGAACGATATTTGCCAATTACTATTACATTATGTAACCATCACAAAATGCACAAATGAACGTACAAGGAAAAACAACGTGTATCGAAGTGTTTCTCGAGAACAGACGATTCCGTTGTCACTGCTGACGTGACCGGCATCGACAGGAAGATGAAATGAAGAACAAGCGCAGACCCACTGCGCATGCGCAGCCTAAGTCAGATCTGCTACGCATGCGCAGTGGACCGGTGCCTATCATCTTCAAAGCGGATTCGGTTACGTTAGCAGCCACACCGGAATCCTCTATTCGTCGTGACTGGCTAAAATAGTACCGTTCACTCAATCGAATTCTTTAAAGTTACGTTCGTGAGGGGGGAGGGGGGGGGCTTACTTGCGCTAACCAATCTTTGATCTCTACATGCAACAATTTTTTTTAATGTTGCTTTATTTTGCGACAGCGCGGATATGCTGCTCACCAGGACTGGCAAAGTACAAATTCATGAAGTACGTGGTTCGAATCGAACCGTGCAAAGACCGTAATGAGATGCAGCGAAAGAAAAAGACGCAAGTCCGAATGATGTCCCGAACGTCCAAGGGTGGTTTTTCGTGTTGACGTTAATTGAATTTCAAAAGGCCCCATATCGACTGTTTCTGGTGGGCTGGTAGGCCGTCGGTGATGGGTCGTCCTTGCATGTTGAATTTGGCATGGTCTGCTACTGCCAGTTCCTGGTAGATCAAACAAATTGCATTTAATTTCACTTTGGGTAGTGCCCCAGGGTAAGTGGATTACACAGTCCGTTTAAAATGATATTCAGCGGCGTTGTTTTGGAACAAAATGCCAGAGGAAAGGTTGAAGAAAAGTTGTGCAGCGTTGCACAAGTCCTCGAAGGACCACAAACACTGTAAAAGTATTTATCGTCACTTCACACCAAATGTCATGAAACAATTTTGTCCCCTAAAATGTTTCGTTTTTAAACATAACATGACTGAGATACAATATGTAGCATAATTATGGAACAAATAGTATCTCGGCTGTTAAAATTTGTCCCACCTCTACGTTACAACCTGTCGCAATGTCGTGTTTTGTTTAAAGACTAACATTTCATTGGACAGAATTGTCCTATAGATATTTAGTGTTGACGACGAACCTTTGGCTTAATTTGTAAAACGTAAAAGGCGTCACAGGCTATGTGACATGTGACAATTGAGTCGTCACCTAAAATATTTTAACCCAAACGGATAGAAAATCGTTCTCAGTTGAAATCAGGCAATGTATGACGATGACCAGTTATTCGTCATACGAATACGTCGTCACGTGACGACATATTCGGGTAAAATTCTCGTAATTTGACGAACAAATTTTACAGTGAGCCAAAACTAACTGTGACAAACTGCACCCAGACGTGAGGCGTCTGTAACTTTGAAATAACATCAATGTGACGAAGCTTTGGACCCGGAGGCCCCGTTAGTAGAACGAGTACACGTCAGCGAACACATGCGTTTCCGCGTCTACGTGAATTGGAGGAGGAAACACACCGTTAGCAGTAATGCAGGTTTCTCAGGCCTGTCAACCTGAAGAGCGTGGCATTCACAAAGAACACAGGTGCCTACCTGGAAGCCCAGTTTTCGGCCGATGGAGAGGCTGTAGTCGGATGTCCAGAGGGCGGACACCCCGCGGACGCCGGCCTCCTTGGCCACCTTGACGGACTCAGCCGAGACTTGGAGTCCAATGCCCCTTCCTCCAGCGTCGGGCGCTACGCCTACGAACAGGAGTTCTATGACAGGTTCTCCGCCGGTCTCTTCGAAGAAATCAACCAAGGCATCGATGTGATGCGAGTGGCTGAGAAGGGCGACTGAGGCTGGGTCGGTGGCATCTTTGAGGAAGCGATCAAACAGTGGGAGCTCGCCGGGGATGGGTTTGTCCTGCAGACAGACGTTGATACGAATGAGTTTCTAGAACGAGGTCTCACACAAAGTTTTGCTACCAGTAATATACCTAGATTTTTCCAGTTCAGTTTTATGTTAAAATGTGGGATGGCAAGAAAAATATAAATGACATTTAAGGAATCACTGCACCATGTCAGCAGTATGTGAGCTGGGGCAGGTCCGGCAAATTTAAAATTTATGCTTATGCAGCCCTCAGTAACAGTCTGGATAACATACGAACCAATGTTTTACATCACAAAGAAAATATTTCGGAGGAAAATCGCTATACAATGGTCGTTGATCTCCGGTGGGATATCCTGCATCTCCGCGAAGCACTCACTGGTAATCCAGGAATGTGACATCACGTTCCAACGAATGTGACAAGTGTCACATTCAGCGGAATGTACTGTCACATTCTTTTTAGCGTGACTCGGGCGTCTTTCTTACCAGTCACATTGAAACGAATGTGACATGAAATTTAAACGAATGTGACACAACATTTCGAAGAATGTGACACGTGTCATATTCGTTAGAGCGTGATGTCATATTCCTGGATTACCAGTGTTGTGCTTACATGGATCTTGTTGACGGCAGCGCCCACCACGACATCCCCGTCGTAGGCTACCACGGACACGCCATCCTTGAGCGCGGCGCGTGCCATATTTGTCATCCGACGCTCGCACTCCGGGCTCTGCGACACCCCAAATGCCGCGCACAGGGCCTCGCGTGGAAAGAAGCCCCGCCGCAACATGTCGACGACGACCTCATGGGTATCGAAGTCATCGCCAGCGACCCGCACCAGTCTCACTGTTAAACGGCGAACACGTAAACGCTTGGATGATAATGATTTGTTCATTATGGCCAATTTTTTAAAAAATGACCGTTTAAGAATGAATTCGTAATCGAAGCCAGCACAGAAACATGTGTACAATTCTTTTTCTTCATAATTCATAAATTGTCGCAAGTCGTATGTACAAAATGTATATCCATAATTACAAAACAATTCGTTCAAACACTAAATGTTTGTGAGCTTTTTTCTGTGCATAATGTTTGCATTTCATATGTGCGTACACAGCATATGGAAGTGTTAATACATGCGTAGTTACGCGCAATTGACATAGTGCCGAAGTTAAGGACAATCATGATATACATAGCTGCGCACGTAGGTATGCACCAGAGACCTCTTTTTTTCCCCCAGGGGATTTTGAATTATTAGTATCAAAGTTTTTGGTGTACGTCCGGACCAATTTTAACGCTTCTTTATGCCTCTATGCTCCCTTTTTCCAGCCGCTTTTGGCTCAACCCCGCACTGATACTCAAGAGGGTGTTCAAATGCCAAAGACGGTTTAACACTGGCCAGTTGCATGCCTCGCCGTGTGTAGTTCCAGCTATTCCTGAGCGCAGTACTGTGCGCCTCAGTCTGGATACAGAGTGTAAAGCCGTGAGTGAAGGCCAACGCTTCCTAGACTTTTGCGGTTTTGATTCGATTTTGTTGACTTATTCAATAGAATCTAGAAAGCATACTTCGTGACTACACAGCCTAAATCCACACTTAGGTGCTGCGGTCGCTTTCGCCATCAAAACAAAATAGTACCCCTGACCTCGGTTTACATATGTTCACTTGAGTCTTGCGCAAGGTCGGCACAAGTAGGTCTGGGCGAGGGGGGAACCACTTGGTACTGAGGTGTCTACATGATTACTGATTACCGGTGATTGCCATGCTGTACAATTAAAATAATCGGAATTTAAACCTATTTCAAGTCTAAATTGGCAATTTTTAGCGATTTAATGCACATTTGGTATAGGGCCCAGACCAGGAATCACCGAAAACAGGAGAACACCGATCTCATGATGTGATTACTTGTGATTACCGCGCAAGGTATACACGCGATTACCGAAGTTGTTCCCCCCTCGGGTCTGGGCAGAACAGACGCAACTGTCACTCCGAGATACACTCTGCTGTGGCACCCTCATAATGCCGAGATCTGCATCCGGCTATGCCATTCCCGGTTTAGACTTCTCCGGAATACCTTGGGATGCATCTGCACTGAAGCCAAACCCTAAACACGGAAAAAAAAAACCTTAGCTGTATTGCTTAATCATTAGCAGCATATGGATAGCTAATTTTATTAGTTGTCGTAGCTAAGTTTTAGCTGTCTAGGTAAGGTGTTAGGAATACCAGCTAATCGCTTTAGCCATGGAGCAAACAATTAGTTGCACTAGCTAAGGAAATTAGCTATCCATATGCTGTTAGTCTTTTTCTGCGTGAAGAAACACTGGACGTTTCTCTGCGCCGGATACTACGGATGGCCAGCCACTGCAGATTTTGAACTGAAGAGTTCAACTATCTTTCGAGATGTCTAGTTCTCATTTCCTATGATTTAACGGTGGAATATTGAGGCCAGAACCCTCATCTGTCACAAGAAAGTAACGTGCTGAAATGTTGCAAACGTAACATAATGGGGCGTCAGGAGAAAAGTGCACTGACACACCCGATGCTATAGCAGCTACCCTACTAACGGGGTAAACAATATCTGGGAAAATGTCCCCGAGTGCGCCTTACACACTCACCATCTTTCATCGTGGCCGCAGTAGTGCTGTTCCTCTCCGCCGGGCGGTCGAAAACACAAAGAAAGATCAACAGCTGGGCCAAGCGCAGTTGCCGACTTGTCTCGCACCAGATAAGATAACGATCAATGCGCGAGCCTCGCGTTTTCGTAAAGATAACTGCATAGAGGCCATAAACACGCTTGGCCCGGGGACGAGTTCTGAATGGCCAAAAATGATTTTTAGCCACCGTTGTTTGGTTGGTATCCATGCTGGAACATTGCGCGCTAAAGCGTGTGATACCAAATTTTTGTCTCGCTCAAGCCATCCAACGTCTAAACGGAGGTGGCTAAAAATCGTATCTTGGTTTAAGTGCACTAAGGGACTGCCGAAGAAGTTGAAATTGGTCCAAAATGATTTTTAGCCACTTTAGTTTCGTCGGTATCCTTGCTGGAACATTGCGCGCTAGAGCGCGTGATTGCAAATTTTCGTCTCGGACGCAGCCGTCTAACGTATGAACGGAGGTGGCTAAAAATCGATTTATGGCTGTACTGCACTGAGGGTCTGCCGAGGTCGGAAATGATTTTCGGCCGCTTTGGTTTCCCCGTTTGTGCTAGGACACGGCGCACTGAGGCGTGGTATTGTCTCGGTTTTTCCATGAAGTCCCTTTGAAAACACGAGACGGTTCACGAAAATGCATGTTGCTATCTTTTGATATGTTGATCCCAGGGCTGTGAAACGTCTTTCAAATGTATGTTGCTATGACCAATTTAAGAATTTTAAATAATTTTGGCCAATTTTATCCCGGTGAATTTAAAGGACACGCTAAATGATAGACTATTTTCTGCACAACCCGCAAGCCCTACGCACACGATTTCATCCGTAATGACGTACAAATTTGCTGCAAGGACTGTGTCATTCGTAGTTATGCATAATTGTGTAATGTGTAAAGTAGTCTACGGAAGTGTATTAACATGCGCAGTAGATGTAGTACTCAAGCTACACTGTCCGTTACTTCAGTTACGTATTTATGAATATGTACACTTATACAGACTACGCACCAATTTGCTCGTAACCACGCATGATAATGTCCATTCGGCAAACTTGTACGGAGTTACGAATAAAATTGTGTTCGTAAGACTTATCTACAAGGTAGGCGTTACGCCCGGCCGCGTCGCGGCGTAACAGGCTTCGCTAATCGCGAAACACTCTTCCGCCACTCCGCGCCTGGCGTGCACCTACCTTGGCCTGCCGGCTGCTGTCACCTGACGGCGCGACCTATTTTCCCGTAATCGAAATATTCTGATTTTTTTTTTGTAAATGGCAGACAGGAGCACCTCCTGAGACTTACACGTCATGATATTTTTAAAATTATATGCAAAATTAGACGGTCTGTCGGATCAGTGACTCGAGTGGGTTACGCTAAGTTAGGTTATTTAAGACTTGCATAAGTTGGCTCAGGCAGGTAAGGGTAGGTTAGGAGCATTGAAAGCGCCAAGATAATGTATGACACGTTCGGCCCTTAGAAAATGAGCATACACGATCGTGGCCAAAAAGGTGAGAGCCGTCGGCAGGCCATTGTAGGTGAGCGCCAGGTGCGGAGTGGCGGAACAGTGACTCGCGATGAGCGAAGCCTGATATGCCACGACGCGGTCCGGCGTACGCCTACCTTGAATCTTGAAACGCGCCCGGAGAAAACATCTAACAATCCACTATTACCCAACAACTAAAATACAACAACAAACAAAACATTATAATTGCGAATTTCATGCCCCCCTCCCAATAAAAGGAGAGGGGCGTGACCAAATGCATGCCTCCCCTCCCCCCCAAAGAAGTTCGTTTCTACGCCCGGAGCAAGCCGTGTAGACAAGGAACACGACTTTGCCGCGCTCGTTGCGAGGCCCGTGGCCCGACAGCGACCTACATTTAGCCATCCCAGGCAGGCACCCAGCCTAGCGCCTGCTTGGTAGGCATCTGCGACAATCTGCGAACGCGCGTGCGCCGCGGGCTAGCCTACCCAGACGTTTGCTGGCGCTCCTGGTGTCAGTGAACGCACAATAACAGCTCTACGGTCACGCGTCCGGGACCGGAATCGAGCCACCGGCTGCGAAATTAATCCGCCGGCCGGACTGTCTGTGCTGAAGTATGTCCCCGTCTCCGTGCGGACGAGTGTACAGCGCGCGGCGTCCTTAATAAAACAGATTCAGCTCCGAGGCAGAGCGGTGAAGCGTGGCGGAGCACGGTATGGCGTGCTTCACTTGGATTCAGGGCCTGGAGCGGATGTAACCGGCGCGCCGCTGCCAAAAAGCTCCGTTCCCGACCGAGACAGAGAGAGGATGTGAAGAGAGGAAGAGAGAGAAAGAAAGAGAGAAAACGCGGAGAGAGAGAGAGAGAGAGAGAGAGAGAGACGGAGAGTGAGGACGGGAGGGGGGACGCTGGGAAGGCAGGCTGGAGCATGGCACACAGTGGCGGATGAGTGCTCGTCAGGACGACTGTTAGCAGTAATCTGGCTGGACGTGCGCGGCGGTCCGTGGCGGTGAGTCCTCGCCGGCAGACACACGTGCGCGGCGGCAGCAGCGGCGGCCCGGCCACAGCAGTCTGCGTCCCGCACCACACAGCGGCCGTCAGAGTGTGCAAACAGAGTCATGGAGCGTCCTCACGTCTGCGTGTGTGGTGGAGCGAGTGTTGGGAGCAGCATGGGATATTCAGCGGGTTGCGAGTGCGAGAATGGCGCCGAGAACTTAGAGAAAAATTGTGTGACGTTCCCGTGCGCCAGTCCGCCGTGCTTGGCAGCTTCGGGCGAGCGATTTTTGAAGGTGGACGGGTGAATGTGATGGAATATTGCCAATGTCTATTATAAAGTGTTTTATTGTCATACAATTGGAGAGTTGTAATGTGTACAAAAATGTATACATCACTCAATGTGCGACTTGTAAATTTTGAGCTCCGTGTGAAATTTAAACGGAACACAAAGCGTTTGGCACGTAACATTCTAAATGCTATTGTCATTTCATTTGTCTTTCTTCCTAAGGCGAAACTGTTCCTAGAAGTCTGGCTTAGTTGTGACACACATTGTGACGTGCTCGTCCTGTTTGTGTGCCCAGGATTTTTCAACGAAGCCGAATATGGATCACGAACTCATCTGAGGCATGTCGAAGCTCCAACGGAACCAAGTGCAACGAGACGCTTCAGCTCGCTGATTAATCGTGGAAACTGTACGTGGCTTACGGAGGAGATCCAAAAAATGTAGGAAAAGATTTTGATCTTAAACGCCGTGTGGCCGCCGGCATGTTATTACATAGAATCTCATTGCGCCCGTTGATATATGGCATTTCACAAGATTCTAATGGGAATCGACGAAAAGATGGTGACTAGCTGAACTGCATCCGCAACTGCACTTGTCGCGGTAGACCAACTCTCACACTACCGTGCGCTCGTTTCGGTTGACATGTGAACACCTCTCAAAACAGAGACAGTCTATGTTGTGACGTGGATCGCCTGGGGCCAGTCTAGCGTACTAGCTGCCAGCTCATTTCATGCCCCTTTTCGTTCCGGTTTGCATAGGAGCTGAGAAGGGTCAAAATTGTGATAGTGTGTTTTTGGCATTGTGACCCCAAAGCTGATCTGGGAATATACAAGTATATTACGGCTTCTGACGTCACCAAAATCGGTTTAGCGCAAGAAATTATTCGGAGCTTGATCATCGCAGTAGTTCCGGATGGGCGTCATCTTTAGAGAAACAAACGCACTGCACAGTATAGTTTAGCGTGTTATTCCTTCCGATTTCTTATCGCTTTCGATGACGTCCTCAGGCGCTCTGGAAATCGTATTTTCAATTTGTTGCAGTCACATGTTGGAATTACCATTAGTGGCACAGATGAACCGCGTGCTGTGGCTTTGCACCCAAAAAAACGTAGCCTTAGCCTTGAACTTTCCAAGGTTTATACACTTGAATCAAAACTCTGTTCCTGAACGAAGTTAAAGAATAGCTTGAGTCAAGGTTTACAACCTTGGAAAGTTCAAGACTAGTGTTTTTAAGGTCAGTCTAACCTTGATCCAAGATATCATTTTTCTGGGTGTGACGCAGTTTGCATTCCTCTTACTTCTCCGTCCCCTCTGATACCACGCCCTAAGGACACAAAGTCATTATTATACGTCTCTGCTATTCCTGACGGCTTCGGCGAGGAGCCTTGGGAACGGCCGGGCCGCGAACAATCAGTGGTCGGTGGGCTGCCTACCAGCTCGGCGCACAGTGTGGGCGGCGTGCTGATAGAGCAGGAGTTACAAGCAACGCAGACGGTGGCGGCACGTGCGGCTGTACAAAGCAAGCGCTCCTTTAACATTAGATCTACCATCAAATCATTCCCATACCAGTCCTTCCCTGATATCAGGTGACGGGTGACAAGTGTTTAGTAGCTCTTGCAGTTGTTGAAGTACCATGTTTGGATCACGCTCCAGTAAAACTATGACTAGCCGAAACTGGAATTCCAATTCCGTCATTCTTCACAAGTTTTTTCTCTAATCACTACTAGTCAAAATGAAACGAAATATAAGCAAATTACTCACTGCTGTCTTTCGTAGCTACCTCGTTGACAGGCACGTAACACTCCCAACTCTTGCTGGACCAGTGCAACATTGAAAGGTGACGCCCCGAGAATTATTTTAATAACGGAAGGTTGAATAATTTTAGTTCTAAGTGTTTCAGACTTGAGCTTAGCCTTGATAAATCACTGTATTTTTTTTTAGTTATGCTGCTGAATATGTAGCCATGTAATCTGGACATGGTAGGGGGCCCGCGCACGCTGTATGATGTATAAATTCCTGATCCTTACCAGAATGGCGCTGTCGGAGGAGAAACCCAAAGGGGAGGGGCCGGCGGACGCTCCCTCCTGGTCCCAGATGGGTCTCCGTCAGAAGATAAAGCACTTATACTCCAATATAAGTGTGGAGCCCCCGCTCCTTCTGTATATTGTGCCCAGCTTGCTGTCGTCCATCACCATAGAGAACATGTACCTGGAGAAGGCCTGTCGCGTCTCCCTGAACTACAATGAGGGAGTGTGCGATTCGGTGACCAAAAGAAACGTAACCAACGAGACAGAAGCCTTCCAAGTAGAGTTAAGTACCTAAGCACACTCGAGAATGCTTACAAGTACTGCGAGGACCTTGACATGCGCTCACCCTCATACAGCATATATCAAAGTACTAGTATTTTTATCAGGAATCATCGGCATAACACTCACAAGTTTGCAATTTAATAATTTTAGCATAATGTTGTAATAGCCTCTCATTTAACTATCGTTGCGCCAATTGCACGCAGTTGCTTTCATTTTTTTGCGATACTGCTACTGACTTGCAGTACCGCGTTGGCAGTGCCAGTACACTGAGCACACGGACACCGATTTTTAGCCACTATCCAACTGTTCAAATTTCTCCCTGCATTTCCCCCTGCGTTCTTTGCAGGTCACTAACCGCGGTCGAAATGTGTTTAATTGCACGAACCAACTCTCTCAGGTCTCAGAAACGGTAGCCGGCATGCTGGTGTGGCAGTCAGCCCTCGGGACCGTCTTTCCAATCGCCTTGGTGCTGTGCGCGGGCTCCTGGTCCGACCGACGTCGCCGTCGAAAGCCTCTCATTCTGTTTCCACTCTTTGGGGACGTACTGATGAGGGTCGGCCTGCTGCTATCCACCGTCTTCTTCTATGAGGTGTCTCTCGAGGTGAACGCATGCAGCATTCTTCCTATAACTATATCAAATTCAGTAGGACAGTCCTTTGTTTCCTACACTGCAAATCCAAGTGTGGACCAACTCCACGCAAGGTAGCGTGGAGCACGGATGGTCCGCGCTAGGAAGTGTGGACCACGGTTTGGTCCGCATTAGGAAGTGTAGACCACGGTTTGGTTCGCACTAGGAAGCGTGGACCACGAGCTGGTCCACACTTATGATGAAAGGGTCACCCATAGTAAAGGATAGGGCCGATGCGGCGCGGAGTTGGTTCACACTTAGATTTGCAGTGTATTCTGTCGTCCCGCATAAATGTCATTTTCTTTGTTTTTATGACGGCACTTTCCATTTCACTCTCTCTCTCTCTCTCTTAGTTAAAAATTGTATGATTTCAATTAAATAGATGACGGCAGTGATAGAGGTGATCTTCCCGGCGCTGACGGGCGGCGGCACCGTCTTCATCCTCGCCATCTGCTCATACGTGGGTGACATTACCTCGCCGGAGAAGCGCACCTTCCGCCTTGGTATGGTGTGGGCGGTGCTGTCCTGGGTCAACCCCATCGGGACCGCCCTGTCAGGAGTGGGCCACGCGGCGCTAGGGTTTACAGGCATGTTCGCTGTAGGCATCGCATTCAACCTACTGGGTATAGCCTACGCGCATCTGTACCTGCCAGAACCCCGAGCTCCCATCCCGCGACCGGAAGGGTGAGAATTTGAATCTAAGTTTATATCCATAATTATCAATTATATTCCTTGAGGTCATGCAGCAAGGTAGAGCGCTTGAAGTTGTGACTGGCATTTCTTGCAAATGCGTACCTAGCTTCAAGTGATCGTAATAATATACTGCACGGTGGAATGACCTTCCCCAGTCTAAGAGCCCGGGCCCCTTCTTATCCATATTATCACTTCTGCGGATCATTCCTATGAAGCCCAAGGGCCAATACGAGAAAAACCGAACGCTCCCGATTTGAGGAAGAGTAGAACACGTTTTGCTCGTTCTTTGCTGCTACTATCTCACGTAAAAGCAAAACTAAAAAGCATTGCGCTTGTCCTGTCTCCTGTACGCTGAGACCCAGTTTCACCTTAAAAACAACATAACGTTTGTTCTGATGTTGGTATTTTTATCAGGCTATGATATAGTTTTGACAGTCTGTTACGTCCGTGCACTGCTTCTAAAACATTGATGGCCTGTGTTCGTGTTTACCTCGCGTAGAGCGTGCGAGAGGAAGAACCAAACACAGATGCACCCCCGCGTTTTCCTTGAGAGCTTGACGGAATTTTAAATTTAAATTTTGTCACCGACATCCATGCTTCTCATGATACCAGAAGCTGATATTAGCGTCCACTTCGGTTAGCAAAGGGTATCAAAGAACACAAGGAAAAGGAGATTAAAAAACAATAACGGTAAAGAAAGACAACGACGTGTTCGGTTTTCACCCGTAAATGACCTTATAGTCGAGTCCGTCAATCCGCAGCGGTCACCAGCCGTGTCGCTTCCTCATGCATTAATCCTCTGATAGGAGTCATTCCACCGCATTATGAAATTATTCTGCTAAATCTACTACATTATTATGCATTACTGGTCGCCCATACAGGGTGAGCTTCGTGTCGGATTTCTTCAATTGGCGACATGTTTGGGACACAATGCGAGTGGGATTAAAAAGCGGAGCAGGCAGCTACCGCCTGCAATTTCTGCTCGTTGTCATCCTGCACATCGTCACCGTTGGGCCTCAGTCAGGTTCGTTCACATTTCCGCACCTCTACTGTTTCTTTGAAGAAGTAAAAAGTAACATTTTGTGTTTGCTATCAAAGCGTTTTACACGATTTTTCTTCCTTAAACAGTTCCAAATTTCCAGGCGAGGGTGTAGTGAGCTTCCTGTACGTCACCACGCGTTTCAAGTGGGATGACATAACGGTAAGCACATTTACAACGTACATCGTCATCCTTAATGCTGTGGGTAAGTTTCCACAACAGGTTCTATGCATTTTCAAGGAAATGTCATTGTATTCTATTTGCCACCTACGTACTGTCAAGTGGTCGTTTCCAAGTTGTTTTCTCATCTTTTGTTACGTGTTTTGTGTCACCAGGGTGCGTGCTCGTAACTAATGTGATGAGTGGGTGGCTTAAACTGGAGGACTGCATCATCGGGATGCTAAGCATGGCAATACGTGCTACCTTTTCCCCCGTTGCCGCATATATGACGAAGACATGGCAGTTTTACGCCAGTAAGTCCACCCTATCAAAATGAACCACTTATTCCAGCTTTGTGTAGTTTGTCACACAATAGGGTTACGTATCGTTAGCGCAAAAGCACTATTTTTTCAAAAAAGTCGAAAATGGCGGCAGTGGACCGGAACATCCCCATGATTGTCTCGCGTATCTATCGAAAACCGATGGTCCCTAAGAATAAAGGCCGATGTCCCGGGCTAGAGCAAGATCGTCCGATGGCCTGCGCTCCTGTTGGAAGAGGTCCGATGTCATTCCACCCGCCTCCCCTCTTACCTTCGGATAGGCGGTGAGGGGGTTGGGGTTGTCACTGCGCAAACGCCTTCTTGCGTAAGTAAATACGGTGGAAGGGCCAGCGCGTGCTATTCCTTTGGCACAGGCCTATGAACTGATGGTTCGCAAATATTTTGAGACAAACACAAAGTCGTTCGCTGCGGATCGTAAAGTATGGCGCGCACAAGATCCATGACGCTGGCCTTTGCAGCTTCCATGAGATGCCTGACAGAAGAATGGGCTACACTTCGACCTTGACTTTGTTACCTCCATCCATCGATTTAATAGAATCGTAATGGTATGTTGCAGTATGTGCACCTGACGCCATCTTCATCGTGGGCTCCGCCATCGCGATGCGCTCTATTGCCAGCAAGCTGGTCGGCAGCGATGAACTAGGTAAGATTCGTGTGACAACTCGCCACTGAGAAAAGTATGGTTGGGTCGCCAATCAATCACCTGATACTGTTACTAGAACTCAATCTCAGTGACTTCATGTCAGTAATCCCCAAGTGCTTCAAACACGGTTTTGCGCGGCTGTTCCGAAATGGCTACTGATCTGAAGGTTTCTTGTAGATGTGCCCCGCCCCTCCCCCCGTGTAGTGGCCAAAATGATGATTCCATATTGCAGGAAAGGTTATGGCGTTTCTGTCCGTCGTCGAGATGGTCACGCCGCTTGGTTTCAACCCCGTGTACAGCCACGTGTACAGCAACACGGCGCAGACGAACCCCGGCTTCATGTTTCACATCAGCGCTGTCTTCTACTTCGGCGCATGTCTCATCTATGTGTAAGTATAGACCGCCATCATTTGGATTGGGCTTTCGAAGTACCCCTCTCTAGATACGGTGAAATGTTTCTGGGGACCTTCGTTTTGCATCAGCTACTTAATCATAGACCTATTCGTCGCCAGTTTCCCCTTTTACGAGAGAAATCCAGGCACTGCAATTCCTTGAATAGAATTTGTAACAAAAGTGTTCGATACAAGCATTCTATGATCCCATTGAGTGCAGCCAGACCTTCAAAGCTGGACACAATATAAGAGATGAACGAATGAAGCATAATCTGCCTGATCCAAAGCAATCTAAGTCTTGAACTGGAAATTCTCCGAATGAGCACAATACGTTGGTTCAAAGCATAACTTTTAACCATGCAAGATTCGAGATAATTTGACCGACGCACACACGGGCTCCAACTATCACATACTGAGAGCAAGCATCATGTTATTTGTTCAAGGCACTCCGCCAAGAATTCGTTGGAATCGCATAGAATCTAACATCAATCAAGCACTTTCGTTAAGAATGCGGCTGTGGCAGCCACTTCACTTCTAAAAATTATTTAAACTTTCATTTTTAGGGCTCTTTACTTAATACAAAGGAGGGAAGCATGCCCGGAAGCTGCAAAGAGTCCAGTTGGCGCTGCCAACGCGGCCTTCAAGGAGGACCTCGACAACCACTCCAGTCACGAGACGCGCCTTTAGACGCGCAAAGCTGCACCAACCTGACCATCGCAAGAGACATACTCCGTGTTTTTTTTTGTCGATACACTGATAAAACAAGTGTTAAGACTGACGAACTTGTCATGCGTTCTTCAAAAAGGAGAACATCAGGAGATGCATTCTAAAAAAGGATGCATGTGTGATGCACTCCACTGAAAAGAACGCATCACGCATCATTCCGTTTTTTTGAAACGCGAGCTTGTCGAGGCGAGCGAAGACGACGTTCCCGGAGCCAATGTGCAGGGCAAACTTAATCGTCTTGCATCGGAATAACGGAAAGACGGAGAGCTTCGCTAGTGGTAGATTTGGATTCCTCGACATTTTTTATTGAGTTTAGACCCCTAATTTGTAGAAAAATATTAACATTTCGAGTATATCTTTTGATTTGTAAATTGCAACGGCCAAATTTCTGCCGTACGGGAGGAAGCCAAGGCACGGGCCAGTGGCGGCTCTGGAGCCGCCAATCCGTGAATGCACTTGACATGCGTTCCTTAAAAAAGGGATGCATGACATGATGCATTCATTTTGACTCCAAAGGAGGATACATCAAGACATGCGTTCATCTCAACACATGTTTTATCAGTGTATACTCATTGAAACATTTTATAAAAATGAAGCAACTGCACTGTTTCTGCAGCACAGATGACATTGCAATAAAGATTTGTACATTTCTTTCGGCGATTTAACCCTGCTCTCACTTGCGCGTGTATGACATTATTTTCGGTAGGTTTGCTCTTATCAGAAATGCCCATTCGGTGCTATATCGACTTCGACATTCTTTTTCTACGGCGTCAGAGTAGAGGAATCGAATATGCAGGTGGGGGCGACGAACATAGCGGCGCCCCCAATTCTGAACGCTTACCAGAAGCATATTTTTAGCCCGCCCCGACGCGTATCGGTAGAAACGGACAGAAGCTGTTCCTACAGTCTTATGTTAATTTTCTTGTTTTGTGTAGTTTGGATTGTTCAGAAACTTGCGCGCCACTCACGCTTCGGAAGATGTGTGAAAAGGAGAGGGGGAAAGGGGAGGCAGGAACCGGATTCCTCTTGTGCGGTTCAAGCCTGTCCCACGGGGTGTGCAACTAGCTACTCTGATCCAAACTGTTGTTTAAGTAGAGCCCTGATGTGGAGACAAATCCTGTCACCGCCCGGAGGGTAGGCAGACGTTAGACACATGTGTCAGCAGCCTATCCTCCAGGAGGTAACAGGGTTCGCACGGATTAACTTTGCAGTGCGTGCTGGTGGTGTGGCCGCCCGGGAGGTAGGCAGCCTATCGGGCCGTGCCGCTGCCCGGGCGGTCAGCCGGCCGTCGTATTGCTTCTGTCCAATCCTCTGTCTTGTCACGGCTGTCAACAATTTGCCTAGTAGGCAGTCGGAGGTAGGCACGATCTTGACACCTGTGTTTGGGCAACTTTTTGCTTACTCTTCTGGCAACACTGCTTCTACGTGACGTAGTCGGAATCAGACTATAAGCCCGGATCCTGTCCGTTTTCTTGAAACGTGTCGGGACGGACTAAAAAAATTCCAGCGCCTAAACCGCTGAGTGGTCCTCGGGGGCCAGGATTTCCAATGTTAAAAGCATGTTAACGATTTAATGAACGTAAAAATAAGATATTCGATATAAGGTATTCGGTTCGAACCGGTGTCTATCTGTCCGGCGATTCGACGCTTTACACAGCGCGGCTACACCGACATTGTACGAAAAGGCCGTCCGTATGACTGTCACAAGCTGCGGCGCCGGCCTGCGGGCCACGGGACGCCAAACTGGGAAGCGGAGGCAACAATAACAGAATATTAAAATTTATTGAAACGATATTTAAACGCGATACAACTAACCTTGTTAATGCATTGAGGCAAATCACAAATTTGTAATTTTTTAGGAGTCATGAACCTGATATTTTAACCGACGACACCACATTTGGTTTTCACAAGACAATGACGGCCGCATGGCCGCGGCCAGACGCGGCGCGCGGGGCCTGCTAACTTGCCAACAATGGTTTCAGAAGGGAACGCAGAGAGGAGAAACTGATGTTTTTAGCAGGTGATACATATAACACCACCTACAAACGTCAGAATAAGAAATAATATTAAGATAATGTATCAGCGGCTTCTACTCTCATGCGGCAGCAAGAGCCAAGCTAAATATATATAGGCCGCCTGACCCTACCGGGGGATGTGCGTGCCGCGCCGCGCCGCGCCGTGCCGTGCCGTGCCGTGCCGCGCCTGTGCCGCCCGCAGCTTACGGGCGGCCGTTTCCCAGCCCGTAGCTCATGAACGGTCGGGTTTAGATGGGTAGTGTAAGCGAGCCGATTTTAGCACGGAGTCTAGGCTTTCTGTTGGTACACATATCATTACGATACGACCATTCTAGAGCGATGTAGAGCTCCCGATGTGCGCCCGACCAGTCAGACATTACCCTTTGTGAAGCCGTAGCTCTTGGACGGTTGCTCATAGATGGTGGGTGTAAGCGAGGCGATTGCAGTACAACGTCTAGGCTTTTCGACAATATACGTATCTTTCTGATCCGATCAACCTAGAGCGATCTAGAGCACCCAACATGTGTGGCCGAGACTGGCGCATGGGGCGCTACCCTCCAGGCGCTGACCGCCACGCGCCGGTCTCTGCTCCCAAGGGTCACACGATTCCAGACCAATACCTAGGCTGTCCGACGACAAGCGAGATCGAAAGTGTGTATCACCTGCTGCCATGGCAACTGTTGCTGGCATTTTTTTTTATTATGATTTGAATACTTGTACCTGATCTAATTATAAGGTGGCATATGATATAAATATATTTTTGATAGTTTTTGGTTCATGCAGATACAGTGATGGTAATGTGGATACGGAGAAGTAAAAATGTGCAGAGGGGAGGGATGTAGAAGCTAGAGAGGTTTGAGAGTGGGAACTCCTTTTAATGTAAACTTTGAATTTTTGGATCTGAGCTAATAGAATTTTTTGAATGAGAGTTTGTAATTTATTTGATGAAAATATATTATTTTAAAACTTACGCAATAGATATTAACGGTGAATGAAAAAAAATGAAACCTAGGGATAGTTAGAATGGGAAGCGAACTCATAGGCTATGAGCGGCAACAATGGTTGGGAGGAGGAGAGAAGAAGCGTGAAAGTCGCTGCAAAGGGCTCCTTGCTCCGCTCGGACCCAAAAAGGACGAGGCCCTTCATTAAACGCAAGCTGAATGGTAATTTGATATTGTTAATGTATTTCTGAGTGCGTTTGATCTAGACCATCTTATCGAGTCGATGACCAGTAGAAACGGATTCAAAACTTGTCAGTATGAACGGCAACGTCATTACATCGCCTCTAGTCAGGATTAAAGCGCCGATTTAAACAAAAACAAATTTTCGTCTGATGAGTGAGTAGCAACACGAAGCTCTTTTCTTGTGCATGATTTGGCGCAGTTGTTGGATATGAACTGACACTTCACGTGGGACTACTGCGCCTTGACCGAATATTAGCGCGTAGTTGGCTGCAGTACTGACCTGAAACCACAGAACGCAAAGGACGAAAAATTGTTTCAGATTGAAATGCTGGCGGAACTGCAGTCCCATTTTGGCTCATGTACGATACGTTACTAGCTAAAGTTAAAACGAGTCTAGTCCGTAATTACTTTTACTGTTCCATTCTTGATCGGGGCAGCTCTGCAATAAATAAAAAGAAAACAGGAATCAGTGTTTGCGAAAAATAACTTTTTGACCCGACATTGGACACTTACATATTGGAGCTCCTCCCAAATGCAATAACTTAAGTCGAGATAACTCCGGTGGCACGAACTATCCCCGTTACTCTCATCAGGAGCCGTCACTGATCAAACAAAAGATTTTTGCATTAATGAGGTTTGACATAAATATGAAAATAGGGGGTTCCGTTTGGATGCTGCCGAACAAAAACGGAAAAAGTTCACAGGGGCAATTTACTTTACTTTCTTAGAATTCATGCCTGCTGCCCCTTGTATCCTTCCTCACCGTCGTATTCAGGTATGCACTTCATGACTGCCCGATCAACAAGGTCTGTTCGCCACTGCTGTGAATCGGAGCCGCGGAAATAATCTCGCAGCTTCGACGTTGAAATCTTCTCTTGGTCGAGCTGAAATCAAATATACGACAGACACAATGCTTTCCACACTGTTCTTCTGGGATACCGGCTTCCTTTACGCATACTTACAGTTTCTCGTAATCTCCACAGACACTTATGCACGCACTAGAACGTTAAGAGAGGCACAAAAAGTTTATGGGTCTTCGTATTTAAGACTAGACGCAATAAGAAAATTTAAGAAATAATGTTACTTGCCCGAATGTTGTGTTTTACACTCTGCACGGAGCGACAGCTTAATGAGTCCCATGTGTTCACCTCTTCTGCAAAACATTCCTCAAATTTACATTTGGAAAATATTCTCGCTATCGAAGGGTACCGACTCTGGTAATGTACGCCGTCTTGGCAATCAATGAGGGATTCGAACGAGTTACTTAACGATATAAAGTTGGAATGAGGGGTCTTCCACACATTTGAACAGTTGCAAGCTCTCAAAGGATTTGGCTCTGATTTACGAAGGAATTTAAGGGACTGCATTACACAGCGAGCTAGCAAAGAATATGTTAACGTTGCAAAAGAAAATCTTCGTATTACAAAATATTATGTCTTGAGATTACTGACTTTTCGGGGGATTCTTTTTGATTAAACACACACCATTACTGTAGGAACTCTTTACTATCGTCTTCAGTCAAGGGAACCGGAAATACTACAAGTGAAGGGCGGATTCCTGGGGGGATGGCAAAGGGTGCCACCAGGGGGTGCCAACTTAAGGTTACAACACAAAACAATGCTTTGTACGCGTAAGAAGAAAATCCTCTGTAAGAGCTTACAACAAAATTCCGCAACGCAAAGAATTTCTTCAAGAATTCCGGCGACCCGCGTAAATAATGCCCTTAAAACTGCGCTGTCGCATACTTCCCGTTTCGCATGTGGCTTTCTTGTTCAACATCGTCTGAAACGACTATAGTAATAGACAGGAATTATGATATCGGTGGTTTTCGTCAAGTTTTAGGGCAGTAATCGATCCTAATTACTCGATGATCAATGGTAATTGGCGAGTTTGACAATCGCCAGCAATTATTGGCAAATCGCGAATTTATTCCTTATAACTTTGGTTCAGGGTGACGGATGGCCGCAGTAACTAGCGATGATGGCGTTGTGCACAAGACAGAGACGTACGTATACTTCTCGATGATGTAGCGCACCCTTATAATTTTACACTAACTATTGGGAACAGATTTTTAGGCACGGCATAATTGACTGCCACGGACAGGTCTACGTCACCTTACCTGACCTCGCCCGACTGCCGTTGAACACTTCCATGTAACATTCCTCGCGAATCGCATCCTGTTGCAGCAATGCGGCTTCCTCGTACCTCCCGCAGCAAACCTGTAGCGATATTGCAAAAGCGATTTAACTATAAGACATTTCAAAGAAAAGATAAGTCACTGCCCTTTCAGAATTTGATGCCGCATGATTTGTGCACTATAAAAGATTCTCGTTTTCAAACGACTTTCATGCCAAACTGAATAAATCAAGAGAACGTAAACATTCTCCCAAGTGTGACATCAAGTCGTCGCAGTCGTGCAGCTTAAGTACCTTTGTCATATTTAGGATAACATTGGTAAACCATATTGCTTCTTTTCCATATAGTCATATTGTTTCTTTTCCAATACTATCGAGGGGACTCACCCACATTACTGTGAAAGTGACACGCAGGTTTTTTATTTTGTCGTTTAAAAACGAATAAATCACGGAAAAAAGATTAGTTGGCATAAAGAATTTGTTTGTTGATTTTGGGACAATCACAAAATTAAGTTACGAGAGCTAACATTTTGCCAAATTTCGTTTGAGGAACTAATTTTTAGTTCCGTTAGCAAAATTGGGAAAACAGAAATTTCGCTGTGGGAACCGAGATTTGGTTGCCTTAACGAATTCTCAGTTTCCGTAACTTAATTTCGTGGTTGTCTCAAAATCAACAAATAAATTAGTTGTACCAGCTAATCATTTTTCTGCGTGATCTTCGTTAAAAATATTCGTTAAAAACTAAGGCCTTTGGTTCCCAATCAATTAAATAACCCTGGTTTTAGGCGCCTGCATTTACACTGTGAGTTCCCATCAAGCACAGGGACTGCCGAAAAGACCCTGGAGCGACGTCGCGACATCTAAGATCTATAAGATTCACAGGAGATGCTACCCCCCCCCCCCCCCCCCTTCCTAAAGGCCCAGTTTCGACCTTTCGGGATTTTAGGGGGAACTAAAAACAATCGACCAAAGGTGTAATAGAGTCTTCGCGTGCACGAAGGGGGGGGGGGGGGGGAGGCGACGCCGGAAGTCTCATGTCGCCCGGCTCCAGTGCAGAACGTCGCTTTTCCGCAGTAAGTAGGATTCTCAGATCATAATAAGACTTCGGGGCCTAGCGAGAAACGAATATCACACGCGGGCGGCGATTTTCTTCTTTTTCCTTTTCGAGAAGCGTAGAGCAATAAGGTTTGAACCTGTTCCTGGAAGGGGATATACCCCGGCTGCTGATCGAAGGCGGCTAGCATATCCTCTGTGGCTACGGGCAGATTCCCGATGTTGTTGCTGATATCGATCTTCTCCACCTCGGCGTCAGGATCGTCTCCGCTCCCCGATGCAGCCGGCGCTGCAGGCACAGGCGGAGGGCGAGGCATCGGTACTCGCTGGCGAGTGTCACTGGCCGTCTCGGGCTTCGAGTTGACGACGATGCGGTCGAACGCAGAGCCCCCAGACCTGTTGGCCAGGCGTCTTCTGTCAGTTTCTCTTCTACAACGAGCTGCGTTTCTCCTCATAATCTCGGCCGAAGAGTATTTTGCCTAGATTGAGCATTTATTTCCGAGAGTGTACGCGGTACTCTATCGACTCTCAGCCGCTCTTGTCTATTTCACACAAAGTCAAGACGTAACCCAGTAAGAAGCGTTCTTCAAACACTCGCCGCTTCACGTGAGGAGAAACCGTTCGTCCAAAACGTGTACAGATTTCAGGATTTTCCCGGACCGATTGTTTGAATGCCGACAGGATTTCACGGGTGGTTGCCTCCTCGGCTTAGTATGGGGGTTGCCGCTCGATGCATACCAACTTGCGTATCCACCGAAGCCTCCTCCAGAGCCCGTACCGGGGCCGTATCCGGACCCGCGGTACCCGCGGTACCCGTCCCTTCCTCTCCAGTTGTTTCTCAGCCTGACGTTGCTGTAGCCGCGGTTGCTACGACGGTAGCCGTAGCAGTAGCGGTAGTAGCCGCGGTAGCCGCAGTAGTAGCGTCGGTAGGGCCGGTAGTACTGCGGGTAGTAGGGCCGCCACCACAGCTTGGCGGACTGGTTCACCCCCGGCGGGAGCTCCCAGCTCCACTGGTACTGGGGCGCCTCCCCGCGCTGCGCCGGATACCAGCGCGCCACCAGCACGCCGTCCTAGCAGAGGATCGCACTAGGACGTCAGTCTCGTACCGAAAGTGTGCACAACACACAGGTATATCCAGACCGCAAATCTGAAGGTTAAGCTGCCGTTATTTGCACTGCAAATCCAAACGCATGACTTCATGCTTTACTTACAGCGTGGTCTGAGACCACGCATTAGCTGATGCATTGTTCCAGACCACGCTCGGTAACCAATGTGGTCGCCATCTAGCTGTAGCTGATGTGTGGTGTTGTGGGGATGACCACCACACATTACTTTGTGTGGTGCTGACACACATTTACTAATGCATGGTTCTGCAACGACGCACTGGCTAAGGCGTGGTGTGAGACCATATATGTAGTAAGTAATGCGTACGTAGTCATGCATTTGGTTTTGCGGTGTTGTCAAATCAAAACACATTTTTGTTGGAGTTGGAGCCCCTGCCTCCGCCCGCTCTTCTCTTTATTTGTACCTGGTAGCGAAATCGCGGTCGTTGCCTTCGCGCTTGTCCGTCGTCCTTCTCTGAACGCCACGGTCTGAGCGCATCGTCCACCTGGTCAAGCAGCTGTTGGTCTGGAACAGCAAGGGTGCCAGTATAATTTTAAAAACTAGAATTGAGTGAAACGAGTGAAGTCAACGTTTAGCGGTCTAATGGACAGTGATATGAAATATCGTACCGGCTTAAACAACATAAAGAACGCATTTAGCTGAAACCTTAAGGTTTTCATAGCTGCGGGTTTGTTTGAAAGGAGGTTCCACTATTGTTTAAAAAAGCACTGCGATTTAGGACGAATCTTTCCCTGGCTTTAAACGAAGAATTCCACCGATCGGCGGATCCATGTTCCGAATCACAGTGCAAATAGCTTCAAGCCGGCTCATTTTCATTCTAAAAATAGAACCAAAGTAATTATTGTGAAACACGCGCACCATGAACGCTTAACACTCTTCATTACTGTTACTAAGTTACAAAGATTTTCTGACTACTCTACATCCTTGAAAATTCATTCCCTAATAGCATTCTCTTACGGTTGTCGACAATCTGTGTTACGTCCGCTCTAGAGCGACACGGAGCGATGCCCACAGACGGAGAGGGGATGAGACGGACGCGTGGTCCGCCTATGGAACCAACTGTTGAAGAACTCCGAGGATGACAACTTACTGTAGAAGACGTTGTCAAAGTCGTACTTGGCGTACGCCACTCCAACGGCTAGGAGGGTGACTGCAGCGAGGAGGATGTGCCCCGCCCACGTCATGGCTGGCACGGTCGTCACCGGTGCCGGTCTACGACGACACTGTCGACGTGACATTTCATTGCACGAATCATCCCGTCCAGTCAAACGCACACTCACACCCTCATGGCGGGTTGTTCAGTCCTTTACTCACGTCTTCTCCGCGACACCTCAGAGTTTGTACTGTGTTAACCACTTCAACAGACACTTCTACCCCTTTCCGGTCCCGAATCGTGCTGGAGCGCTGGGACAAAGACCCAAAGAACATCGAAACTGTCAGTTGCCGAGCACGGAGTCGCTCCCACTGTGTGGTAGATTGTGTGGCCCGAGTCCTGCCGTTATTCAATTTGTACGTACCGCGTTGCCCGCGCTTCACAGTCCTCTGACTCCCCCACCCCCCTCTCCCCTCCAAATCTGTGGTGGCATGCGGGCGGGGGAAATCCAGCGTAGAGATCGCTGGAATTGACGTCACCTCCTAGCCGTTAGCAGTGATGGGTCGTATCTAGACACTTTGGTGCTATACCTACTATGTAGATCTAGAAATAGACGGTTTCGCGGTCGGTATTCAGTGTCAGGATATTTTTCTCAGTATCTGTAATGCTGTTTTAGATACCTCTTCTAGATATTAGCGGTCTGAAATCACTGCAAAATTCAGTCTGGATGAAAAATTTTCTCCGACTCTTCAAAGCACACGAACCTTTTTTTAAAGCAATATATTTTCAAATGTTGGAAACATCTAAATTACACACACTTCCCTCTTATGCAGTATTTCGTCACAATATCATGCATTATTGTGCACAAACTATTCATTTTGAGGGTCAAATCGAGGGTGCGTCCATACGTTAGTATGCCTCTTAGCCCGTCTACCAGGAACGTGTGCGGACGGTCTATAGAGAAGACCGAACAGAGCATATCACACATCAAATGTGTGTAATTTCCCATGTATGAGTGGGGACGACACCCTTGTTCTACTGACCGCACTCTCACGATATAATTGGATCGTAATAAGTGTCACCGCATCGCATACAGTGTGCGATAGCATGCCAACAACCGATTGCGGCGATAGGCACATTGCATCTGCGGCGCCTCCCATGGACCTTCTAAGAACACTGCCGGAGAGTCATCCGTACCTTTCAAGTTAATCTCAGTTTGGCGATCATTTCAACCCCTGCGCTTGAAAGGGCCAGATTCCAGCCTTATTGGCCACTTTTCACAACAAAGGCCTTCGCCCAATACTGCCTGCCCACAAGGGCAAACGGATCGACTTCATTTGCCAGGTGCTTCCCCACGCAGCGCTCGAGTGCAGCGACAAAGATCGCCAGATCTGACGTCAGCGCCCCACGTAACGACGTGCGCGTGTGCGGGCACCGTGCCGCGGCCGCATCACACTGATCCCGGTGCTCTGCCTCAGGGTCCCTGACCGTGCGTCCGCTGAAAGCCAAAAATAGTACGCGTATGTAGGGCGGGTCCAATAACATGCATTTTAATAACGCTGCATTGTTCACCCAGTGCCAGGGCTGCGTGGACGTGCTATTGCGCTAGAATGTTGATTCGACACAAAACCGTCCCTAAAATCGATATTTTACGCAGCGTTGGCGGCTTGGTAACTGACATATCATATGACAGCGTGGGAAAAGGTGACATTTTTAGGTTGGTTCGAGCTTGGTTTCCGGTAATCGATGGTCCTTTTCCGTTACCGTTCTTTCCAATCTTTGAGTCGAATGATAAAACATTTGTCCACAAACATTAGCTTCTGCACAAACCTGAATGTGTGTATACCTGCTTTAGAAGTTGCACGTTGAAACATTTTATTTAAACAAGTATTTATTTAAAAGTATTTTCAGGTTTTCACTAATCGTACAGAACATGTGCAGCATTGGTATTCTTTACTTCCGAATTCAGGACCACACCCCAGTACTCCCACAAAATTAATTGAAGCCTATTGTAAGGTTAACAACAATTCAGCAAAAGTTCCGTCATGTGGGGAGCACATGCCGCAGGCAAACGCAAATTATGCTGGGGCTCAAAGAGCGTCATTTGGGAGGCAGCCCAGGTAAGAGAAGCTTTTGCGGCCTCGTTTTCAACATCAAAACAGCGCAATGGTCGTCGGGCTTCATTCAGTAGGGCCAGTGTTGTAGGAAAATGACCACTGAAAAAATACTGCTGTTAGAGCGTTTCACTCTCAGTGACATACGCTGACCTGGACCAGGCCTCAAAAAAATGTATGGCACTGATCTAGGCTAGTGTCAGTGACGCCAATACAATCACACTGGGCAGGTGGGTAATTGATCAGTTTTGCATGTCCACCATCTTAGCTGCCAAATGGCCTACAAAAAATTGTAAAGCTAAAATATCTCTCACAACACAAATGAGATTTTATTTTTTCAAAAAAAAAGAAGGTAGACGCTAACATTTTAGATTCCGGCTTGGCGTTGAGGATGTGTTAGGACATCCACAACAAGATGAAAACCACCCCCATTTCTCGCTTCCTCGCTTCCTCGCTTCTCGAAACCGGGTCATTACCCGTTGATCCACAGCAATTTTTCTGACGTAGAAAGGTCCGATCTTTCGAATTATGAGCTCAAAAAGGTCATACGGACCACCGTTTAGGCTCCAGAGAGTTTTATAGTTAGCCACGTTTTCAGTTTTCAAGAAGAAGAACAAGTTCGGGAGGACCATATTTTTGGATTCCCCAGTTATGACCTCCCCCCCCCCCTTTTTTTGACACTTTTTTTTAACCCCCCGACCCCATTTCAGAGTCAAAGTTCAAAGTCCACGGATTTTTTTAGACCTGTCTAGAAATGCGTTTTAAGAAGTGCTGATCACGAAAATCGCGTCCTCACGGTAACACACAGTTCCGTGCACCCTCCTCCTCCTCCAGCGACTAAGTCCCTGGGTTGCATGGATCTGAAAGATTTTGGAGGGACGTTGACGGCCCTACCGTAACTTCGTCACTTGGCTGTGGATCTGTTACTTAGTATATTTGGAAACTGATTGCAAACCGTTGACCAGTCGACTCTTGGAACTGGCCTGTTAAAAGACAACCCTACACATCAAGCTTCGGCTCCCCCACCCATCGTGACCGAGCCCGACACCATGCTTCCACGGCCGTCTGCCTGACGCATGCCGCGCACCGTCGGGGACATCGGTGCAATCCCATCGCGCGAACACAACGGGGCCCTGTAATTGACATGTGCGATACGACACGGCTGCGCAGCGCGACCCACTGTAACGATACAGTCTTGGCTGCCTTCACGCGTGACCACTGTGTACACTCTGTAAATAAAGTATGCTTGATTCAAAGCAGTTTATACGGTAGCCCGCATGGTTCTTGTAGGACTTTTTTCAACCAACCATAAGAAGGTCTGAATCAAGAATCATTGCCGAGTGTCCGACTATTCTTAAATCGGAACGCCACGTTACATATGACAAGTGCAATGCAGATTGACTTTTTCGATCTTCGCAACTGAATTCTCTGTTTCGTAATTGACACCCCGAGTGAGAGCAGGTAAGAAAAATTCCACCGCTCCACCACTGACTGGCCCTGGGGGCAGGAATTCTAACGTTAAAAGTAGGCCAACTATTTTATAAACGTAAAAGTGGGAAAACGTTCGGTACTCGAAACAGCGAATCTCCGTTCGGTGATTTGAAATGTGAGACCGCGCGGCCGCACCGACATTGTAGGGAAGACTCGCACGATTGACTGTCACAAGCTGCGGCCGCTGGCCAAGGGCCACGGAGCGCCGAGCTCGGAAGCCAACGCGAACAATCACAGAGTATTACAATTTACTAAAATGAAATTTAAACCTGATGGACAACTAAACTGACCTTCGTAATGCATTGATGTAGATCACAATTTTGTAATTTTTTAAGAGTCGTGAATATTTTGATATTTTAACCGACGACACACAGCATTTGGCCTTCACAAGCCCTGGCCGCGGCGCGCGATGGTTGGCGCAGGCGTGCTCTGGTCTGCTCGAGGATGCACACTGTCAAAATATTTTTCGTCACTTTACAAAAATCCACACTTAAATTTTGTTTAAGATTTTTTCGTCACACATGTTGTGACGAAAAACCGTCACAAAAAACAACTGTATCTCGGAATGATGGAAAATCATTTTTTAAAACGTTTAGCCCAGAAGTGACGAAAATTTTGTCACAGGAATATTTCGTCACGTGACGAGAAAATCGTAAAGTGACGAAATATTTAGGTGACAAATATTCGTCATCAATATTTTTCGTCACATGACGAAATATTTTTACAGTGCACGGGGCAGCACGGAGCCGCACGGAACTGCACGCGCTACGCACGGCGCATGCACAGCAAATGCCCAGATTATCACAGACCGGAGTAATTCTGGCCAGAAATTCTTTTTTTCACCAACTGCTTTATATTTATCAGAAACGTCCACATATAACACAGAAACAATTTTAACACGCCAACTACCCGTTCTGGCGACGTCCGAAGTGCTCACCATGCTTAGCCACCGTACGCTTAGAGCCACCATAGCGCCACTGCGTCTCCAAATGGCGTGTCAAAATTCTGTAGACGGTTCTATTTCATAGAACGGACACTAGGAGACTCGAAAATACCTAGGTTTAAATTTTAACACGTTAACTACCCGTTCTGGCAGCGTCCGAAGTGCTCACCATGTTATGCTAACATATGCTTAGAGCTACCGTAGCGCCGCTGCTTTTCCAAATAGCGTGTTAAAATTTCGTTGTTAAAACGGATCCTAGGTATTTTCGAGTTCCATAGGATCCGTTCTATCAACACTGTAAATCGTAGGGTGAGGTTCCTCACCCTTAGAAGGGCGAGCAATTTGACTCAAATTTCTATACTTTTTAAGAGCGAGGTTCAAAATGATTACCCCCATCGGGTGATGTTACTAGAGTTTTCGTCCTAGAAGGGCGATGTTTGAGGGACGTTTCCCTTTTAGGGCGAGGTTCATTTCCCTAATAGAGTGATGGAAAGTCCATCGCCCTAAACAGATGACGCACACCTGCATCGCCCAAATTACGCGATAATCCTCACCCTTCGGTTTTCAGTGAAATAGAACCGTCTCTGAAATTTTAACACGCCATTTGGAGCGACGCTACGGTGGCTCGAAGCATACGTTAGCTTAACATGGTGAGCACTTCGGGCGTCGCCAGAACGGGTAGTTGACGTCTTGAAATTGTTTCTGTGTTATATGTGGACGTTTCTGATAAATATAAAGCAGTTGGTGAAAAAAGAATTTCTGGCTAGAAACTTTTTCTGGCCAGAATTACACTGGTTTCGCACAGCTAGAGCACGATGAATGCCCAGCGAATGCGCGGAATCGCACGCGTCTTGCACGGGGCCGCACGGGCAATGCACGGATCCGCACGGGTTTTGTTTTACAGGGGACAAAAAAGACAGGCGTACGCCCGACCGGGTCGTGGCGTAACAGGCTTCGCTCGTCGCGAATCACTGTTCCGCCACTCCACGCCTGCCGCCGCACGTCTACCTTGGCCCGCCGGCGGCTGTCCCCTGACGAGTAGGAACCTGCGGGGTCAATCAGTCAGTAGGTCGCCCTTTCCGCACAGTCGCAACTACGCTCACACATAGGACACAGGGGCACAGAGAGACAAAACGTTTTTGAGCCAGTCAGTTCAGGGCTTCGCTATCGCTCAGCCAATGACCTTGAACTTCGGTTAAGTTTTCGTCGAAAATATTCCTTCTTGTTTTAGTTTAGTTGGCAATAAGACGTCGAGAGATTTCTTTTATAGCCGCCAATTTGACTTGGGCTCGATGGCGGATTAAATCGTCACATCTCCCTTCACTTCGGGCGTCGAAAACGGTTACGAAAGTTGCAGTTTTTTAAAACGCAAATTATAAAGTCATGAAAGTATAGACGACGCCGAGAAAAGAAGTGTCGCACAGAGCACACACACCATTTGATGTCCTTACAGAAACATATACGGTGCGCAATGCCAAAAGTTTTACATGGCAAGGAGACGCACGTGTGATGTGATGTGTGAATACATACACACACACATACACACACACATAATAATATACATAATAATATACTTGTCGTTTTCTCACTGGTTTTGATAACAGTCTCGAGGGGGACGGGTCCCGGGGACCGCGGCTGCCTCCTTCACCGTGGGTCAGGGAGGGTCAGACTCGACTGCCGAATAGAGATCCAGACAGCGATTAACGAAACAATGTTACGCCTGGGCCTATGAATCAAGGAGGGCGTGCGCAACATTTACATATTTGTGATACCAATTTAAATCAGATCAAGAAAGCACTTTCCGTTATGTGCACTGCTACATGACCATAGCTGCTGCGACGACGTGCGGCTCTACGGGGGGGGACCTCATGCCGAATGCCCACATTAGATGAAACAGGGGATCGAAAAGTTAGGCCGCGACGCAAAGATTTAGACAGGACAAAATTGTGCCTTGCCCCCCCCCCCCCCCAACCTCATTCGGACACTCCTGGATCAGCGCTTGACGACAGGCAAACATTACAATGCGGCTTGAGTAGCAACATTAATGCGCGATATCAGAAAAAATACAGCACAGAATCCCCCGTGGATACTCGATAACCAGTATCGGTTTTTCGAGTATAAAAGGGCGGGCCAGCGTCGGCATCGGCACCAGTTCCCGGTCAGCACAGCACCATGCACAAGGTAGCCGTCGCCCTCCTCGCCACCCTGGCGGTGGCCGCCGCCCTGCACATCCCCAACGTGCGCACCGGCGCCTCCGACAACGCCCACATCAGTAAGTGCTCAACGCTGAGAGCAGCAGCCCAACTTCGCAACATCAGGCTTCTTAATAATTTTTATTTTTCCCCAGCTGGACAGGAGGTCGCTCAGAAGCAGAAGCTGGTTCTGCAGCTCCTGAGGAATGTCGGTCAGAAGAACATGTACCCCGAGCTCGTCACCCTGGGCCAGAGCTGGAACCCCGAACAGATCATCGACCGTTACGCCAACCAGCACGCCGTCAAGAACTTCGTCAGCATGTGGAAGCAGGGTACCCTGCCCCGCGGCGAGATCTTCCACGTGTACAACGACTCCCAGCTGAAGGAGGTGGTCGCCCTGTTCGACCTGTTCTACTTCTCCAAGGACTTCGAGACCTTCATCAAGACCGCCGCCTGGGCCCGTGACAACGTCAACGAGGGCCAGTTCGCCTACGCCTTCTCCGTTGCCGTTGTCCACCGTGACGACTGTGCCGGTCTGGTGCTGCCCCCTCTGTACGAGGTCGCTCCCCAGCTGTACCTGAACTCCGGCGACATCATGGACTTCGTCAGCGCCAAGATGCAGGGCCAGGTCAACTACGTCAAGATGACCAACTGGACCGCCGGCAACGAGATCATCAACCCCGAGCAGCTCCTGGGCTACTTCACCGAGGACGTCGGCCTCAACGCCTACCACGCCTACGCCCACCTGTACATGCCCTTCTGGATGAACTGCGAGAAGTACGGCATCACCACCTGCCAGATGCGCGGTGAGGCTTTTTACTACTACTACCAGCAGATCCTCGCCCGCTACAACCTGCAGCGCATGGCCAACTACCTGCCCGAGCTCGAAGACTTTGACTGGGAGGAGACCATCAAGACCGGCTACAACCCCGACCTGCTCTACCCCAACGGTGCCCAGTTCCCCAGCCGCCCCGACCAGCAGGAAATCTCCAGCATCAAGTCCTACGCCATCGAGGACCTCAAGGCCATCGAGATGAGGATCAAGAACGCCATCGACTCCGGCTTTGTTCTCGGCAAGGACGGCAACAAGATCCCCATCACCCAGTACGTCAAGGGCATCAACATCCTCGGCAACATCATCGAGGGCAACAAGGACTCCGTCAACTCCCGCTACTACGGCTCCTACCAGACCATGATGCGCAGCCTCTTCGCCCTCATCATGGACCCCGACATGGAGCACGGCGTTGCCCCCGGTGTCATCGGCCACTACGAGACCGCCCTCCGCGACCCCGCTTTCTACATCCTCCAGAAGTACGTCCTCGGCCTCTTCAACCAGTACCAGGACAACCTTCCCGCCTACAAGTCCGACGACCTCTACTTCAACGGGGTCGCCGTCCAGGATGTTGCCGTCGACCAGCTCGTCACCTACTTCGACCTCTTCGACATCGACGTCACCAACGCCGTTGATGTTGCCTCCATCGACGAGGCCGACAAGATCAACTACGTCGCCAAGGACATGCGTCTCAACCACAAGCCCTTCACCTACAAGATCAAGATCAGCAGCGACAAGAAGACCAGCGCCGTCGTCCGCGTCTTCCTCGGCCCCAGCACCGAGCTCACCCACTCCAACTTCTACGGCGAGCAGGCCTCCGACGTCTACTACGGACACCCCACCGCCGACCTGGAGAGGCTCAGGAACTACTTCGTCGAGCTCGACCGTTTCCCCGTCACCCGTGAGTGCCCTGTCGTTTTCTCGAACAGCTAGTGATGATTCTTGTTCTTCTCGTACTCACGCTCCTCTGTTTCTCCTTGCAGTTAAGAACGGCGACAACCTGATCCAGCGCAACTCCCGCGAGTTCACCACTACCACCGGCGACCACCCCTCCTTCAACGCCCTCCTCAAGTCCGCCGAGAGCGGCAACACCGTCCTCAGCACCGTCGACCGCGAGTGCGGCTTCCCCGACCGCCTTGTCCTCCCCATGGGCCACAAGGCCGGAGTGCCTTACGCTCTGTTCGTCATGGTCACCCCCTACGGCGCCGACGAGCACGACCACGCCGACTACTACCACTCCGAGAAGGTCAACTACCAGGCCGCCGTCAAGGACATCTACTCCTGCAACGGGCTCATGACCGTCCTCGACAACCGTCCCCTCGGCTTCCCCTTCGACCGCAAGATCGAGAACTTCGCCACCTTCTTCACCCCCAACATGTACTTCAAGGACGTCCTCATCTTCCACAAGGACTCCTCCTCCAACTCCAACGTCCTCGTCAAGAAGAACGTCAACGACTTCGACAACGTCGCCGTCAACGCCGCCCACAAGTACATCCCCAGCCACAGGCTCATGGACGAGGAGATCGTCCGCGAGGACGACGATGTCCGCGCCTACCTGTAAAGCGTTATCGCGAAGCCGAACATAATTAATTGTGTGCCAAGCACCTGCGAATAAAATCCTGCAGCCGCCAAACACTTTTGCCTTACTGCAAAATGCCACATATTTTAGGGAAAATCACCCTTTTTCTTCTTGACTTGTAGAGGAAGAGTGCGCCGAGGGGATGACAGGCTCCGATTTTTTAATTTCTACCCCGAGATAGCCGCAATTCAAGGGTAAACTTGGACAGGTTTTCCGGAAAATCCAAAAAATTTCCACGTGCGCCAACCTTACTCTAAGCAAGATTGAAGCCTCCTCTACTCGCTCACAAATTTTCAAAACGAACCGTCCCATACGAAAGGCGTACTGACGTAAGAAAGACACGAAATCACCTCCCGCACCGCCGCTCAGCTGCCAGGGCGGGGGTCGCGCTCCCTCTGAGGTATAGTGCGATATTTGTAAACAATGTTCCAGGGGCTGTTTTTAAGCGACAAGTTGGCTTTGAGCGACCCATACTATCCATTGGTTAGAAGAAAATATCATCACTGGCGGATTCTCGGCAAAAAGTAAGGGAAATATGGTACCCCATAAAATCCGGCTCGTTGATACCCATAGTGTAACCCATCCATTCCATTGCCATTGCATCAATTGCCAACCTTGTATCTATGCTCTTAGTATTTCTGACGCCGCAACAACTAGGAATACCTTTGTTTGTTTACAGGCTTCAAGAGGCCTCATCAGACCCACTCTCACTGTAGCAATGATCAGAGAAGGTTTCGATGACAAGTTTTTAGAACTTATTGCAAACACACCAGATTATGGAAAATTCTCAAGCGGTGTCAGAACATTTGCCAAAACTGTTAGCTTGTTGAAAACTCCCATGTTAATTGTTCAATCCGTTAGGGAGGGTCATGATTTACTGGCCAAAGCAAATTTAGATGCACTCCGAAGAGTGTGTGTGAATTCAATGACAAGACCCCTGTTTGGCACCAAGGACAATGAGAAATGAGAGATTAATAAATGCAGCAACAATAAATTTTTATAAAATTTTCAGTACATACTTCTTATGTTATTTTACATCCATTAAAACAATATGAAATTGAAACAAATACCTGGCGGTAAGACAATACAGTAAAAATTGAACACACATTATTGGTAGAATGTGGTGGCAGTATTAGGGACACAGAATACAATGGTACAAAATCGTTATCTTCAATTCAGCCTCTTTCTCGTGCAAACTTTCACTCTTCAGTGAATCATGGATGGACAGTTATGACAAATATCAATAAGACAAAATATTGATAACTGAGCAAAGAGTAAACTTCATGCACAGATATTCAATCAATGGTGGTGAATACATCACATAAAACACAAAGATCTGTTGGCACTTAAAACAAGATCAAAACATACTAAAGACAATGAACACTGGTTTCCAATGGCTGCAAACTGTAAATTCCTAGCCTACTGGTGTTAACATGTATGTGCTACATCATAAAAATAAATTTATGAACATTAATGGTATTGTAAGTTCAGTCTCAAGAGGGTCACGAATAAGTTCGCTACAATGTTTCTTATTAAAGATTGAAGTGAAAGTCAGTGAAAAGAAACACACACATAGATGATTACAAAAAAAAAAGTTATAACACTTAAAGGGAAAAGATAATAAAAAAAATAATAAATAACAACCTCTAAGCAGAGTACTAATCACATAGGAATAAGAAGCACAATAGGTGGTAACAAAACAAGATGAGCTTGGCACTTAAAAACAAGTGACAGTAAGAAAACAAAACAATATGTCTAACTCGTGGAGTCTACAGGATTCTTTGGTAACAATCTGAATCAGATGATTCACTGGTGCCACACTTTGTAAGTGGTGTTATTCTACAACTTCCTCAAGATAAAATAAGCTATTCTCTGTGACACATACACACAATTTTTTTTAAAAATTATGAACTGATATCTAAAATGTTTCCAAAATGATAAACATGTGAATTTCTTACTTGATGAGTCACCCAACGAGAAATGAATCAACTGAAATCATCTTGGCCCTAGGTGAAAACTTTTCTGTCTATGACTCCGTCTTTCTTTCAGTGCTAGATACTCCTTACGGCGGGCACTAGTACGGAGCTCGAGGATATGGTTCAGTTGCTGGACTACTGCTCTGGCAACAGTTTCAGCTGCTTCAAAGTCATGGTGCTTAAAACTCAGAGAACGGGTGGTTCCACCACTGTGTTCCGGAGATGGATTTGGTGATCGGTAGTAAACTATTCTGTAAATAGAAATGCATAGGATCACCAATACAGAACAAACTTATTATCAAAGAAATAGTGCAGGTAAAAGGGCTACCTGAAAACAGCTCGGTTATTGGACTTGGTTTCCATTAAATCACATGCCACAATACACTCAGTATCATAGCTAACAGCTCTCTGACGGGCCCAAAATTTAGCACTAACTTTCTGCTGAGTAATTGGATCAATCTCAACTTTTTCCCCAGATACACCTAAGAATTTAAAAAAAATGTGTAGGATAGCAAAAACACCTTTGAAACAAACAACAAGTAATACCCAAAAGCACAACTTGCATTACCTAGATGAATTTCAGTTTTGGCACGGAGTGGATGTAAAAGAGAGACTTGGTAGGACTGGTAAAGAGGAGCTTCCATTGCTGTCATATGCCCCTTCATTCGTAACTCTGCTTCCTGAAGTTGAGCTGTAAATTGAAAGAAGACAATGAAAATTAACTACAACAATGCCTCTTCCGAATGATTGTTTCAAGTGGAAAGGCCAATTGCATACCTTTTGATTTGCTGCCCATGGTGTCATGGGTTGGGCCAGAATCTGCTTCATCTCTGAAAATATGCAAATATACAGGCACTGGACAAAATCACAAAAGAAAACGTAATTTTCCCAAAATTGAACAATGAACATACTTTGTTACTTCTGGGAAATGAGATCCAAAGGGACATTTACTCTCAGTTAAGGCCAAAAATTTAAATCCAAATTTCCCAACTGTTTCACGAGGATCCAAACATGGAAAATCCCAGTCAATTTCACCATCATCCTCAGCTATGTTGACCGAATAGCTCTCTATGGTACTTCTGAGGAGTTCAAAATAAACAATAGATTTTAAATATATAATATTTGGAAGTCACAAAAAAAAAATAATAATAATATGGATACACTTGAGTAGTCAAAGAATGAATCACAACACTCACTTTAACTTATAGGTGGGGTGTTGAATTGAACACTTGTACAAAATTAACCCTATTAAATCTTGAACTTTAGCAGCCGCCAACACAATCACAGTCATTGGATAATTGCAGTCAGGTGGTGGTAGTGCAGGAATAAAAATGCCATACTTCCTTACTTTCACTCCAACATGAGCCTAAAAGGGGGAAAAAAAAAGAGGAAAAAGAAGGAAAGTGAGAATCAAATTATAACAACAGAGGCAAAATTTGGAACTGCCAATCTTACACTTCCGTCACATTTGGCATAAATTTGGAAGGGATTCTGAGGTAAATTAGGACACTGTTCTAGTTGTTTGGCAAGCAAAGACTTGCGAACAGTCTGAGGTTTAGGCTCCTCTTGGGGTTTCAGCTCTTTCTCGGGAAATGCTTCTGCCATTTCACTTTCTAGAAAACAAAAAGTCAAGATTAACTATATGTGGGAATCAATATGGTCAGTACCTTCTAGTTTGACTGTAGGCACAAAAACATACTTGAGAGAGCCCCCGGAGCACGCTCCCACTTAATGTGTTTTATTTTAGCAGCACGTTTTCTGTCCCGGTCCATTTTTTCTAATCTAGCTGCTGTATTGGATCTTGCTCTGTGTGCTCCAAAATCTAAATCTGTACGGTGTTTAGTTTAAAAATTTATAAAAATACAAACACTGAGTCAGATAGCAGACCAAGAATTATTTTGTTTCCTCTCATTACCTGATTGAATGTCAAATGATTGACCCATTGCATCCATATCATCCTCATCACTTTCATCTTCACCTGGATAACAATCAAACTTGGTGGATGAAACTAATTTTCTTGACAGATTCTCTCCTTGCATCACCAGCTCACACATGCCTGTAAAACACACAAATGATGCACTGGATAAGTGTTCACTTGGTCCCCACCACACACTTCCAAGGGAAGTCCATATGTAACAGACATGATGGGCAGAAATTGCAGGAATTAAAGGAAATGGCAGTTAACAAGCAGTGGTTAACTTTGCAGAACTACATTAATTCGATCTGAAGAAAGATTTGATTACTTTAGAAAAAATACGTGGAAGTGGGAATGAAAGAGATGTAATTCCAAGCAATTCAATGCGTATAGCAAACAGAGCACATGAGATTGAAAATATGAAATGCGATAGCATACTAATTGATTTATGCACGTTCATAATCCAATTACTAATTAAGTACTGACGAACTCACCAGTGTCGTCTGAAGAAACGAAAGAGTTCCTAATGTGTGACAGAAGCCAGTGTTTATTGTCATAAAAGGCCATGTCTCTCCAAGTTTGTTTATTCTATTTCAAACCCGGCTGACTGAACATAACCTATATTTGAGCCATTTCAACCCTCGCATCGTCTTCGAGGTATCGAACCATGTGACGAAAGCAAAGAAGGACCAGAAAGGCCAGCCCCGGGCGTGACCATGCGATGCAGGAGCTCACCGCCAGCGCCACTGTAGAACGTTCGCCGTGCTGCCGGGGGTGGTGGGGGCAAGAGAGTATGGCAAGAGGGGTGGTGGTTATGGTGTGGGGGGAGGAGGGGGCGGCCGCCTCGGGATCGGCGCGGCAGCGCGCGGGAGTCGGCGACGTGTTAGGTTAGAGCACTGACTCTGGTTACCATCCAACATTTCTTGGAAAAGCGCGTTCGTTTTCGCACGCGTAGCCGAGGCATATGGGTGGAAATTTCAAATAAATTTTGACATGCACAAGTATAACAACTGAAGCTTTATCCAGTTTATTAGAATCGCTTTGGGCGTATTACCGGCTGCGATCAGACTCCTACCCGACACACTCATTACTCCCACTCCTCTGCCAATACGCCGTATACATCTCACGTTTGGGAAGCGACCGAAAGCCCAATAATTAAGGAATACTTTAAACATATTGCTACACGTACAAGTACACTGGGAATACAAGATTTTGAAATAAATTCAGTCATAAGCACTCCGGCGGTGACTGTGTCGTCTGCTTCCTCCTGCTGCAGCTGCGCAGCAGACCAGCGCGCGTGGTCCCCGCACTCCTCGGCCCTCACCCCCCCCCCCCCCCCCCCCCCCCCCCTGGCCCTGAGCTCCTGCACCGCATGGTCACGCGAGAGACCCTCAATTTTTGGCACAATGTTTTCAAATGTATCAATTTAGAAACCTTAATGGGTATGGATGAACGTCAAGATGGATTCATTAGCTTTAATATCGTCCCACTTTTACTTCGAATGGTGATTGCATCGCTTAACAGTACGAGTAAAACGGAACCCCTGCAAAATCACGGGCGCCCGCCTTGCTGGTCCTTCTTTGCTTTGGTCACATGATCGAACATAAGATCGAGCTCCAAGCTGCAAACCTTGCGCCCCGTTCCTGATCACAGCTCGTCACACAAAACAGGTCGAAAGCACAGCAAAATAAAAAGGGACGATCGATTTCACGCATCTCGGCTCAGATTTATACCTCTAGGAGGACTCACGGTTCGATGAAATGTCTGAACCGAGGGTCCGTTGCGTTCACCGATGTTGGCAGTGCCGGCCGGGCTCTGCGGGCACATTTGAAAACTAGCGGCTGTCGGTCCCGAGCCGGTGGTCGGTCTGTCGGGATGACGTGCGCGGTGCCGGGCCGTAGAGTCCTAGAGTGGAGGCTTCTAGGACTACAGGGCCGGACGCCCTTCTGCGCTTTACCCTGCCCCACCTGCGCAGCCTGCAGCGTCCGCCTGTCACATGCGGCAGTCGGCAGTCATGTTCGTTGCGAAACCCATCTATAGTTGTTTTCTCTTCTCTCTCCCACTCAACGTCCTTGGGCCCCCCCCCCCCCCCCCCCGTGCGTCCGAGTTGGAGCTAGCGAGAGAGAGAGAGAGAGAGAGAGAGAGAGAGAGAGAGAGAGAGAGAGAGAGAGAGAGAGAGGGAGAGAGAACGACAGAGCCTCTCCGTCTCCGTTCTGCTCGGCGTGCGGCGCGGCTCGCGGACGCGTCCCGGACTAGTCAGCCTGCGGCTTGGAGAGAACCCAGCAGCGGCCGGCAGTCGGCGTGTGAGAGACGGCGCGGCAACAGCTGTCGGCCCCCGAGCACCGCGCCGAGAGACGCTCCCAGCCTCTCTAACCGCGCACGGGAGCCCAGCTCGGCCCGCGGTGAGTCCTCACGGTCCTCCGCCAGGCTCCGCAGGCGCCCGCGGACTGGTGGGGTCCTCACTCAGGTGCGCGGCGAGGACGAGGGGTCCGGGGGCCGGGTTCCCGCGTCGCCGAGACCACCGTCAGGTTGGCGGCGGTTGAGGTCCGTCCGTCCTCGCGGAAGCCGGTCGGGGCGCCGCCGGTAACCGGCACCGCAGCACCCGCAGGCGCCGGGTAGCGACGCCTTATCAGGACGGACCCCGACGTTATCCTGGTTATCCTGCCGCTCTGCCTGTCCGTGTGTGTGTGTGCGTGCGTGCGTGAGTGAGTGAGTGTGCACAGTAAAAGTGCTCGTGCCGTGAGAGGCTGTTCCTGGGCCAAGTCCTTGTCTGTCCTTGTTCCGGGAGGGGGGACTGGGAAAATTGAAATTGAAAATTTTTTTATTCCTGTCTTTGATGACATAGGGCAAGGCCCCGCGAGAGTCCCAGAGACCGCTCTCTAAGCGGGCCGACCTACACTGGGCTCCGCAGGCGGCGCGCCCGCCGGGTAGGCAACCCTGTGCGTGGCCCGCGCGCGTGCAGTGCAGGCCGGCCTACCCTAGCACTGGCAGGCGCCTCCGGAAGCCGTCCCGACGACCTCGGCCTCGGCCACCAGAGAGAGAGAGAGAGAGAGAGAGAGAGAGAGAGAGAGAGAGAGAGAGAGAGAGAGAAGGGGGGGGGGGGGGGGAGAGAGAGGGGGGGGGGGGCGCTCGGGCCGGTGGCCGCACAGGACTCCCCCGTGAGTCAGCTCTGCTCCGCGAGGTTCGTGCTCGCTCCGTCTGCGGTTCGGTTCCAGCTGGGAGACTTTACGGCGGGAGGCTGCGGTCGGCGCTGGAGCCGGAGGGCTGGCGCCCGCGGCCCGCGGCGGGCCGTTCGCAAGGTTCTGCGTCGGTTGCGTCACGTCGCCGGCGGCGTCTCACGGGCGGCTGTCGGACGCGCGCCGCGTTCGATCTCTTATCGATTACTGACGGTGCGTCTTTTCCTCGTCTGCCCCGCAGAGTCCGCCGACACTCGCACTCGCCCGCGGGCCGTGTTAAGTGTTCCCCCGTCATCATGAGCAAGGTGAGTGAGCTGGCGAGGCCGGGCGGCAGGGCCGGCGCCCGCCGGGTAGGCAGCTCTGTGCGTGGCCCGCGCGCCTGCAGTGCGGGCCGGCCTACCCTAGCACTGGCAGGCGCCTCCGGAAGCCGTCCGGACGACCTCGGCCCCGGCCGTCACTTTTCCCTTCACTTCACCGGGAAACACTCCTCCGGCAGCGCAACAAGGTGCTGCTGCTGGGCGCGGCCGCGGTGGCCGCGGGCGCCGTCTGGTTCGGGACGTCGTCGCGGACCCCGTGCCCCAAGGACAGGATCCGGGCGGCGCGCGCGGGCCCCGCCGCCGGCCCGGCCGGCCCCATCACCCTGGTGGACAAGAGGGTGCCGGTGCCGGTGACCCTGCTGGAGCGGCGGCAGCTCACCCACGACACGGACAACTTCCGCTTCAGCCTGCCCACGCCGGACCACGTGCTCGGTGAGCCGTCCTCCGGGACCCGGGTTCGAATGCGGGTCGGATTTTCTTTTACGGGGGACTGAGCTGCTGGTGGTGTGTTCGGGCCGGCAGGGCTCCCCACGGGACAGCACGTCCACCTGCAGACCGAGGTGAACGGCAAGAAGCTGGTCCGGGTGTACACACCGGTGTCGTCCGACGCCGACAAGGGCATCATGGACGTCGTCATCAAGGTGAGTTGAGACTTCGCCACGAGCGCGTCCATCTTCCTCCTGTCTAACCCCGTCGCCTTCCCCGCGCAGCTGTACCGGCCCAACGCCGAGGCGGGCTTCCCGGACGGCGGCAAGATGAGCAAGGTGCTGGACGCCCTCAAGCCGGGCGACAAGATCGACGCGCGCGGCCCGACGGGACGCTTCTTCTACCGCGGCAACGGCAAGCTGGCCTTCAAGAAGGACAAGAAGGACCCGGAGCCCACGGTCTTCCACGACGTCAAGAAGGTCATCATGCTGGCGGGTGCGTCTCGTCGGTCCCGGGCCCGCACCGCGACGCGCTCACACTGACAATAACCACCTTTTGTTTTTTCACTGTCCCCGCAGGCGGCTCGGGCATCACGCCGATGCTGCAGCTCATCAAGCACGTCGTGGGCGACCCCACGGACGACACCAAACTGGAGCTGCTGTTCGCAAACAAGTCCGAGGAGGACATTATGCTGAGGGACCAGCTGGAGGCGCTGGCCGCCAAGCACCCCGACCAGCTCAAGATCTGGTACACCGTCGACAAAGCCCCCGCGGGTAAGGAAGGTCGGCCCGCCAGGGTGAGGGTAGGCAGTGCCGCCGGCGCGCTGCGCGGCCTGGCGTTGCCTACGCCCCCCCCCCCCCCCCCCCTCCTCTCGGGGCTCGCAACAGAAACTCTCATGATTCGTGCGCCCCGCGCTCCCACGGTAACTCCTGTTTGCGGCTCGTTTCCAGGCTGGGCCTACAGCCAGGGCTTCATCAGCGCTGACATGATCAAGCAGCACCTGTCCCCAGCCGCAGCCGACACCTTCGTGTTCCTGTGCGGGCCCAAGCCCATGATCCAGCACGCGTGCGCGCCCGCCCTCAAGGCCCTCGGCTTTCCCGAGGACCGCATTCACAAGTTCTAGGCGAACAAGGAGGCCGTGAAGGTGTTAACAAGAGAAACCAAGAGAACAGTCATCCGTCGTCACTGTGGTGTTCAGTAAATCGTCCGTGAAAAAAAAAATCATATCAACGCTGTGATACCTATGCATTTAATTAAAGTACAAAAAGAAAATTTCCTTGTGTTTTCTTTCTGATCCAAGTTATCGGTATGAGCAGGTATGAGTTGAGGTGTCAAGGACTAGAGGAAATGAACCGCCAGTTTAAGTTCTACACTTAAGTTTATTTAAACTGTTTTTAAAAAATAGAACCATCTTCTACAATCTTCATTCTCAATCAATAATTAGTTAAACAAGACATGACAGTAACCAAAGCCAACATTAACAACAGAAAATGAGGCAAACAAAACAAATCTGACGTGATAGAAATACACAACAAAATACTTAGTGGACTGACTACCAGACTAACTACATCTGGTAAAATATTGGTAACCGCACACAGGTGCCAGTCTTGACACAAACGCCAATCAATGATTGGGGGAGTGATAAATTGATTTGCAATATAAAACAAAAACACGAATTCTCTAATGAGCAATTTCAAACTGTACAAGGTGGTGTTTAAAATGTTCATACAACATAATTCATCTATACATTCACACTTTAGAAGAAAAATGTTAAGGGCTAATAAAGTTTCTCCTTCCTTCTCTTCATTGAATTAAATGACAGTCATCTACTTTTCATTTCTTGATAGGTGGAGGCATGACAGAGTGAGGTGCTACAAACTGATGAGGTTGGGCAAACTGTTGAAACATGGAGGTCGGAATCCCGGGTAAGGCTGGAGAAATAAAAATGGATTTCATGTCACAATGCCATAAACAAAATGGAGTTATACAGTGGAATGCTGGAGTCAATCACAATACCTGCAAAACCAGGGGTGGCGAAAACATATCCTGGGGGGCCTTGAATTGATGAATACCCTGGATAAGAACCTGCAGGGTATGCAATCTTGGGTGGTGACCCAGGTGGTGGAGGTGGAGGAGAACTGTCATCATCATCATCATCGTCATCCATATCCTCAAGAGGTAATGTCCGAACAACTTGAACCTACCGCAACAAAAAATAAACATTAAAAAAATATTAGTTCAATTGTGAAAAATCAGTATTACTAGAGAGAGCCATTGAGGCCAGAAATCCCTCATACAATACCTTTATTTTCTTTTTCATCCTCTTTTTCTTCACAACCTTCTTCTTTTGAACTTGCGTAGGTGGAGAAGCTACGTCTTCAGCACCTGATGGGGAGGTGCCATCACCAGGTTTGACTCCATCAGCAAACTTGACTTCCTTAGGCGCTGGAGCTTTTTCAGAACCATCTTCTTCGGTCAAAGGCCTGATGTAACACAACAAGATAAGCATGAAGCAAGGGTGGCATAATACTTTATTTCCTTACGCTTTCCTAATTAGACATACCTGAACCCTGGAGATATCAGGATACCCTTGCCCGGCGGAGGGAGGGGCACTGGCTTCAAACGTTTGCGTACTCTACTCTCCTCCGCACCAGCAGCACCACCAACGCCAGTTCCATCACCTTCATTCTCTCCAGTGCCTTCTGCTAGTTCCATAGCCTCCTGATGAAAACAACAACAAAAACGTTTAATACTCAGTGAAAAATGGATTAGGTCTAGTCAAATACTCCAACAACCAAAAATTACCTCAATTAGTCTCATTTCCTCCAATTCAAATTCAGAGCGAAGAAGTTGGCCCTCTTGAAGAAGAGCTTTAGACTTTTTGTTTTTCTGCAAGAAAAAATTTAAAAGAAAGAAGTAGCATTGTTATCTAGGTAGCAGTACTAACTGCTGTGAAGGTGAATTAATTCTCTAGTATGAGCCTGAGTTAGTACCTTGTACATTTCAGCAGCTTTCTTGATCTTCTGCTGCCTGCGAAGCTCCTTTTGCTTTCGCCTCTCATCCCGCTGCTGCCTCCGTAGTTCTCTCTCCTTGCGTTTTTGCACCCTTTCCTCTTCCATTGCCGTGACCAAGTCGGGAGGCAAGAAAGGGAGCTCTGTAATCGACTTGCCTTGTGGGATCAAAGCCGCAACAGCATCATCTGAACAAATTCAATGCGGGTTTGGCATGATTTGTAATACAGGGGTCTCTCTTTCATGCAAAGTTTACGTGCAGCTTCAACGTATGGCTCACCTTTGGCAGACTCAATGGGCGAATTGGCGGCTATGGCAGCGGCGACCGCCGCGGCCGCAGCGGCCAGACTAGATTGCGGGGCAGTGGCGGCGGCAGGAGCAGGTGCAGGGGCCGCAGGGACCGCAGGGGCCACAGGGGCCACAGGGGCCACAGGGGCGGCGGGAGCGGGGGCGGGGGCGGGAACGGGGATGGGGGTGGTGACGACGGGGGCGGTCGGGGCGGCCAGAGGGGCCGGCACGGGCAGGGGCGTCGCTCCCAGCGGCTGCAGGGCCGGCGGCGAGGACACGGAGGCCAAGACCGAGGCCGGCCCGGGGGTGGGGCCGGGGGTGAGGCCGGCGGTAGGGCCGGGGGCGGGGGTCACCCCGGGCGGGGTCGCGCACGGCACCACCTGGATCATGTTACCCACTTGTTTAATCTTAGACGATTTGACGGACGACAGAGGCTCATTAGGCACGGCCTGCAAGAAGACGTGCGTAATGCGTCAGCGTCAGAGAGGAGCGGAGAGTCGACGGCAGTCGGCACACTGGGGGGCACGGCGCCCACAAGTGCAGTCTCAACTTTAGCTTAGCACAGGCTGTAACGTCCCACTCGCTCAAAAACCACATTCATTTCTCAAATAAACGGCGTTAAGTTTTTTAAGTTTACAGAACACTGAGAAAACATTTTTCACAGATAAAACTTTTGTTTCTGAGACAATCTGTGTTTTCCTCTTAAGTCACGATACCAAGAACCAAATTCTAAAACTTTATACAGCCGCCACGCTAAGCTACATTCACTTGTGGGCGCGCCTCCGTCGGATGTCCAGCAGGACTCCAAAGAGTCGGGCCGCCAACACGTTACCTTTCTCGCCACTCCCGCAGCAGCAGCAGCAGCAGCAGCGGCGGCGGCGGCGGCGGCGATGTTCTGCTGCTGGTGGGGAGCGTGGGGGTGCACCGGGGCGGCCACCGCCACCGGGGTGTCCACGGGCACGACCTGCAGCATGTTGCCGACCTGCACCACCCTGGAGGCCGAGGACGCGCCGATGGGCTGGGGCGTTCCTGGTGGGGAGGGAGAAGAAAACATCGTCATTCCCAGCTCAGAGCGAGCGCGCGCACGGCCTGCGGCGGTGGACTTTTTTTTTATCAAACGTCATTTATTAAATCACTAAACTAAACATAAAATTATTTAAAAATTTTTAAAAATTACATTAAAATTTTTAAAAATTGAATAGACTAACCGGTCGTGGGGTAGGCTGCGAATGGGTAGCCCGCGTACGGCGGGTACATGTACTGCGGGGGCAGCGGGTTCGGCGGCACCGGGATCAGCGGGTGCGGCGGGCTCAGCTTCACGCCCAGCTCCAGCTCGATGCGGTCGTCCAGGGATATCCGCTTGGGCGACGGCTCGTCGACCTCCTCTGCAAGGCGAGACAAGCCGTGAGCAGACCCGGGGGCACGCGCGGCCGCCGAGGCAGGGCGCGGCCAGGACTCACCGTCATCCTCGTCGTCGTCCTCGAAGGACGCTGCGTTCCGCGGGGGGGCCTTCGCCTCGTAGTCCGTGCACCCGCCGCCCTGCGAGGTGCTGCCTGCGGCCGCCCTGCCACGCTTCCCTTGCTGGAACACCGCGAAAAGGGACAGAGCGCATTATGGAGGGCACTTCGAGAAATCCTCAGACAAAAGGCCAAGGCTGGGCTCGGCAGCCGGCGCCCCCACTCACCAGCTCCGAGTCGACGGTCGTCGAGTCCGCGAGGCTGCGCCTGTACCCCATGACGGGGGAGGCGCTGGCCGCGGGCTCCACGTCCACGACCGTGTGCTCCTCGTACACCTGGCCGGCGCCCTGGTCCGGGCCCTTGCCGAAGGACATGGGGGTGTAGGCGACGGCCGGGTAGCCGCCGTCCTTCTCCTGCTTGATGTGCATGTCCTTGGCGGGGGGGCCGTCCTTGAGCGCCGGCGCCCTTGCCTCCTCTCCGCCCGACGCCGACGAGCTGCGCCTGCGGCCGCGCTTTCTCCGCTCCGGGCTGTCCCTGCTGCTGCGCCGGTCGTCCTCGCGTTTGCGCCGCCGGTCGCGGTCCCGATCCCGGTCCCGATCCCGGTCCCGATCCCTCTCGCGGTCCCGGCCCGGGCTGCGGTCCCTGTCCCGGCGCCCGCCGCGGCCGCGGTCCCTGTCCCTGTCGCGGTCCCGGACGCGGTCGCGGCTGCGGCTCCGGCTGCGCCTCTTGTCCCTGCGGTCGTCCCTGCGGTGGCCGTCGCGGCGCTCCCTGTCACGGTCCTTGTCCCGGTCCCGCCTGGAGCGATCCCGGTCCACGCGCCGCTCCGTCTCCGGCAGATCCCCCGGCCGCGGCGGCGGCAGGTCAAAGTTGTCGTAGTCAGTCTTGTCGGTGGCCGCGACCAGCCCCATGTCCAGCGAGGGGTCTTGCCAGGCGGGGTCCTGGAATGCGGAATCCTGGAGGGCGGGGTCCTGGAACGTCGGGTCCCGCCAGGCAGGATCCTGGAATGCGTCCTGGAACGCGGCGTCTCCGAACGAAGCGTAGCCCTCCAGGCTGACGCCCTCGGCGGCGGAGGCGGAGGGCGACCATCCTCCCTTGGTGTCCTTGGCTTCGGAGCCGGTCTCCGCCGCGGGCGGGGTCGGGGGCGCGGGCCTCGACGGCCTAGGCGGCCTCGCCGGCACGTCGTCGTCGTCGGGCTCGACCTCTGCCGGCGGCTTCTCGCCCCACCGCGACCTCCGCTTGGAGCGGTCGCGCTGGCCGTCGGGGGTACGCTTACCGGCCAGCACGACCACGACGCCCTTCGGCGTGCTGGGTACGGATGGCGGCGCCATGGCGGCCTCCGGCGTGTGCTCGGCGACGGCCTCGGGCTCGACGGCGGCCTCAACCACCGCGGTGCCGAAGGACCTCCACCTGCTGGCGGCCCGAGGCGGCTCCTCCTGAGGAGCGGGTGCAGGGGCCTCGTCCTCGGGTTCGGGGTTAGCGGCGGCCGCGACCACTGGGGTCGGGGTAGGGGTGGGCGCGAAGGGCTTTGGCCGACGCACCACCTCCTCCTCGAACAAGGCCAGCGGCGTGGCGTGCACCTGCACCCCGCGCCGCGCAGCCCCGAGCTTGACGGTGATGAGGGCCCTGCTCTTGGTGGGCGTCGACGGCTCCGTCTCCTCAACGCCGGGGGGCAGAGGCTCCTCGCCGCCGTCCCCCATCGGAGTCATCCCCAGGGGCCCCAGGGGCAGCAGGGGCGCGGGCACCGGGGCGTGCTGCGCCGATGGGTGCGGCACAGGGGCGGGTACGGGGGCGGGCACGGGGGCGGGCACGGGGGCCGGCACGCCCGCGAACACCGGCACGGGGATGTCGTTGACGACAGCGCGGCCCGGGCTGTCGCTGCTAGCCAGAGACATGCTGTCCGACCCGTACTTGTCTTCCGCCTCCCACACGTCCGAGAAGTCCACCTGGGGCAAGTCCGCTGCCACCTTCCTGACGGGCACCTCGGGCAGGTGCAGGTACACATCCTGCGCCGCGGCCTCCTCCACCTTGCCCTCGTCCGTCTTGGCACGCTTGGGGCGCTGCGAGCCGCCGTGCCGGGGCTGCTGCACCTTCAGGTTGTTGGTGGGGAAGTCCTGGTCCTCGTCCACGCTCTCCCACCCTGTGCTGTCCTTCGGCGCGTCCCTGGCCTTGGCGTCGTCCTTGGGACGTCCCTTGGCTTCGTCGGAGTCCTTGTCCCCGGGACCTGCAGCCTTCGGGGACGCCTGCGCCGCGGTGTCCTTGCGGCCCTCGTCCCTCGAGGACCCCCTCTCGCCGTCCCGGTCAGGGTCGCGACCCTTCCTTCCCCTGCTCTTGTCCACGTCCCCGCCGTCGTCCTTGGATTTCCCTCGGCTGCCCTTGTCCTCCTTGGGCTTTTTACTCTTGGTGTCAAAGGTGTCCTCGTCCAGGTCGGGCTCGAGCTTGCGCTTCGAATTGTCGGCGCTGTTGCTGGACGGAGGAGCGGACTCGGCTTCTCGCTTTTGCTTCACGTCTCCATTGCCACTGTTTGGATCGCCCTCTTCCTCCCAGTCTTTAAGGGCGTCACCACCACCAGCATTTGACTTCTTTTCACTTTTGGTCTCTTTCTTCACTTTGCCTTTCCCCTTGCTGGAGGTTTTATTGTCTCCCAGTTTTTTCTTCTTCTTTTGCTTCATGGCCTTCTTTCTTGGTTCGTCTGAGGATGAGCTATCATCAGAATCACTGTCACTACTTGACGAGTCACTGCTACTAGAAGAAGAACTAGAGCTGCTGTCCTTCTGCTTTTTCTTCTTCTTTCGTTTGTCCTTCCTCTTCTTCCTCTTCTTCGATTTTTTGTCAGAATCACTAGAAGAGGATGAATCATCACTATCACTGCTTGAGCTTGATGAATCTCGATTGCGGTTCCTCTTCTTCCTCTTCTTTGTTTTCTTGTCTTTGTTTTTGTCCTTTTTGCTGGAAACTGCAGACTCCTCATCAATCTTTTTATTCTTCCCTTTTTTGATTTTTGCGTCAGTGTCCTTGATTGTGTCCTTCTCTTTTTTCCCTTGCTTATCAGGTTTTGCCACAGACTTGTCTTTAGATTTCTTGGCCTTCCTCTTGGGTTTCTTCTTATCACTTCCACTATCATCACTATCACTCTCAGAGTCACTAGATGATGAACTTGATGATTTTGACCGCTTTTGTCTCTTCTTTTTGCTGTCACTAGCCTTTTTCTTCTTCTTCTTTCTTGATTTGGTATCACCATCACTGTCAGAAGAACTCTCGCTGTCGGATGAAGATGACTTTGCCGTCTTCTTTGACTTTTTGTCCATTTTCTTCTTTTTAGTCTTAATTCTAATCTTCTCCTTCAGACGGTTCAGTTCCTTATCAACTAAACTGATAAAATCTTGAGATCGTTTGCCCTGGTCACCCATCAGTCGCTCCAGATCAGACTGGGAAAGTCCAGCCTTAGTCAATAATAACTTTTGAGCATCAAAGTCAGACACAGAGGAATCTCGGGAAGCATCCCTGCGTTTAGGCTCTGTTTCCCCATCCTCCCATTCATTATTTTGGCTGACTTCAGCCGTCTCATCTTTGGGAAGAACAGGACTCTTCTTAGGTGAAGCTGCTTCCCAATCCCTCTCAGAACTGCACCCCATTGGGCCTGCCACTAGCATTGTAACGTTATCTGCACTCTCAAACAGTTTACTGGTAGGCACCTTAACATCTCCTCCAACTTCAACAAATTTCATAAATTCTTCATATTCAGAGGCCAGAGGATTGACATTGGGAACTTCTTCCGCCTGTGGCTGGAAAGATGTATCTAGTTCTGTTTCTCTATCATTACTAATGTGTACTGTCTCTTTATTAGTCCCTGCGGGTTCGTCCTCCCACGCATTAACATCTTTCTTAACAGAATCAGAGACACTGTTATTTCTGACTCTTGAGCTACCATCAGGGCTTGATGGACCATCATCACAGTTATTATTAACAGCTGTAGCTATCGAGGAGTTGTTCTTTTCGGAAGAAGGATCAGTACCTTTTTCATGGCTGCTCCTCGCTGGTGTGTCACTTGTATCATCCTCCCAAGAAGTTTTTCTATGGGATCTCTTTTTAGTAGACCTATCACTCCTCGAGCTTCTTTCCTTGACCTTATCATTGTCATTAGATTTTTTCTTATCATCGCTTCTCTTACGATCTTTCTTCTTCTCAGAAGTGGATTCATGAGATTGTTTACGACTACTTCTTTCAGCTGGCTTGGATTCGTTAAGTTCCTCCTCCTCCTCCCAAACATTATTACTATTTGAACTTGCACCTCTTGCTCCTTCAGCGTTGGAGTCCTTGCTCTTTGAAGTCTTGGAATCTTTATCAGTGGATTTATCATTAGTTCTCTCTTTTCTTTCAGCTCTGTTATTTTTGTGGTCCTGCCTAACAGGAGAACTGCTTTTCCTTTCATTTGCACCAGTAGAATCTCCATCAAATGTTGCGGCCAAATTATTTTCCCACTCACTTTTGCTTTGAGCTTTAACTGAAGTGAGGCTTTCATTCCCTTCGGTAGATTGGTTTAGGTTCTCTACCTTTGGTGAGGACTTGCTAGTTGCATCATCCCTGCTATCTTCACGTCCTCTGTGATCATGTTTCTTTTTCTTCTTCTTTCGCTTGTCACCAGGTTTTGTCTCTAGACTGGTAGATGGCTCAGTTTTAGTATTACCACCTTCCCACTCTGAGGCCCCAGTGCTGGTAGACTTCGTGGGAGCAGTAACATTAGGTTTTTCTGGAACAGGTGTATTATCCCCAGTCTTGCAAAGTGGAAACTCTTCTGCATCTTCCTCAAAATCACTATCCCATTTAGATGGTACAGTCGAACGTTCAGCAGGGTTCACCACTTCTGGATCCTCAACTAATGAAGTCTCTTCTCTTGCACTTTCTGACACTGTCGTTATATCATCCTGAACCTTGGCAACCTCACTTTCATCTGTAGCCTTCACCACTCTTTCAACCTCTAAAATTTGATAATCTTCATCATTATCATTTAACTGAGACAGTAGATAGTTATGTTGTGGGTACCATTTTTGTACAGCTTCCTTCTCATCCTCCATTTTGGGATCGTCATAAGATTCTTGCAATGCGGCTAAAGATGGTGTAGTGGGTATATCTTCAAGACATTTAGTCTTTCTAACCCTGTAACATTTTCAAAGGAAAAATAACAATCTGTTAGAAACAGAAAACTAGTTCAGAAAAAAGTGAACCTGCACATCTAAACAAACCTGCACTTCCCCTCAAAAAAGTAGTTCAGAATTTCAAGGATATCATCTGGAGCTCGTTTGATGATGTCAGTACGAGTGTCAAATCTGGCAGTGACAACTTCTGGGTTCCCACAATATACTAATTCCGGCTTTGCTTTTGTATACCGTAGCTGCACAAGACAAATACATGCAGAGGATAAAATTAATTGTATCATAATGCTAATGAAATTTTTTTGATAAAGGGTGTATAAATAAACCTTGGTCTCTGGAAAAATCTTGCTTAACTTCTCCTCACTAGGTACCACCATTGGTGTATACAAGCGCCGGGGTTGATTTAGGAATGAAACCTTCACATCGGTAGCAGTCCCCCGTCCTTCACTACCATTTCTAGTATCATCTGCTCTTACGCTCTCCCGATCTCTGCTTCTTCGCCTTGTGCGTTCATGGCTTCTAAGACAGAACAAGCAGAGAATGAACATTTGAACTTCATCACCTCTTAATTACACCGCACATTGACATACCTCCTTCTTGATCTTCCCTTCTTGTCCTTGTCTCGGTCTTTGTCCTTGGAGCTCTTTTTTTCTTCCTCCTCAATCCTGAACCGAAGACTTCGAAAATCTTCATAAGTTTTGTATCCCATACTAATACAATCGGACCAGGATTGAGGCAAAGGTCCATCTTTTATTAATTTCTTCTTGTCCTATAGTTTGGTAGATATTATTGGTCAGTTATGTTTTTAAAATTTTAGCCACTTTATACAACCAGAATGAAATAAATAATTTGAGCAAATAAAACTTACTCTCTCATCATCAGATTTGTTTAGATCTTTCCCTTTCTCTTCTTTATCCTTTTCTACTTCCACATTCGGGTCCTTTTCTTTATCTATGCTCTCATTCTTTTCTTTGTCTTCCTCCTTTCCTTTACCTTTGCTCTTTTCTCTATCTTTCCCCTTGTCACGATCTTTGCTGCGGCGCTTTTCCTTCCGCCTGTTGTTCCGGCTGCGGCTGCTACTACGGCTGCGAGTTCTTCTTCTTGAAAAATCGGAAGAGTGATTGAAATATTAGGTCGCATTACAATAACAACAACAAAATTATCAATGAGGAAATGCTCAAGAATCTCACCTGTGCCGGTGATGGTCACGTTCCTCTCTGCCCCGCTCCTCCTTACTGTCCTTGGCTTTCTCCTTCTCAACGCTCCCAAACAGACCTAGATTTAACAGCGAACCACAAAAAACTCAATATTTTTAACACTTCAGTGAAATACATAACTGCAACTCTTAAGATGCAACACCTTGGAGTGTAGGGTCAGGGAGTACGGTCAGGGGAAGGGGGACTCTGGAGTATTGTTTGGGAAACACTATCTCACCTGCAAGCAAGGGGTTTGAAACACGGTCAAGTAGGGGTGCAATAGGTGAAAATTCAAGAGCATGAACTTTTGAGCGATTCCTCGCATCAAGCTCTTGGCGCTTCAGCTCTTCAATCGATGCTACAGTTGCTCTGAGTTGATCTTCTCTTGAACCAACTAAAATAAATGAAGCATGAGATACGGTTAACAAACTACTGAATTTGTACCAAAGGTATGCAAAATGCTTAAATTTCAAGTTTCAAAATTGTGCAACAATAGATGCTGATTTCAAACCTTTACTTTTCTTTTTCTTGATCTCCTCTGACGGTGCCGAAGAGGAAGGAGTAGAGGGACTATCATCATCCTGCGACAACTCAGTCAGTGCATCCACCACACGAGCAGAGTTTCTTGTTGCACTGGCTTGTTGCTTGGACAACTGGAATGCCCGTAGACGTTTCTTGGCTAGTTCCTTGCCAATGACTGGCACCAGGGGTTTGGTCGGAGTAGGTTGCGCAGCAGGAGTTTCCTCTTCCATCATTGATTGACTAGGAGAATAGCTATAAAAGAACATCACATATGTTTGAATGAAAAGGCAGGTATCAGGCAGGTATCGAAAAGAGGTTCTAAAATGCAGCACTTACAAGCTTGAATCCAATTCTTCTGTGGCAGAACTTTCCCCTTTACGTTCATCTTGTGGTCCTGCTTTTGGTCTGGGTGGTGAACTTAGAGGAAAGGGGGGAAAAGGGGGGAAAGGAATATCATCTGGTAGGGGAATGCTACTAGGTGGAGGAGGGGGGTTGCTGCCAGGGGGTGGGTCGGAAGGCAGTGGTGCAGGTGGATTGCTACTGGTGGGAGGAGGAGGATTTGTCATCATCAACCGCTCATAAGGTTCTGGTGGGTAAGGCGCCGGGCATTCTGGTAAAGATACAGGTTGAGCACCAGAGAAATCACTAAAAACCTGATCTTGATGGAATTCTTGGCCACTCTCATAGGCTCCTGGATAACCATACGAATACATATCATAATCATAATTCCACCTGTCGTAACCTCCATGGTGATAAGGAGGTCTGCCTCTAAATCCTAAGTTTCTTCCCCGCCTCATGCCATACTCATCACCAGGTGGTAATATTAGTTCACTCGGTGGATTTGATCCATAAAACCCTCTGCCCCTCTGATGGTTTGTCTTGAAAGGGGATTGATGTTGAGGCCAGGTGTCTTGTTCATTCTCTACCCACTGTGACTCATCCCCGTAGTATTCTCCATCAATATCTTCATCATAACCCACGTGTGAAGGAGGCCCCTCCGTTGGAGGATAGCCACTGTGTGGCGATGCAAATGGGTTACTAGCAGATGCTAAAGACTGCTCTCGATCGGGTCTTGGCTTTCGTATGGGGTTGGTACCAGGAGGACAGACATCTGACTCATCATCAAAGTCTTCACCAAGCTGTGAGTGGTAGGGATTTCTGCTGCCACCAGGGGGAGAGTCTGCTAGCAGGGCACGTGACGCGTTGAGCTCGATAGATACATCCTCTGCACCAGGAGGTGGTAGCTCTTCTGGGCCAGTTTCATGGTCATCTTCATCCATCTTGAAGTATTGTTATATCACCCTGGAAGAGTGCAATGAAACATTTAAAAAAAGCAAAATGAAGGAACATTGAAAAACCTGTCAATTTAATTCATGAGAGAAACATCAGCAGTCATAAAAACAACAACCGTCAACTGATAAAACTTTGATTTTAGTTTAATGATAGGATAATTAGAAGTCATGAACCTAGCACATAAATGGAATTCAAGGAGGAATACCTTCAAGATCAGGGCATAAACAATTCTAAAAACTAGTTGGGAGTCCTGCCACCCCCAATTATCATTCAGAAACCAAGTGTAGACGACATGAAGAATGGCTGTGATAGTACTGACAATGAAAACAAATAGTGATTCTACAAGACTGTTGATCAAATGCAAAACAAAATTCTTCTCACACAAACGAAAACGGATCAACGGTATATTGAAGCTAAAATTTAAAGCACCATTTAACATAATTCGACGCGGCAACAAAAGGAAGAGGCCGTGATAAAAATTTCAAGAGGAAATGTTGAATACCGCTAGGTTAGGCAGATTGTTATACATCTTTTACAGTAATAAATACAAAGGCAATCGAGTATCCAACCAACGACAAGCATGGAAATTTAAAGTTTTAAGCAGTGGTTTGTCTTACCTTCACCGGGGTTCACAAAAAGATCCAATCATGTCAAAAAATGCAGAAATAAAATGGTTGATGTCCGGAGAGCAGAGTGCATGTTAAGCCTTACTATGGATGCACTTGATACTAGCCAGCGCTCATCACGGCCGAATAGCCAGTTGTACATGAACGGCCAAGTCAGAGGGAATCGATTTTATTTACACACTGAATCACCTACATGCAGAAATTGTGATTGTTTTCAGCTGGGAATTTAGTAAACAGGCGTTTTATCACATTTTCCCACAGCCTTCTGCAAGCAGATCCGGCGTCTGGTTTCGTTGACGCCCCCCACTAATGCAATAGACCAAGCAAAGGGGCACACGGGCGACATATGCATGGTCGGAAAGATCAGACATAAAATCAGGGAGGGTGATGACATTCGTTAGGAACTTCGGAAGCCCGCTTGCACCTCGTGAATTTGCGCTTCGAGTGCGACTACGATGAACGCAGCAATTCACCCAGACTTCACCAGTTCCGCCTGGCGCTCTCTGGCCGTTCAGCGCAAAGTTTAGACTTCATTGGCATCTCTGTTCGTCTGCCATTTGAAAAAAAAACTGAAATTGAAGCACGACATGATAAATACAATTTTCTATTTCGAAATCGTTCATTAATTCCGAAAATCGGGGTACCCCTCCCCCCTCTGAACGTCTCCGACGGCCGGCACCCCGCCTGCGAGTTCCGGTCTGGGAGGAGGACGAGGAGAAGGGGAAGAGGGGGGGGGGGGGGGGGTCAAGCCCGGACCGGAAATCACCGGCACCGGCTCGCCACCAGATGGCGCTGACGCCCGCCCCCCGCGTAAGCGGGGTTTTTGAAATATGCGAAGCTTCGCTAGCGATCGTCGCGTCTCATCTCCTTGTCACCATTATTCTTTCGAGAAATTCCTCGCGGTTGAAGACAGGCGCAGTTCAGTTCGGTTTGTCTGCGGTGGGACGCGACATGAATACCTGTCACTGATCCTCGTGTGGCGTGCTCCACCGGAGCGGCGGCGGGACACCAAACACTCGCCTGTCCAGCGATAAATTGGCAAGACTAGTGCACTTAAAACTCCGAAAAGAAATCCGACAGCCACCCAAACTCTCCGTAAACGACTGACGGAACAGACCGGTCCCGCATGGAAGGAGTGGGGGAAGCCATCATAACTGCGGTTTCAAACGTCTTGACAATTAAAAAAAAAAATACAACATTGTTGTTTTTTTTTTTTAAATTTTGGTGGGTGATTTCTGAAAAATTTATGAAGTTGTAGTGGGTAAAGGGGTGTGGTTTAGAAGCAAATGAAAAAAAAAAAGCCAACAACGTAAGGTGTTTCCTCAACAATTTTTTTACTCTACACAATCACATACATAAGCAATGAATTACAATTCACTGTTTGGTCATTTATAAACTTTATATATACTGCATATATAGGATTTATGCGCCTTGTTTTAAAATATAAGGCACACATATTTACACTACCATTAATCTACCATGTTTATAAAAAAAATCAATCACAAAATTAAAAACACTACATATCACAGCTCATTTATCTGTCATACAACATTTGTGGTTATTCTTGACTCCTTGCTTACACTTTGCACAAATTGATGTTTCTGAATGCAACAATATACTAGAAATTGAGTTCCAAATTGCATGGCATGCAAATGGTTTGAAATGAAGAAGAAATACTAATTCAAAAAAATTGACATCAAACCAGGAATGTAATGTTTTGGCACAGATAGAGATGCACTTCATGCTAGCACCAAGTCTCAACTACTTTCGCAACACAATTTTAAAATAGCTGAGTCAGCTCAAAGCATGACACACATTATGTTGACAATTTTCGCGGAATCATTACCGAATAACTTGAAACAAATATTTAGTAGTCATTCAATTTTCCCTCCCTTGCTGCTGTATTTTCAGAACCGATTCGTTCAGTAAAGGGAGAAAAACTTCAGGGACCATTAAATGAGGTCATCAGAAGAGCACAATGAGAGGGAAGTAAACACACATGGTGCAATACTGAGCAAATCAGCAAAACGGCTCTAAATAAACCTTGGAAATAAAAAAAAATTAACATTCTCATTCATCTAAACAAGCTAGAAAAAAGGGGGCTCTTCGAAATTTGGATGATGACTCAATTTCAAGAATATTTAGTATAAATGGGAGCTAACTTCCAGACCAAACTGCAGATGCAACAAATTTGAAATTTGAGAACGTATTATGACAGGAACCTACATGCTATAACAACATATAATATAAAATCTATTTTCTTTTTTTCAGGCACATTTCATGTTCTACTTGATACACCTGTAACTAAAAGCATTGGAGTCACAGGTGCACCCACATTATAATTTAAAACGTTTGTCATACTTTAATAAGCAATAAAATAAAGGGTTGATGGTATCCCTCTTTGATGAAATGTTTAAACTACACTTTTACATGAAGCAAAAACTGACGAATTCTAAGCTATAACTTGTTCATTAACACATTGCAATACTGCAACAATATATTCACATAAAAATAAACAACCAATAAATGAAATAATTCATTCCATGAAAAATTTGTTCTTAATGGCTTGCCTGTTTGACACAGGGGAAAGCTGACCTTCATAGATGCAAGCCATTAAATAATATGAATACACAACAGTGAAAATATTGTTTATTCTGCAGCTCCTAGAGGTGTTAATACAACCCTCATGTCAAATCAAATGATAGGACAAGGAATTCCGAACCTTGCACTGTCAAACAGTCTTGGAAACCAAAACACACTGCTGGTATTGAAGAACAAAAATTAACAATAAAAAGTACTGGCATTCGTTCACTAACAGAAGAATACACATAACTACCCGACCTTGACAGACACAACTGTTCACCACAAAAGATCCTAAACGTTTTCTAACTCGGGAGCACCACAAAATGGCCTGAGCCATTATTAAACTACAACATTTCGCATCTCAAGAACAAGACATCCAAGCATGGAAACAAAAGCAAATACCTCCACATACAAAGTTTGTTTTGGAAATGTGAGCTAGCTATACACATCATGACAATGGATAGGAGGGAGAGAGAGAGGGGGGAGGGGGAGGGGGGACGTAAGGTACTACAAAATAAAAACAGAATAGCTTGACAAGAACAGAGCTCACGAGTGGCCGCCCTGGGTGCTCATGGTCCCCATGCCGGGCTTGGGGGGCAGCCGGGGCGTGGGTGTGAGGGGGATGGCGGAGGGCGAGGGGGGCACCATGGGGAGGGGGCAGTCGCTGTCGCTGCCGTGCCGCTGGTGGTGGATGGGCCTGCCGAGGCTGAGGCCGAGGCCGTGGGTGCCCAGCTGGTTGCCGTGGCGGTTCAGCGAGGGCGCAGGGGTCGGGGGCAAAACGCCGCCGAGGCCGAGGCCGGACGCGGGCCGGGACGGGGCCGTGGGCAGTGTCTGGCTGCCGTGCCGGTTCAACGAGTTGTGGGCGAGGCCGCCGTGGAGGCCCCCGCTGAGGCCACCGCCAGGATGCCGGCTCGGCGGGGGGACGTGGTTGGCCTGCGGACGGCTGTGCATGGCGGGCACGGACTGCGTGGCGCGGTGGTTGAATACACTCACGCCGGCTAGAGGGAGGACGAGACAAAAGTGTAAGGGAAAAAAGTCACCAATCCCGCGTCGGTACTGAATCCGGTACTCACACTGGGCGTAGGTAACTGGACTAGTGGCGGGTGGCGACGGTGGCTGCGACGCCGAGGCGGCCAGGATGGGCCCGTTGATGGACATGTGCCGGCGCGGGGCCTGGCCGCCGCCGAGGCCGCCGTCGACGATGCCAGAGTTGCGGCGCATCAGCAAGGCGGACTGGGTGTTGGGGCGCGGGAGCGTGCTGGTGCGCGGCGGCAACGGCGGCGGAGACAGGTCCCTGGGCGGCAGGATGGGCGCGTCGGGGGCCTGCCGGGCCTGCAGCGCCTGCAGCAGCACAACAAGGCCGTCAGCGACGAGTCGGCTAGCCTCGCGCCGTTTGCGCGCCCTGCGCCGTACCGTATACTCACCTGGCTGGGCAGCTTGACAGGGGGCAGGAGGGACACGGGGGAGCCGGGCACCCCGGCGCCATCGCTGAGGGAGCTTTCCCGGGGGCGGCGCGGCGGCAGCGGGGGCGGGTTGGCGGGCGGGGGCATCTTGTCGAGGGCGGGGAAGGGCGGGATGGGCGGCGGGTGGACGAACGACGGCGAAGTGGCGGGCGAGCCCTGGGGCCCGGGGCTCGGGTGCTGCGGGTGCTGCGGGTGCTGCGGGTGCTGGGAGAGCGTGGGCGACACCAGGCTGCCGGTGGACTGCGAGTGGACGTGCGTCAGCGGCACGCCCGGCGACATGCCCCCTACGCCTGGAACCGCCAAAGTCATATTTAAAACGCAAACATCCCGGATAGTTCACCACGCGAACCGAAACACGACTCGTGAAACTTCTACAGCAACGGGATCCACCAAAGGTATGAAACATGAATATTCTTGGTATGCCCTAAAGGTATTTCTAAGGCGTTCTTATGGTGTGCCAAGGGAAAATTATCGTCAAATTCGCGGAATACAAAGAATAGAAAATATTAGAACACTTTTTTTCAAAAAAGAACAGCAAAGGTATTTTTATAATTTTTCGTTAGTATTCTGGATGAATAAATATTCTTGTGTACGGGAAGTTTCGACGTTGCATAGCCAGGAGCTCCGCCCCGGGCAGTGCTTCAGCTGTCAAAAACATGAACATGTCAACAGGCCCACAAACCGTACTCACCGGACCTGCCCAGCCCCGGACCCAGGTCGACGGACTCGAACACCCGGAACTCGGAGGACGGCGAGATGACGGCGCCCGTGCCGGTGTGCGGGGGCAGCGGGGGCGTGTGGGGCGCGGAGGCGGTCAGGGGCGTGCGGGGGGTGTCCTCCCCGTCCTTGTCGGAGTGGATGCTGGGGTGGATGTGCCGCTCCGAGATGCTGGTCAGGGGGGTGGGAGGGTGAGACCGGCCCGGGAAGCTCTTGGGTTTGATGCCCGGCGACTTGAGGTTCACGTCGGGCCAGCGGCGAGGCTAGACAGGGTGCAGAGACGGGGGTTCTAGGGTTTACAGCGGCCGACCGGAAAGGGTTTACTTTACATTACACACACACATACACGCACACACACGCGCGCGCGCGTAGAGGAGGACGTGTGCTACAAACGACTGGGCAACTAAGCAAAGCATGAGTGCAAACTCAGGTACTTTTGAATTACAATACTGGAATCCAGGAAACAACAAACAAAAAGAGAACAAAAAAAAACACAGATACTTACAAATCTTGGAGGACGAGTGCAATTCCTGGGTTCCACATCTAAACTCTTTTTGTACAAAATGTCAGCTATCTCCAAATCCCCCATATTGTCAAATGGATTTAAAGTTTCAATAAACCTCTGAAAAATAAACATGAGGGATTTAATTCTCCCCTTCTCTTCTTTTTTTTTGTTTGTTTGTTGATAATTGTACAATTGAAATTCACTTACCCTCAAAGTCTTTTCAACTAATAAACAGTAAGGTTGGTTTTGATACTGCTGAATCTCACCAGTAATTTCAGCTACCTTCCTCCGTTTACTAAAGTTAATGAGTGATGGAGCATTGGGCAAGAAATCTGGATTCCCTTCCTCAATATGCAGGATATTTGTAAGGTACATGCCTAAAAGGTAAAAGATCAACTAAATGTCAGCCACTGCGTCCAAAGCACACAAGAATATTACAAAAATAAACCAACTACCAGTATATACATACCAAAGAAAGGAACACAGGGTGGATTGATTGATCTCAGTTTCTCCTGGTACTTCTTAAAATGGTCACTATTCAATTCACGTGCGTCATCAAGAGCCTTTTCCAGACGAGCAGAAAGAGCCTGAAATACAAAACTTAATTAATGATCCTAACTACTTTAAATTTTTAACAGGGATTGCCAAACATGGACATTGAGATGACAGGATGAGGAGAGGCCAGTTTAACAGACTCCTGTGTATACATACCCCGCTCTCAAATTGGAATGAATATAAGAAAAAGAGAAAGAAAAAGTAAGACGTCTCTACAAAATCTAGCACTAGAATACAGATATATAAAAGAAATCAACTTACAGAAAATGTACACTTCAATCTATATACTGATGCTGAGCCCATAGCAGAAACAACAGCCAAAACTCCATTGAAATTGTTTAGCTCTTGGAGAACTAACATGACTTCAATTATACGAGATACAACAGCCACCCGCTCCTCAAAGTTTTCAGCCTCCACAATGTTTCTTTCCAGCCACCTTGTGAACTGAGAAAATAAAAGAACAAAGTAAGTGCTAGAATAATAGCTGTTAAAATGAAGAGGAACAACAATACAAAATAATGTAACAAACTCACATTTGTAGTATGTTTTATCATACGTAGCAGATTTGGCGAAGACTGTTCCTTGTCTTTCTTGGTCCACACACTTCCAACTAACTCAGATGGCTTGACAGCACGATACAGATCAAACTCCAATAGTGTAAGTTGACGTGCAATTTCAATCGGATGCAGCTAAAATGTCAAAATGTAGTGTAAATTTATCAGATTTAGAAACAAACAGGCAAACAACATTCAGAACAATATTAGAAAATATATGAAAAGACTTACAGTTAGGATGGTCCATTCATCCTCAGCACATTTTATGTGCCACTCAACAGGAGGTGGAGAACGATCAAATGGGAATGTGATTTGCCGTTCGGCCTGCTCAATTGGTTCAGTTTTCCTTGTTATCACTTTTAAGACTGAGTCAACCCACTTTCGCATAGATTTGCCTTGAATTGTCTCTAGGAATTTTTGAAGTTTATCTAAAAGCTCTGGTTCTCTCTCAAAGTCATAAAAGTGATGGTCAACCCAATGACGTAAAACATTTAGAACTCTAGAATATTCAATAACAACAAAAAAGTTAAGTTAAGCTGAAGACTCAGCTGTTCAAAACTGTACACAAGAAAACACAACTGACCTGAATTGCACTGGTTGACAGTACTCTTTCCGATATTTCTTCCAGTCTTCTCTCTGAATATTTGTAAGACCTATGTCCCCATCCTCATCCTGGTTTTCATGGTCTTCATAAACCAGTGAGGGGTCAGGAATACAAAACCTCTCAATGAGCAACTCTAATAGTTCCTGGACAAATCATGGGGAGATAAAAATATTAGAGGCACAAATTATCTCCCAGAGATTTCACCAAAATGAAGAAAGTATGTCTTACCCTTGGAGTACAAAAACTACGATAGGTGGTTAAAAATGTCCTCACAAACATAGGGTCTGCATAAATATGGTAGGTAAGCCTTTCTACAAGCTTGTACAAAGTAGCTCCCTGAAAAAAGGGGGAAAAAAAGTTCAGTACACAAGAAATAGTACAAGTGAAATTATATCCAAAACATGGCATTTAATTGCTATACCTTTATCAAAGGAACACCTGCATTCTCCCTTTCCTCCAAAGCAATATTATCCTTTGAATCAGCTTCAGCAAACTTATACAGGTGTGGAGGGGGAAGTCTCAATGGATGTTTCTTTTCTTCGTCTAACAGTATACTATCAAGTGTACGCTCCAACATACTGAAATTAAACACATAATTACAGTGAATGAAACAGTAAGATTGGAGTAACGCTGAAGAGCACACCACAAGACCACAAACCTTTTGGTATTCAGCATTATCAAATCAGCCATCCAATTATTTTTTTCCTCAGCTGATTTACAGACTAATGTTACATTAGGCGCATTCCGTGGAGAAATATCAAAAGCATATTTAAGCTCTGCAAAACAAAAAAGAAATTGGTGTGATTAGAGTTTAAATACATTAAGCTTAGTGTACAACCATTTGAACTCATCCTTTGACTCATCCTACCATCAGTATCTTCACGATCAATAATCTCAACCCTGCGAATGAGCAATTTTTCTTTCATTCGATATTCCCCTTGAGTGGGCCCAATGTTAACAGACACGGATGTACGTTTGTTTGGCTTGCATAGCACCAAGAGGCCATCAAACAGGAATGATCTTCTTTCAGTTAGACGTTTCCCTGACCCTACTTTCCCTAATATATCCTCTGAAAAACATCCATTGAATACATTAGTATGTATAAACAACAACTTATAAAAATAATGACATTGAGATCCAAGCAAGGCACTCACCTCTGATGAATTCATTACAGCACTGTCCAACCTCTTTGACGTCCCAGCCGCCAAGAGTATCATGCAGTTCATTTGTCTTTTCCAAGGCGGCCTGGCGCCGAGCCCGCGGCTGCCGCACCCCCACCTCCCTGTTAACACAGAGAAAAGTTTTGGATGCCACCTCCCTAGAGTGATTACAGGATAAGTAACCCAAACACTTACTGTCTCGGTGTCTTGCCAACAATGGCATTCAATTCAACTTCTAGAGGGCGTAGAAGACCTCCAACTTGCTCTAAAGTCTCTTGATCCTCTTTAGATGGACACAACCTATGCAATACCTGAAAATAAGATGTCACAGAGATCACAAAAGGAGAACGTGATTGCATTAGTTTAAAAAAAATGTGACCAGGAAGTATCTAACCTTAATATAATCAAAATAAAGAAAGCAATGCCACACAGGAGTCAGTAGTAACTTTGGAAGGTAATACTTTACTGCTTCTCTGAAGCCATGGCCTGCTGATTGCAAAGCATTATACACTTCTGGTTTGGCAAGCAACCTAGATAGAACTTCTCGGCAAGGCTCTTGGATTATGTCCCTTGCATATTTACTATATACATCAAATTCTGCTCCCTCCGCTAGTTCTTCAAAACAGCTACCAACAGACAGGGCCTGCTTTTCATCAATAATTTCTAACATATCTTCTAATGAGCCCAGCAAGGTAACTGTTAACTCTTGTATCTCCATAATGTTGCTGAACATCAAGTCCAGTTCCTGAAATTTAAAAATTAAGTAATCAACAGTAGTTTGCTTTCGTACAGACAGAACAACTAACACAAGAAAAGAATGCTGAACAATATAATGTATGTACCTTGCTGTCATGATTTACTACTTTAGCTATTTCTTCTCTAAAGACTTTTATTATCATATGTAGGTCCCTCAGATACTGTTTTTCATCGTGTATTAAATCCCTAACCACATCTTCATATGTCTGTGGGTTGCGGTGCACATCTGGTACGTGAGTAACGGGGGCACCTGAATTGCCACCACCCTCATCTTCTTGACAGAAAAGGTCTAACAGTACCTGTCCAAAACAATAGAAATATTAGAGTGTAGTTTTAAAAAGCTCAACTGTAGATCAGCTTAAATTGGAAGATGAGAGATCCAGCATGGTTCCTTTAACACGGCTTAAGCTTGCAAATAAATAATCAGGGCAGCACGAGGAGAGACCAAACCTACCTTATCAGCATTCATCGCTATTCGGACATCTTGGCTAGAAATTTCTACATGGCGAATATTCTTTACATAGTTGCCTACCAGCTGTGGATAGGAAAAGCGGGAGTATTAGTAAGTAGAACAAAATGGCATAAGACTGTAGTGACAAGATCAGTAGCAAACCTTCAAAATATCTGCAGAAATATATTCAAGAACAGCTACTAAGAACTGTGTGACTTGTTGATCAATTTTGTACTGTAGGACATCCTAGAAGAAAAATTACAAAACAAAATGAGATATACCCTATTTACATTCCTCAGTTTTGTAGCCATCATATGAAAATGTGGATACCTTTTGCAGCATAGTGTGGACTTTGTCAACCGGCAGGACCAGTTTGTTTTCTTTCTTTTTGCCCTTTTCCAAAGCCTCTCGTGCTTCATTGAGAGCCCAACAATCAATGGGTCCAGGGAAGGTGCGTTTGATCCTGTCTTCAACATCTTGAACTGTGTGAGGTGATGGTCGGGCACACAACATACCAAGTAATCGCAGAATCAGAGTTTCAACCCGGGCAAGTGCATCCTCACGAGCTGAGAGTGATGGATGCACCTGCTCCAGCACCTGAGGGAGGAAGACAAAAAAAAAAAAAAAAAAAAACATTATACCACATGTACACAAAAACTATGGTTTAAGTATAAATAAGGCATAAAGACAACACATCCAAACTAAACCGGAGAGGAACTTCAATTTACAAAAATTAGTTTAGGATCCATAGGACTGAGTGGTTTCCAATGAATGGACCATGATAGTGGTCATGGTTACACTAGTGAGACAATAGCCATTTCAAATGGTAGGTAGTGTTGAGGGCTGTACAAGAATGCTATGAAGATCTATGAAATGACTAAGCATCATGTGCATAGTGATGGTAGCAGGTTCAAGAGATTTCGACTCCACACAGCCATTCATACTTCAATGACCATCAATGACACCCCAATAACTTTACTCTATGATATGGCCTGAAATGTTCTATAAAGTAAACGTTAAATAAAAGAGACACTTATCAGGATAAAATCAATTTTCAAACAGATAAACGTTTGACCTAGCCTTGACGTTGCTGTTCACAACAGACATGAATGAGTCACCTAACCTCATCTGTAAACAATGGGTTTCAAAACACGTCCAGCCCCTCGTCCAGTTCAGAAATGACCATAAGCCAACTTGTAACCAATACAGAGTTATTCTTATTTTATCCCCCAGGCAAATTACGTTCAAAGTCCACAGAATCATGTTTACAAACACAACACATAACCTTACTTCGGCAACCCCTTCTGAGAGAGGCTCAGGACAGAGTCTGGCTTGACAGCCCGAATGGGCGTAAAGATTCGTGCTCGGGCGCCCAGAACAGGGGACCAACACGTCCACATTTTTCGGTCGCCGATTTAGCCCAATTTCATGGCAACCGAAAGGTCCCCGAGAAGAAAACAAGGGCTCCTGAGTGGGCAGAGTGCGGGGCCAGCGCCAGAGCCCCCGGCCGCCCTCCCCCCGGGCCCCGAGTCGCTCACCTTCTTCAGGGACTGCACAAACACACCACGCCACTTCGCTGCGTTTTCCTCCTTCTCAAAATCATAGTTGTGCGTGTCCGGTCCCAGCGACGGTGTTGAGAACATTGCGAGGCGAACGAAACCTCAAAAATCTCCAACGTTCTCAGAGGCAACTGGTACGGTGCCTATTGTACACCATGGTTCCCTGGCCGAGTGCTCCCGCAGTTGGATCTCCCTGAACACTTCATGTCCAGCAGTCCAGTTTCCGTTCGTTCAGCAAACCGCGGCACATCACTTAAGCGACGGACAACAAAATATTATCCATATTTGTGGAAACACAAACGCTCTGCATCACTCGGTAAACAACTGCAGTACGCGCATGAGATGTGCTGCCCAGGTGAGCCACCATTCGAAACCGAAAGACACCAGGTGTGACTGGAGGTGGGTTCGGGCTGAATTTACCTACTAAATCGCCAAGAAAACGTCCAGTTTAAGTTCTGGCGAGTCTTCTACTAATAGATTTCTCGATTCTGTCGACCCAAAAAATGATCTGAGCAAACCATATATTTTGCGGCTCTTCACGGGGGAATTCAATGCCACGGATTTCGTAAATTTTCCAATCATATTATCGACAAAGTTTTGCATTTCTTCACAGTGCTTCGTGCTTTGTGATCCCAGTATGTTATTGAATTTTGAAGTTTGCGCAATTTCACTCAGAAAACGCGAACCGTGTTCACAGTTCTGTGTCATTCTGTAAAAAAAACGGGGGGGGGGGGGGGGGGGGGGGGGGGTGGCACTGACTGCGATGGACGTCCACGAGAATTTGAACGACCGTTGATGTGGTACTTCTTCCTTTACCGGAGTTGACAGGTGTGATAGGTATGTATTCTCAATTCAGAAGTTCATTCAAAGTGCCTTTGAAATACTGTATGATCTGATTCAGGAAAACTGTCAGTTGCGGTCGTTTCAGAGAAATAATGTGTTTTCAGAAAATAATACGAACCATCTTCATCCTCTCATTTTATTACGGAAAAGTATAAATAATCTGAATTGTTCTTAAGTAACATTTTGTAATTGATCACAGTTATATACAAAATAAATTAATGTAAAGTCTTGGCTATGGGTAATCAACAGCCATTGAACAATGAACACGGTTGGATCAATAGCCATGAAATAAATTAGGGAAAGTATCTTTTGCATTCATGTTACTAGCCTACATGAAGAATGGCCAAGACGTAACTACAAAGTGTGGTGAATACTGTTTGTAACCCTAATTATTTGGTGGGTAGATATTCGAGACATAAACGGTACCCACACTCTTTGTTTTGATTTTTAGAAAGTTCATATTCTTTCAGTTAAGGCCACAGTTATCAATTTTCTGCAAGATAGATGCTGGTAAAAGTAAAAGTCTTACATTTTAACTTAAGCATTTTGAAGTATTTGTACATAGAAATAACACTTAACAAATCAATTGTTTTTTAGAGCTCTAGCAGTGGCCTTCAAAAAAGGACATGATCGGTGAAAGTTAATTAGGTGTGTACTCAGACAGAATGTCAATCAAAGTCAGTATGAAGCGTTCAATATTGAAACATCTCATAGGGTTCTTCCTGACTTCAGAGTGACTTCTGTATCCCGACTGAGCGTATTCTTATAGAATGGCCTTTGCGTTCAACATATTAATACTGCTAATGGGAAATTTTTTGTAGTGTTCGTGAACTACAATAATGAAACATACTTGTTCCACTGGCTGCCCTTTGAGATACATAAATAAATTTATATAAGATACGAACTTTAGGCAGGCGGGACTGTGACTCCAAGAGGCACAACACGAGATGCTTTCATAGTCGCGGTGAGCCTAGTGGTAGTACACTTTAGGTCCTGCTGCAGTTGTGCCCAAGAAAACATGCTACAAAATACATCACAGGAGTTTCAAAACCACAAAACACTCTATCAGCAAAGTAAAGAAAAAAAAAGACAGAAACACATCAGTCAGAGTAGTACTTAAAAATAAGTACAGATCATACATTTTACTATTGGACATACCATTTAAACATTCGGAAGTCTTTTGAGCATGCACTAACATAATGTTTCGATGATAAATGGGTCATGGAACAATTTATCTGAAGAGCAACTGCTGCTTAAATTACAGTTACCCTTATTTTACCCCTCTGACAGCTCACAGAATATGGAGGCACTGTTCCTTCCATGTGTCTGCCAGCTGTCAGAGTAGAATTGTAGAACAATATATCTAAGACTAAACTTCTCTTCCCACCATAATCACACACAAACAGAATAAGTCGCTCCCGTGCTGCGACACAAAGTCCTGACAGCAAATGGCTGCAGTATGAGCGACAACAAAAAATGGGGATTAGCTGAAACACGAGTTATGATAAGCTACTTCACTCAGCACCTCATTGAATTTAGCCAGACAAACTTAGTGCTGGCAATGAATGTCAGCATCTCTTTATCCTCCTGCAAATAAAAGGTGTTCGACGGGCAGCTTAACCGCTAAGCATCCGTTGAACGACGGCAGGCCTCGAAGCAGCTGCTCGCAATTCTCGCCAGGTAATCCAGATTTTTTTCCCCTTCTCGTGGTGCACAGGAAGATTTCGCTCTTATGTCACGTCGCAGCCCGGGCGGGGCGCCTTGGGGGCGCGGGGTTGGGGCGGGGGTAGGGGCACTGCAGCAGGGGTCGGGTCAGCCCGGCTCGCCGGCCCGGGCGGGGGGAGGGGCGGGGCGGGTCCAGGCTGGGCCCGGGCGGTGAGGGGTCTGCTCTCACTGGGGGATCATCATGGCCTTGGAATTCGCTCCCCCCGCCGCTCAGGCGACCACCTTCTGCGGGTACATCCACTTCTTGGTGCAGTAGCACAGCAGCGTGGACAGGTAGACGAGGGCGAGCAGGGCGCACGTCACCCCCAGGGCGAGCACGGACGTCCTCGTCGGGCAGGTGTCCGTCATGATGACGGTGTGGTCTGCTGGCGAGGAAAGAGAGAAAGAGGCGTCTGACACCGTGTTCTCCAAAGCACATTTCTGATTCTGTGTCGCAGGGCTGCGCGTACCTTTGCCGAAGTCGGTGGACGCCTCGCTCCTCAGCGACTGGCTCTGCTTGTCGTCGCCGAAGTCCAGGACGAGGATCTCCTGCGACAGGGTCATGTCGTCGCCGGACGCCTCCTCCGAGTCGTTGGCGGGCGCGGAACGTCTCCTTCTGCCCCAGGACTCGACCGACTCCCGCCCCCACTCGCACACAGCCTGCAAAGGACGGAGAGAGAGAGAGACGGTGAGTGTCAGCCCCCCATCAGCAGGTGCACTGGCCGCCGGCCGGCCCGGGGAACTCACCGGCTCGCACGGCCCCAGGCAGTACTTGACGTTGCACTGGAATATGACGCCGTACGACTCGGTGAATCGGAAGGCCTCGTACACGGACTGCAGCGCGTTGCCGTCGGGGGCGAAGCCGGGGAAGATGGCGGGGTCCACCGGGCACCTGAGCAGCGGCAAGCCGTGGCGTTAGACAGAGACAGAGGAGGCTGGGGCGCCGCAGCGCGCAGGAAGCGACGGACGCACCCTTCGTCGTCGATGATCTGGAACGTGCTCTTGGAGTCCTTGGCCATGGCGACGCAGCTGCGGGCGAAGATGCCGTAGGGCGCTGGTAGGGAGAGAGACAGAGAAAAAACGGGAGCGCGTTATAGGTCTGCGGGCTCTCGGAGCGAAACAGTCACAGTGTTTTTAGTTTGTAAAACAAAAGCTGCACTCACTGTCCTCGGGGATCTCGATGCGGAAGGTGAGCTTGTCGCCGATGCGCACCGTCTCCACCTCGCGGCTGCGGGCGTCCAGGATGCGGATGCGCGGAGGCGGTGCCTCCGGGGCCGAGGTGATGGAGATCATCTCCGGGTCCCGGATGGGCATCATGCCGAATGTGATGTTCTTGGAGGACATGTCGTACGTGCACTTGACCTTGTAGATCTTGTCGGCCTTGGTCATGACGACGCTGTGGTGCTGCAGCACGACCGTGTTGGAGTAGACGCCGGTCTGTGTGTGAGAGAGAGAGGGGGGAGCGTGTGAGTGTGTGGTCTCGCTCGCTCCCGCAGGGCCCCTGTGATGGAGAGGGTAGGCGGCCCCGACAGCCATGCGTGTGCGGCGGGGCGGCCTACCCCGCGGGCCCCCAGGCGCTCGCCGCTGCCGCCGACCACCGTGCGCCCGACGCCCGTCTATATTTCAGATTTTTTTTTCGCCGCATCGCATTTTCAGAGCCAAAGTGACAACGACGTCTTCCGCGAGGGTCGACAACCCGCTGTTGCTCCACGTTTTCATCCCATTTCTTTCTTTTTCTCTCCCCCCCCCCCCTCCCCCCACCCCCTCTCCACTGCTTTGACAGGATGTCTCGATTTCCGGCGCGCGGTGCGCCGCGCGCGGGCGTTTAAGTCCAGCAGCGCTTCCGGTTTCGTCTCTTTTTCGAGGCGAAGCCGTCGTGCGTCTCGCATCAGAAGCTCCGCGTTCTAAACTAAAGCGGAGCAGTCGGTTTTGTTCTACGACAGTTAAGCGGCATGCTCGACAGACAGACAGACAGATCGGCAGGCCGTACAGAGCATAGTGACATACCAACAGACAAAAGCAACAGACAAGCAGACAGAAAGACAGACAGAGCTTGCGTGCATATGGCGTGCCTAGTAAAGGTGGGTGCGCAGACAGACCTCGGCACTCACCACAGACTGCGTGTTGCAGTCCTGGCCCGACATGGTGAGGTCCAGCCGGAACAGGTCGCTGTTGATGACGTCGATGTTGCACGTCTCGGAGCGGCCCAGCGCGTAGATGCGGCCGTTGAAGGGCTTGTTGGTGCGGACCTGCACCGCGATGCGGGTGTCCTTGCAGTTCACGGACACTGGGAGGCGCCAAGTGACATCGATTACAAACAACTCAACAAAAACCTACGTCAGTGTCGAAAAATCGATGAATTATTGCACTCTGGAAAAAAATAAGTCTTTTCCAGTAGTGACCAAATTTTGGTTGAAAAATAAATGGTTAATTTGACTTAAGTCTTAATCGAATTTAATCGAATCTGTTGAAAACAACCGACATGTGTTCATACATTCGACTACAATTTTTAAGTGACCCCACCGAAACGATCAAAATTTACGGTTGATTGAGCATTGATTTTTGAGATCGAGATTGATTTTTGTTTTCAAAATTTATTTTTGGGTGAGATAGCGAATAAAAAGTAGGGTGGTCGAGTTAAAAAAAATTCTTGATGAAATATTCCGGTGCACTATGGGAGGGGAACGGAGGGAGGGGATGCCCACCATCGTAGCAGGTGCCCGTCTTGTCGCAGTTGACATCGGCCCGCGTCAGGTTGTTGGTGTTGGGGTCCTCCGTGGTGTCGAACACGACCGGCAGCTGGTCCATCGTAGCGCTCGTTTCTGTAGACATCCACATCATTTTCATTAAAAAAAATTACGTAGTGTTTGGTAAAATGCAAAATGGTGCGAAAAATAAGACGATTCTGCAAGTAAACGGATCTAGTTTCTAGTATAAATAGACGGCATGGTGTACTGACTCTCGCAGTAGTTCTCCATGTAGTTCCCGATGCGCTCGCCGTCGTCAATAAGTGGCCTGTCGGCGTTGAGGTAGGTGGAGGGCCCGTCCGGGAGCGTCTTGTGGTCGAGGTGGAACAGCTGGCAGTTGTAGGCCGAGCCCTGCGGGGGGCCCCGGAACAGGAAGGACCTGCAGAGGAACTCGTTCTCCACCTCGCAGGCCAGCTGGCAGGCCGACTCGCTCGCCACCTGAAAACAGCGGAGGAGGGAGCGGTTCACACACCGGCGGGTCTCACCTGACTTCGGCACCGACCATTTTGACTGTAGTTCGGTTGACAAAACGGTTTTTTTTTGGGGGGGGGGGGAGACATTCATTTTGTTTATTTGACGATTTTAAAAACAGCTGATGAGAAGAAAAAAAGCATTTTTCATGAGAATTAAGTATTTTTGTTCTGTGAAAAGAAGGCGTTTTTGTTTATAAAAGCATTTTTTGTTAAACAGGTCATTTTTGTTTTTTTTTTGTGGAAAAAGGCACAGCTTTGTGATTGTTTCCCAGTTAAATTTTCTATTTCTTACCTGGAGCTCCTTGTCGACGTAGTAGTGCAGGCTGGCGTACTGCGCCACCTTGTCGGCGGCCACCCCGATGCGCGGCTGCGAGAACACCCTGGTGCCCTTGCAGGCCTTGTTGCCTGAAAAAAATAAAAACAAACCGGGATTGTGAAAAAAAAGTGATTATAATGCCGCACGGTTCGCGCGTCGCGTAAGGCGAGCAAGGCGACAAAAGGCAACGGCAGTTGGAAGGCGGTGTGAGATAAGACGTGAGGACGAACGGTACGCAAGGCGGTGCAAGGCGGTGGCGGTCCAAAGAAGGGAAGGTAAACGTAATAATTTTTAACGGTCGCGGCCGCCGCGGGCCACGGCGTGGCGCCGGCGCGGCGCCGGCTCTCATTCTGCCAGATAAACGCGCGCTTCTGCTGCGCCCTCCATTAATTTTTTCCCCCCGCCGCCTTTCTTTCCCTGACTTTGAGGGAAGCGGCGCGGCGGCGGTGGCGGCGACAAAACTGCGCCGGTGGCGCTGCGGCCGGACCAACTCGGAACCTCGCAAACGCCACACCGACAGGTTCTGCTACTGTCCGCGTCATTCATTTCACTGTATGAAAAATGGAAAAAAATGCGTGCACACCACATTGTTTCCCGGTTTGTCGAAACTTGGGGCTGCACGGCCAAAGAACAACAATCTGCATATGAAAACAATTTTTTTTTCTCTTTTTTAGTTATTGTGGATGGAAAATTCTGTCAAAATTATTTTCGGAACTCTCGATTATTTTTTATTTTTTTTTGCAGTGCTCTGTTCCGGAGGCTGAGTCCGGCCGCGGCGTGCGCGTAATGGGAGATGCAACAGTTTGAGGAAATAGAGAGAGAGAGAGAGAGAGAGAGAGAGAGAGAGAGAGATGAAGAAAGGGGGGGGGGGGTCATGTGCAACGCGGGGAAAAAGTTGCGCGCAGTAGAATTATAAAAATAACCAGTTTCGGTGGGGGAGGGGGCGGGGAGGCGCGGGAGAGCTTGGCGCGATGCATATAGCGTTTCAGTGCCTGCCGTTTCTTGAAGAGACCCTTGGAGACTCTCTAGATGAGTATCTAGAAGACTCTTTAGAGAGGACTCTCTAGAGGACTCCTTAGAGAGCACTCTCTAAAGGACTTTTTAAAAGACTCTCTAGAGGGCACTTTAGAGAGGGCTCTCTAGAGGACTCTTTAGAAGACTCGAGACTCGAGAAGACTCTCTAGAGAGGTCTCTCTAGAGGGGTCTCTCTACTGCTCCCTCCGTACTCACCCTTGAGGCAGAGATTCTCAAAGTAGTCCACGCCCTGGGCCTCCACCATCTGGATGTACTGGCCGGTGCTGCGGCGGTCGGCGTCGCTCAGGTGGCAGCGCAGCGTCACGTAGTTGTACTCGACTGAGCGGCACTCGAAGCGGTGCTGTTAACACGTGCGCCGCGTGTGAGTAGACAACAACAGCAACAACAACAACAACAACGACGACGTTTCGCTGCAGGCGAAGATATGGCATGTTAAACCGAACGGGGCTGAGACTATACAAAATCTTACGAATTTTTTAAAAATTAATATATGTATACCAAATAAATAATGAAATTAAATTTTGAAATGTCAGTTATCGATTTTTCTCTGTTAAAAATAAGAAACGTAAAATTTGATACCGGCACCGCACCGCACACTTAATTCTCATTCATTTCATGGACTGGACGTGTTTTTTTTCTCATACACTCGCGAAGCTTAAAGAGTCGTTTTCCTCCGGGTTTCCTATACACGTTTACTGCCCCCCCCCCCTCCCTCTTCTGCCGGTGACAGTCCCTCGCGAGATGGCAGTCTGGTTGACCACAGTACGGAGGTCGGCGCCCCCTGCGGGGACTCTGCGGGGGGCCGCGGGGGGCCGCGGGGGGCCGCGGGGGGCCGCGGGGGCCCGCCGGCAGCCGCACTGCCTCGCGGGATCGGTATGGTGCTCATCCTTATTTTGCCTTTTGTTGTGTTGCTGCGGCCATCGACAATTTTCAGACGACGGCGGCGGCGGCGACATCCCGTGAGAAGGGCCTCGGCTCCCCTTCTGGCCGCGCCGCCCCGCTCCATTGCGTAAGCCCTTAGGCAATGCCGGACAATGGGGGCAGATATCCCCGTGGAAGTCCGTCCGCTGGGACATCGCGGGGACACCGCCGGGACACCGCGGGGAGGGAAGGGGCACCACGATCTGCCGGGCCCGACAGGCGAACTACATTTCCAGCGGACCTAAAGTGACCTACAGCTCGTATCTCTTTTCCCATTTGCTTCATTCCCTGAATGTTACAAAGTGCGGATCTTTTATCGTTATTGCTGTCGTCAAGAAATTAATTAAAACTAAGATTTTACAACGCGGAAAAAAAAATTAATGATTTATTCAATGAATTGTTGGGTGAATAATAGAATAAGTATTGTCGGGGAATTGAATGTATGAGTGATCCATGTGACCGATCATTTGAATAAGCGATTGATTGAATGCGAATTTCGTCGAGAATGACCGAGTGAATGAATGGGTTAAGTGATTGAGTTGAATGAATGAATGGGTTGAATGAACGAATGGGTTGAATGAATGTATGAGTTGAATGAACGAATGGGTTGCATGAATGAATGGATTATTTGAATGAATGAGAATGAATGGACTAGTTGAATGAATGGCTTGATTGAATGAATGAGTGGGTTGAATTAATGATTGATTAAATGCACGATCGACTGAATGCATTGAATAAGTGAGCGTACCTCGTTGAGACAGGCGGCGAGGCAGGCCTCCTTGGTGGAGGTGTAGATGAGGGCGCGGTCCAGGCCACGGATCATCCTGTTGGGGACGCGCTCGAAGGACCACGGCCTCAGGCACACGTTGTCTGCAACAACAACACATTTTTTACTGCACGCCTCGCGCACGTTTTCATGGTCGCGGATAAAAAGGACGTCGTCGTCTAGGTTAAAAATAATAAGATTTAAAAAAAACGAGGGGAGGGACGTAAAGCTGGAAGTGCAACACACAACACGCCGGGAAGGGAGTTATCATCTATTTTTGCACGCCGGAAAGTGGAGTGTAAAATTAGCGAGGGGGCAATAAATAAATCAAAAACTGGTGATGTAAACTTTTTACGTCGCCCTGGCGGCGCGCCAGCCGCACGGGGGTATAAAGTCGTCCATTTTTTGACGGCATGCGGTTGGCGGGCGGCTGGCGGGCGGTTGGCGGCCGGTTGGCGTACCTGATCTGATCTGCATCTTGACCATGTAGTACAGGTTGACGGACCTCTGCGGCACGGCGGCCGGGTTGTTGGCGGAGGTCTCGTTCTGTAGCTGGCACAACGTGTCCTGCACCGGGGTGAGCGGGTTCAGGACAAAGCTGCAACAGAGCAGGAGATTAAAATTATATTTTTTTTTTCAGAAATTTAACAGAGTGGCAACTTGTCAGTGTACGGCTCCCGCGCCGGCGAACACTGCTGCGAGCTCGGACCTCCCACTCGCTCTCTTACGGGGCGCCCCACGAGCGCGACAGAGAAAGAGCTGCTCTCTGCTCCTCCCACGCGTACAAGTCTCCGAGCGAGGGTCCTGTCATGTGGCTTGTGCCCTCGACAAACCAGTAAGTGTGTCCACCGAACCAGTAGCAAGATATTCAATGGAAATTTCGGTAGAAAAAAAATTGGAAGAATAGAAACAGTAATCTAGAACAAAGCAGATTTCTTTAACAAAGAAAATTTAAAATTTTGGTTATAAAGTAATGGCTGTGAGACTCGACGGACGGGAGGGGATCCGTCCGACGGTTACCCCCAACGATCAGTGAGGTTATTCAGATCCCAGATGACGACCGCGGACGCTCTCGTTCCGAGAAAAAAAAAACAAGAAAAAACTGCATTAATCGGAGAGTCTCCTCTGCGATTGCATGAGGTCGTCACCCTGGTGGCAGAACGGGATCAGACTGTAAGGACGCTCCTGATTGGCCGGGCCCGGTCGCCGCGGCAACAAACCGACCAATCGCGTGACCGATCTGTAAAGCTGTGCTCGCTCTAATCGCGCGCGGCGCCCCAAAGAGTCGCTGCTGCTGCTCCTGTCATTTTCGGACGGCGATTAGCGACTGGGGGGATCGAAATCTAACGGTGCCGATGACAAAGTAGACGTCTGCCCAGTGCGAGAGAGAGAGAGACAGAGGGAGAGAGAGATAGAGAGAGAGAGAGAGAAGGGAGGCGTGCCGAGCGGGCCGGCCTACCCCGGGGTCCGCAGGGGCTCCGCTGAGGGGAGTCAATGCTCAGCGGAGCCCGGAGGAGCCGCTCGCGTCACTGGCGCTTCCGGTGCACCTTGCGAGGGGGAAAGGAAGGGGGGGGGGGGCTGCAGTCGCTCACTGCCTTTGCTGTTTGAAACCATTCCGTGCGCAGAGCGAGAGAAAGAGAGGGAGAGTGTCGACCTCTCTCTCTCTCTCTCTCTCTCTCTCTCTCTCTCTCTCTCTCTCTCTCTCTCTGCATCTCTGCTTCGTACCTCGTATCCGCCCCTTCCCCTTTCGCGGGCCAGCAGCGGCGTAGACCAGCGAGCTCTGCTCTGTGGTTTTTGCCCCCTTCCTCCCGTCTCTCTCTCTCTCTCTCTCTCTCTCTCTTTCTCTCTCTCTCTCTCTCTCTTTCTCTATCCGCGGTACCAAAGCCCGTTTACGTTTCGTCACGGCCCGGCGATCTTTCTCTCTCACTTCATCCCTCCTCTCTCTCTCTCTCTCCTTCTCTTTATCTCCCTCTCTCTCCTTATCTCCCTCTCTATCTCTCTATCTTGCCCTCTCTTTCCCTCGTCATCGTCCTCTCTTCTTGCCAGTCTGCGGCGCACGGCCATACGGCACGACGGCGAGAGAGAGAGAGAGAGGGGGATGGGGAGGGGGGCTATGCTAACAGGTGCATGGCCGCCGGTCGGGGCATGCCCGTGCCCCGGCATGCTATGCTACATTTGTACTGGAAGGGCAACGAAAAAAAACGAAGAAAAGACTACACGGAAAAGTTAGGGGAAAAAAGCTGCAGCCGCAGACGATTTACTTGTGCACGGCCTGCTGGCTGCGCGGGCTGGATGTCGTAGACTCCCTGCCCGGACTACAACTACAGAGCTCAAAAATCCCGCGCTGCGCCAATGAGGAAACACCAAAACTGTATTCGGGCGTTTTATGAGTTTGTAGTACTTTTATTTCTCCTCTTGCGGTATTAATTTTGATACGTGGAGGAAAGGGGGTCGAGCTGACGGTTTGACAGGTAGAAGGCAGAGGGGAGTCGAGGTAGAGGGGGGGGGGGGGGGGGGGGGTACGTCGGTCTGTCCGTCTATCTATCTGTCCATCGATCTATCTATCGATCTGTCGGACGAGACGCCGCCGTGGTGATCGGTCACGTCAAGTGACCATCGCCAATCGGGGCCGCCACACCACCAAGGCCGCCGCACCATCTCGGTCAGCACACGGCCACCCGCGGGGGACGCTCTTCTCTCTCTCTCTCTCTCTCTCTCTCTCTCTCTCTCTCTCTCTCTCTCTCTCTATTTCTCTCTCCCTCTCTCTCTCTCTCTCTCTGTCCCCGATAACGCGTCTGCTGTCCGTCTGTCTGTCAGTCAGACGGACACACCGCAGCAGCCACCTGTTCCCTAACCAATGACACGTTCTTTTTTGGGGCTGGCGATACACAGTTGTCATTCTATATTTTTTTTGTTACTGAGGGGAGTGAGGGAGGGACGGGGGTTGCTACTGTGATAACTGCTTTGATGCTCTCCCGGCGGGACGAGGACTTTTAAATTTCCCAACGCGTCCGCGGGTGGGGGAGGGGGGTGGGGGGTCCGCAGGAAAGGGGAAGGGGGAGGATTACTCGGCGACGCGAAACAGACTTCCTCCCAAGGAAGCGCGCAGGACTTTCGTCCGGTTGGCAGCGGCCACAGGCCACTTCCCTTCCTTTTCACAGTGCACGGTGGGCCCCGCCTGGGCTTGGACGTGAGGGGCAGCGCCGACGGCGCCCCCCCCCCCCTCCCCAGGCGCCGTGTCGTCCGCCGCGCCTACGGCACGTGTTACTCCATTCGGCAAAAAGTAGAAAAAAAATGTCTTAAGATTTTCTGAATTGCTCTTCCACTTTTGGTGTTGAGGAATCTTGCTGCTGCTCGGATTAAAAATGAAACACAGTGAGAGAGAGGGGGGAGAGGGAGGAAGGGAGAGAGAGAGAGAGAGAGAGAGAGAGAGAGAGAGAGAGAGAGAGAGAAGGAGAGAGAGAGACTAGTACCTCTCCTCCATCCTGGTGGTGGTGCACACGTGGAGGTGTCATTCCGCAGAGGAGGAGGAGGGAGAGTCAGTCGTTGGTGGTCCCGTAAAGGTCACGTGACTGGATGTCGCGTCCCCATTGGCCCTCCCGCTGCCGCGGCCCCGCGCTGGTGTACCACTTGCACGAGTCACGTTTCCTCTCAAACATGAACTGCTTTTCATTTCGATACCACGACGAGTCGGCCCTATGGGGCCCTGTGGCTGCTCTTGGCCGCTCTGTCGTCGGTGGGGGTCGAACCGACGACGCCACCGCCGCCGGGTCGCGGCAGTTATACAGGGAAGGGGCTCGTCCGGGAAATAGAACATACGTGACAGAACCACACTGTCGACTTCATGTGTATTGTGGTGTTCACATTCAAAAAAAATATTATTATTTTTTTTAGCGATACTTCCCCTGAAAAGTATAGACCCAGAAAAACGTAGTCTTGAAAAGATGAAGTCTACTTTAGCTTCGATAAAGATCAATGAGACTTGATTCAAGACTAAAACTTTGCTTTGAGACTACTTTTAGTTCAGACCGAGAAAAATGTTCCCTCGAATTAAGTCTAAAATAGACTTGAAGCCAGTCAAGGTCAAATTAGACTTGAGTGAAAGCAAAAACCTCGATTCAAAGTCAAATTTTGCCTTGAATCAAGGATTTCGTATCTTAAATCAAAAAGTCATTTTTCTGGGTGGTCAATTAAATTTTGAAAAAAAATGAAAAATTGCATGACTTTTAAAAAATAAACCGGTAGTTTTCATAGAAAACTCGATAGTGTGTTTTTTTAATAGTTTTACAATGTTGTTTACAGTGGGCGGTACGGCGAGTCTTCGAGTGCGGCCGTGCCGCCACTGTCATGTAAATCAAAGACGGACCGAGCGACGCATAGAGCGGCCCTGTAATGCAGGGCACAAAGGCCGCGCGGCGCCTCCCCTTGATAGTCGCTGTGTGTAATCCAATAGTTTCAGAGTGCCAAACGCGACGGGAGGGGGGGGGGGGGGGGGAGGACGAGTACCCAGCGAGCCGGAACGCCTGGCCGGCCAGTCAATGCCTCCGGGAGCACCCCCCCCCCCCCCTCCCCCGCATCCCGCGGGGACAGATGTCACTCTAAAAGCACCGCCGCAGACGCCCTCCCTCCCTCCCTCCCGCCCGTACTGCTCTTCTTCTCTCTCAGAGGAAAAGTTTGGTCGAAGTGTCGCGGCCACAGGCGTCGCCTTGCGAACGGAATAGAGCGATGACAATACCACCACAAGCCAGGGGCGTAGCCATACTTTGGTTTCGGGGCCGCGCTTTTTGTCTACACTCAGGCGTTTCTTGAGCGGGTTGCCTACCAACGGGTATCCGCTTTTGGGGGGGGGGGGTCGACCCCCAAACAACCCCCTCTGGCTACGCCCCTGCCACAAGCGCCGCAGGCCCGATATAAGTATTCTATGCCGCACTGTCCTGCCGCGATTGCCTAGGTGGAAAGAAAAGTGAACGACCCAGGCCGGTTTCGAACCCTGGACGTTTCGATCGCCGGTCCGCTCACTACCCCACTCGGCTACCGAACCACCGCGGTCACCGCGCATTCCGTCACACTTCTCTCCCTTCGGCGAATATAAATTCCGCGGAGGGTGCGAGGAGGGATCCCCTAGCCTCCGACACTCAAACATGACCACGTGAGAACGGGCGGCGCGCGGCCCCCGCGGCTGCATTCTGTTGCATTCCACGAAGCAGACTATTTCTTGCTTCGCCTTTTTTCCCTCCCCCCCCCCCCCCCCCTTCTCTTTCTCTACCCGCCCCTTGCCTTTCGTCCTTTCGCTCCGGCCGTTGGGGCTCTGTGTGGTCCCGCGGCGGGCAGCGCGCGGCAGCGAGAGGGGAGCAGAGGGGGCCAGCTAATGGCGAGATCGAGCCCGCACGACTGATCCAACTGACTGCAAGCAACTGACGCCCGACTGACACCAAGCTGACGGCGAGCTGACGGCGGCAGACCGCCTGATTGTTACTGTGCGAACACGTTGCCCCCCCCCCCCCCCCTCACCTCATCTTCATATAATCGCTGGCCGGTTGCATGCAGCCCCGCGGCAGGCACCCCACTTTACGTGGCAACGGGGAAAGAAAACAAAAGTTTTGGCGGCACGGGGGGCTGTTATCTGTGCAGAAACACACACGCACCACGCCGCGGCGGGACCACCTAGGCAGGGGTAGGCATAGGCGGGGTTACCCATACAGGTACCTTGGTATGGTGTACCTTGCCGAGGTACCCATAGGGGTTCGATACCAGCCGCGACCACGCCGACCCGTATTTCTATCAATTTTCCGCAGCGGCAGGATTCGGATTCACGGTGAAACTACAGTTGAAACTACAGTGCGCGAACTGTGTACTACCATAATGTGTAGTTTCATTGCAGTTAACGCGGAAAACTAGTTTTTAGTCAAGGGACTATGGTTGTCCATACAAAAACCTACGGCTTTCCGTACATAAAAACTGCAATAATGTCCGTACGAAAACCGCATTTTTCTGTACAAAAACCACTGTGTTCCGTTCAAAAAACTACAATTTACCTGTAGTTTCTCGGTGTAGTTCACACTCCTTCTCCCGCGCCTCCATTCGTCCGTGCCGACAGGAAGGGCTGCCGTAGTTCGTCGTGTCGAGGACTTATTCCTGGCGTCGCGGCGTCAGAAAATGAAGGGAGCAGAGAAAGACAGAGAAAGAAAAGCCGGCGGTGACCGCGCCGCCCTCCGTCGGGGCCCTTTGAAGCTCTGTAAGTACTGACGCCGCCCTCTCACTGGGGCAGGCCGGGGCGGGGCCGGGGCCGCGGGGGGCCGGCGCCTCAAGGAGGCCAAGAGCGGCGTGGTCCTCGATGTCCTGGCCAGGGTAATGACTGTCCACTAATAAGTGAACCACAGAGAGAGAGAGAGAGAGAGAGAGAGAGAGAGAGGGAGAGAGAGAGAGAAGGAAAGAGAGAGAGAGAGAAGGAGAGAGAGAGAGAGTGAAGGAGAGAGAGAAGGAGAGAGAGAGAGAGAGGGAGAGAGAGGGGAGGGGGGGAGAAGGACCGCGACCTCCCGGCGCGTCCTCTGATTGGCTCGCCGGCCGTTTCGATTATCATCCCCCCACGATAGTCATGCGGCGAAAGGCGAAAGTGTCACGCAGCCGGGAGCACCGCAGCGTCGTGCCGCGGCCTAACCTAACCCTAGACTAAACGGCGGAATAACAGTTCTGTTCTTTTTTTAAGAGGTATTTTTTTACTAAGAGAGAACTGAGAAAACAAAAATACGAAATTTTGTTTGAGTAGTGGCGCGAAAGGGAGTTGCATTCCTCACGGGCCGCGGGCCGGGCGGCGCCACTCCTTGATAAAGCAATCACTGCCTCGTGTTCGTACTTAATCACCCCTCACACGCGCGCTGCGAGAATCAGGACAAAAAGAAAACAACAGCGCGCAAAAACTGACCAGATAAATTAAATTACAGAAAAAAAATATGATAATGATGGTAAATTGTAGCGTCGTACGATGACCGACCAATCAGCGTCATCAGGGAGGGGAAAGTGCTATGATGACCGCGTTCTGTCGCCATGACGGCCGCGGATAGATGAGAATGACCCGCGCAACTATGAGAAATTGACGGGGCGCGGATCAGTCGTGCGGACAGGCTGTCCTACTGGACTGCCACCGTCGGCCGCCACCGCCGCCCACAAGCCGCTCGATGCGTCCGACACGCTACACTGAAAAAGTTTGCTCTTCCGCGTGTTTTACTTTGGATTCGACCCCAAACATTTTTTTTCTTCTTCCAAATCTACATTTTTTTCTACTCTTTTAAAAAATTGACATTTCTTATACACTTTTTATAAAACCTACCCTGAAATATTCCGATAATAAACTCGAGAAATAATGATGAACTAAAGAAAATTTTGCTGCACGAAAATGTTTTGACCAGCACTTTTGGCGGTGGTGGTCCGCGTATTGAGATCCGCAAAAGAAATCGAAAACAGTGAATCATAAAAAAATCTAATTAGTCTGTTTTTGAGAATAATTTTTTGTAGAAAGACAGCTGGATTAAAGTACTGGGCAGACTTGTGTTCGTATGATGCTCACGATGCAGCCACACACACTCGCATACACACACACACTCGCATACACACACACACCCACACACTCAGAAGGCGGTCGTGTGTGTGTGAGAGGCAGAGGTAAGACCCGTGGCCTTATCTCCAAGTGCACGGCGCTGCAGCCTCCTGATTGCTCCTGCGCCCCCGCCCGCCTCCTCGCTATCTCGCGATACTCGTTTTTCCAAAACGTCCACAACGTAAGCCAGGCAAGGCCGCGCGGCACGACTGAGCGAACTCCCTGTTAAACGCTTCTGAAACCACGCCCCCCGCGCAGCCCCCGAGGGGTGAGTTATTTATTCTTAGGGACTCCGCCGCCGCTGCTGCTGATGCTGCTGTGGCTCTATCAGAGGAGGCAAGCCGACCCAGCACTGCCACAAAAATGTCGCAATTTTATGTTTTAATTTAAAAAAAGCAAACAAAAAATGTCCCCCCGAGTTATTTCAGTAAGGACGCCGGAGTGATGTAAACCTCGCGCATGTGTAGGATACTATTTCAATAAATTTTACAAATTTTCCGCCTTTTTCCTGAAATATTCTGGACTTTCTCCGGAAAATTCTTCGAAAATTTCGGATTTAGAAATTCCTCAGCGACTGCAAATCGATCGAGTCCGCGTAGAACGCTGATGAATATGATTTTATTGCCGTGTGTGAGCCACAGTCTTGCAATCTTCCCCGTACGTATCGCAAAGCATGTGGCGGCGGCCGCAGCAGCAGCGGTGCCGGGCCGCGCAGGGGGCGTGGCAGACGCGAGCGCCAATCGGCTCGCGGCATATTCACGCTCCTCAAAGAAAATTATCTCGAGTACGTCATGCGCGGCGGCGCGAGTCCGTGTGTGTGTGAGCGTGTGTGTGTGTGTGTGTGTGTGTGTGTACCTCTGGTGCGCGCGGTCGACGTGCGAACTCCCTCATTACCTTAGAATACCTCCCCCACGACACATCGGTAAGCATTAACGCGCCTTATGAGTTCGTCTCTCATTTCTCGATTTGTACGATTAGCAAGGGAGCGCACACATATACCGCCTCTAATTTTTAATAACTCGTGTACACGTCGTTAAAATGATTATATTTCTTTTGGAAAGGACCTAGCAGAAGCGAGTGAGAACTTTTTTTCTGTTTCGGCGCGTCCTCTGAGGTGCATTATTTTGTGGCAGATGCTGACACCGTCCCGTGTCCGTCTGTGTACACATGTCCAGCGGGCGCACATGCGGCGTCACATACATGCACACGTGTGATGTTCATATAATTAAGGACAAGAAAGTCAGTGTGTGCGTGTGTGTGTGTGTGTGTGTGTGTGTGTGTGTTGCTTCTCGAAAGAGAAAAGGGACCGGCGCACCATGCGCCAGAGCCATGACACGGCAAAGCAGAGACAGAGAGAGAGAGAGAGAGAGAGACGAGCGCGTATATACCTATATATCCTCTCCTGGTTCGTACGCGCGGCGAGCACGCGGAATCGAAAGAATGATCATTACGAGTAATAAAAAGAAGCGAAATGATAATACTAATATTAAAGAAAGGAAAGCAAAAAGGCCACTCGCACCTTCACTATGCTACCCGAGCAGCAGCGGGTGCACCAAAGCCGCCGCCGCCGATACACCGCCGTCACCATGCCGGCCACCATCATCACCATGGTGCATCAAGTACCTGGTACGTGTATCGTTCCTGAAAATTGACCTTGGTTTTAAAAAAAACCACGTTTGAAAAAAAAAAGGCGATTTGAAAAAAAAAGTGACAAGTTTTACTTTTTGCGGTGTGCTTTCGTGGTAGTGACCGCGGTGGTGGCGCGACGCAAGGCATCTGGGGCGATCGGACGGCTGCAAACGGCTCGCCAGGGCCCGCCAGCCAGACAGTCAGGGGGGTCCCATTGATGCCTGTGGGGCCCCCGTGGGCCCCCGGAGGGGCCCTTGCCCTTGTCTATCCACCGCACAGAGCCCCTCTACTGTCCCGTCAGTCGCCTCGGAGGGCCTGAGGGGGGGTCTGATGCGACGGCTAAATTGGCACTGCTTGAAATATAGGCCCCATTTTCGAGGAGGCCGCGACTCGCCCGCTGCGCCCGGCCGGCTATTCGCCCGTTTGGCAGCTAAGCTCCCCCATGCTGGCTGCGCTTCCTGCAGCTCTTCCTCCTCCTCCTCCTCCTCCTCCTCCTCCTCCTCCTCCTCCTCCTCCTCCCTCCTCCTCCTCCTCCTCCTCCTCCTCCTCCTCCTCCTCCTCCTCCCCCTTCTCCCCCTCCTCCCCCTCCTCCTCCTCCTGCTCCTCCTCCTGCTCCTCCTCCTGCTCCTCCTTCTTCTCGGTCCCTTTTCCCGCCGCGAGAAAGAGTGAGACAACTGCCGGGCCGAGAAAGACAAACAACAACAACAGCAGCCAGCCGACAGCAGCAACAACAACAAGTGGTCGTAATTCCGCGAGACAAATGCGCGCGCCGAGGAGCGCCAACTTTTAAAACGAATTTAATATGAGACGATGTCGAACACAATGGAGCGCTGCGCAGGGCCGCGCTGCGCCTTGCGGCTCCGAGGCAGCCGCGGCAGCCGCGGCCGGCAGACAGGCGGGCGTGTCGTTGAACCGAGTCCGCGGGGCCCGGCGCTGGACGGAAACGCCGCAGGATGCTCGCCACGGCCGGCCCCGCCGCCTGCCGGGCACCTGCGCTGCCGGGCTGCCTACCCGGCCGTCCGCGGGCGCCACGGCGCCTCACGACGGCCACCGGGTGCCGGTTATGTATAGCTGATCAGCTGACGTAAACATTGTGTTCCGTTTAACGCCTCAAACACACACTAAGCCGCCGTCAGCTATGTACAAAGTCCTATACATAATTATGCTTAGCATTGTACATGATTATGTATAAATTTACACATAAGCTATGAAGGATTATATCTGTACATAATTGTGTAGAAAAATGGTATATAAGCATATACTGTGAAGTACATTACACTTTTTTTTAAAAAATTCTAATTATGAAAATTTGTTGAATTTTTCAGAAAGACAAATTTACTAATGGCTAATTTTCGCTGGCCTTGAGAGCACTTTGAATTGTTCCCTCCCCTCCCCCTCCCCACAAACTTAAAGAAAGAAATTTTTAAAAAAATTGAAAATAAAATAATGACAGAATAGGGGCAGGCATGCCTTATGTGTATAGGATGCGAAGCACTTGGCTGGATCGACGAAGGCGGCGACGAGAGTCCGCGAACAACACCAACGATTATCTCCCGAAATGTAGAGTAATAGACGACGCTGCACGTCCGCCCCGCCGTGACGGGAACGCTGTGCCCGCTCCGCCCGCGGGGGGCGCCGCCGCGTACGGAGAAGGTGGTGGAGATATTTCCCTGCGCCCCGCCTTCTTTGTCTGTGATGCTCTCGCGGAAACATTCCTGAGCAGCGCGGCCCCGGCGGCGGCGGTGGCGGCGCGAGCGAAGTGCGAGCGCAGCGAATGCCGCGCGGACGAGCGAAAAAAAGAATGAGGAAATAAAAGAGTAGTGAAACAGGGGGAATTTTCGCGGTAAGGCGCGCTGGCGCTGCTCGCGGAGTAGGAAAAGTGTTTACCTCTCAATTAGAGCCGTGCGGCACGTCCGGGCCTAGAATTTAGGGCCGCGGCCGCGGCTATGCGACCGATGCAAGGGCGCCTGCCCGCTTGTTAGCGACCCCGTCTTCTTGGAAATGAACCGCATCAAGTTTTCTGCCTCTCTCTCTCTCTCTCTCTCTCTCTCTCTCTCTTTCACACACACTCTCTCTCTCCCTCTCACTTTTTTCCTTACCCTCTCTCTCTTTTTGGCGTTCGTTTCCGAACACGTAGGCGCACAGGCTATAGCAATTATTGCTTCTGCACAACGGGGGGAAATATTGCAACTCTCTTTTTTTTGAGAAAAAAAAGATCACATTGGAATTTCTGCAATGAAAGAAGATATAGCAAAGCAGGTCCCCGATGGTGCCACAATGTTTCAGCCTATGCTGCCCCCTCCTCTCCCCCCGCCCGTGATATGTGGAAGTGAGTTCGTGCGGTTCGGAAAAGGGAACGTGCCATACCAACACATTCCGCGAAAAATAAAATCACAAAAAAAATGCTGCGGCATTTGGTAAAGTCATTACATGGTTGTTGGGGCGCTTGCACAGCAACATGCCTATTGTTCTGTGGCTTTGGGAGAGCGAGCGGTATAGTGCACCGGCCAGGGGTGGCCGGCCCGCGGGCCGGAGGTGGCCGGAGGTGGCCGGAGGTGGCCGGAGGTACCAGCAGTCCTCGCGCCACGCCGCTGCTGTTCCAGGGCTGACCGGCGCCTGCCGCAGGCATTAGTGGGGCCCTTCGGAATTAGTGTAATTGGCTCGGATAATGAATAGGGAACAAAACCGTGCTATGAACCTCCTTACACCACGACCAAAAAGCGCGCGGTCTCGTTTCGACCGCCCCCTCCCCTTCACGACTCTATGTCTCTTTTTCCACCCCGCTTAATGAGCATAAAAAAAATTCACATTCGTTCCATTTTCTGATCAAGTATTTTTCGCTTTCTTTTGTTGAACGGGTTCATACGCTCCTGACCCGCGCACTCTAGTGCTTGCTCTGCGGACTTGGACAGCTCTACCCGCGACAGTTAGCCGCTCCACTCCTGACATCATTTCCTGCCTCTCCTCTGCGCTGCTGCGCTCCTGCTGCTCCCTCCGCGCTACGCGGGGACGACATGCAACAGTTACATGTTTGCCCCTCTGTTGCTCATTAACCTGCTCTCCCAGATGAACAACAACAACAGCAGCGAGCGGTCATGGCTGCCAACATGTGTGATAACGGTGGTTGCCAACACAACACGAGACGCGAGACGCCTAACAGGAATGGGATGACAAAAAAACAACAACAAATGCAAAACCTTCCCCCCCCCTCCCCGAACCTCTCCTTGCATAGCTCTTCAGCGGTGTTTTCAGGAAGGACGAAGCGAGAATCCTAATGGAGCGGCCGCTAGGATTTCCGAGACAACGGGTACCCCCTTAATTTGGCTTTGGACACACGCATGCACATTTCTTTTTTTCTCTTTTTTTCCGGCAAAGCGATGCCTTTTCTCTCCCCGGCGCCACCTAATTCGATTCGCACGACCAATTTAAATTCTTCCCGCGCTCGCGGCTCGTTAGGTGGTCGCAGCCAATCAGAAGCGTCGGCGCCCTCCTGACCCTGACTTTCACTGCCGCGCGCCCACAGCCAGCGCGACCAAGACACCCCTTGCAAACCGGGAGGGGGGTGGTAGGGGGGGGGGGGGCGTTCACAATTCACGTCACGGACTGGCCAATCAGAAGATCCTCAAAAAAATAAATGGATTTCACCCGCATCAATCGCATATATCATGGTATACGAGGGGACCCTTACACACTAAATCTTATACACATTTTTCTATATAATGTACTGATGTAAACCTTCGTAGCTTACGTACGAATGTGTACATAATTAGGCACTATTTTTACATAATTATATACAATTTTATGTTAAGGTTTTTTTTGCTTAATTTTTGTGGATAAATAACATGCATAATTATGTACGATTTTGTGTATAAGTTGTAAAGGTTTATATCTGTACTTAGTTACGTACGAAAATTGTATATAAGCATATAGTGTGCTCGTTACCGACCGACCCCACTTAGAGGCTGCACAGCCGCTACCGCCGCACGCACGCGCACGCACGCACGAAGGGAAGGTGCACCACGGACCCTACGACAGCGAGCAACGGGGTGCTGTGGTGCGCGTGGGAGTCTGTGTAGCATCCACCGCCTTCTCATAGCGGCCGCTCCCCTTGTTTGCGTCGGAAAACGAGGCCGTTGTCGTTGAGCAGCAAAGGCGGTGGGCAGAGAGCCTTAGAGAGTCTAGGCCTCTAGCGCAGGGCTGGCTGCCCTGCTGTGTGTGACATCCTGTTGCCCTTGACTTTACGGTGCACGGCGGCGCAGGGCGCGGCCTGCTAGACGCCGGGCCCTTTGCATAATATGAATACACCGCCTTGCTGCCGGCAAACGGAACGCCGCCACCGCCGCACCGCCTGCTTAGACTAGGGCGCCCTACAACCCGGTGGCGCGCCGTGCCGACAACACCAGCAAAAACAAGTACAACAACCCCGAAAAAAAATTATTGTATTTCCCTAGTCGTAACTGGTTGGCGAATTTTCATGCAGCTACGTGGGTTCTTGGATTAGCACGACGAGGCCTGGTCCGCGGCGGCAGCAGCAGCAGCGGCAGCGGAGCATGGCACGGACAGAGTTATGGGTACGCAGGGACCGCTACTTGCATAAACAACTGAATAATGCCCGGGGCGCGCACTCGGCGCTGCCAACGCAACGGGATTAGCGCGTGGTGGCGGTCGCGGCCACCGTTTCAGCGGCAAAACAAATTCGCCGTTTTGATTTACTTATCTCCCCGCCGAAAGAGGAGTTATGTTCCGTTGCGCTCGCTGTTTTTTTTCTTTCCCGGGAGAAAGGACAGGATCTCCGGTGTGGTCTACACTGGGAAACTACAGCTAAATTGTAGTTTATGTACGGAAAAGTGAAGTTGCTTCGGAGAAAAAATTACTAGATGATTGGGACAAACTATACACTATATTTAGTTTTCCCGCGTTATCTACACTTCGTAAGAATAAACTGCAATTTTTGGATCTACAGTTTCGGCAGTAGTTTCACCGGAGACCTCTGCGTGCGTTACTGGGAAAATGCTTGCCGTTTTCCTCGTTGTTCTTTTGGTTTTACAAAACCTGTTTTTATTGTTCTCTTCGTTAATGTCGTCATTTATTTTGTCTGCACTTACCTAAAGGACGCGGCTTGGCAGTCGGGCTCCTCCCGGCACCAGCCCTGGCACTCGTATAGCGAGAGGTTCTTGACGGAGTAATACGTGTTCCCACGGTAATCCAGCTCTGTTAGCTTCTCGAACGCCACCCGTCCTGCAACCACACACATTAAACAATTATTGACCGATTTTTAACAAAAAAAAAGTTTTTTTTTAATAGGTTGTCATCTTTGCAATGTAAAACTAAAACCGATTTCGTAAACGGCTTTGAAAAATGAAAAAGAAGGAAGGAAAAACAGCGTTGATGGGTATTTGAACCCCGGTCAGCAGCAGGGAGGCCTTTTGTCGATTTGTCAGCGGTAGGCTGCACGACGCCACAGGACGCCGCCAGGACGCCGCCAGGACGCCGCCGGCGCTGTCGGGCAGGGAATTGTGAAGACTCGGCATTCAGACATTCCTAGCGGACCCGTCGGGACCAACAGCGTCCCCCCGACGACGCCGGCCAGCCCGTCACAGTTACGATATTTTTGTTGTTGTTTTATTGTTGTTGTTTCTGCCTCCCCCGAAGACGCTAATTTTCCGTGGTGGCCGCACCGGAAGTGCAAAACGATCCTCATGCGACAGCAAACAAACAAACGAATAACGAACGAAACCGCAGCAGTGGCAGCAAGCGAAGGGGAATTATCGTTTGCGCGCTTTCGCTTATTGCTGAGTGCCAGTGGTGTGGTGGTGGATCCTCCCGTCGTCGTGAAGGAGGAGGAGAGAGACGGAAGATTTCGACAAACAGGGAATTATTATAGGAGGGACAGAGAAGAGAAAGAAAACTGTGTTTGATTTTACGGGACGTATTATTTACTTTACCGTCAACAGTTGGCAATTGTAAAAAAGTGGCAGAAAAATGGCATTTTATTTTTGGCGTGTGAGATAAAGCCGTGAAAACCATAGGAGACACCTAGGCCATAAAGTAGACCCCCTTCAGGAGACTTTACGGCAGAAGAAATCAAAACGTGAACCGAAAGGCCGGCGCTCCCCACACAGCTTCCGCGCTGTGTGCATCCTGCACAGGCGGCAGCCGACGCTGCAGCTCTGGCGGCGCACACTGCTGCCAACGGCCCCCCGCCAGGCCGCGCCCCGCCACGCCCCGCCACGCCCCGCCACGCCACGGCTAGACCAGTAATTGATAGATGCTCCTTATGGTGCACGCAGACATCGCGGCAGGGGGGCAGTGCGAGAGAGAGAGAGAGAGAGAGAGAGAGAGAGAGAGAGAGAGAGAGAGAGAGGGGGGGGGGGGATAAAAAAAAACACCGAACGAAACAATATGACAGAGTGAGACGAAGAGAAACGGAACGAGTTTCGTCACACACAGGCTGCCACCACCACCGACGCGCCGCCCTCTAAACTGCTTTCAGATTCGGATTCGAATCTCCCGCGCCCGTTACATTTTGCACCGACAGAGACAGATGATGACGCGGGGGCGCCAATTGCAACAAAATGCGTCTCTCGCTCCGACTGATGCAACCGAAACGGGGAGGAGCCCGGACAGAGGATCTCCGACGACACTATAAAACTACAATTAAACTGTAGGATGGGCACCGAAAACTACAGTTTCCCCCTGTAAAAAGTGCTAGGCAAGCTGCAATTAATCTGCAGTCTTTGGAACTACAGTGTGAGCACTGTGGTCTAAAATGTAGTTTCATCGCCCTTTCTTCCCGGGATTGTGAATAAAGTTGTTATTGGTTGGAATGTTTTATTTTAGAGGTCCCGTTTTTCAGGCGGCTCCTCCGCGCGAATCCCGTACATATATATCTCTCGGCGCCTAAATAAATCGAAGGGCGTCCAATATCCACGCGCGCGTTCGACGGTAAAAGAAAAGAGCGGCAAAATCTGAAATTCAAATTCTCGCGTGGCGGCGCCGTGCAGCGCGACGCGCGTGGTTCGTTTGGCCCTCTTTCCTCCTGTTTCGGGGCGTGGCGATGGTGAATGCGCCCTGCGGTATGTTAGGTATGGGACAAAGAGAGAGAGAGAGAAAGAGAGACAGAGTGAGAGAGAGAGAGACGGCAGAAGCCGGCGGGGCACGCGTCGTCAGGTGTGGAAAGGGAGGGGCGAAGAGCTCTCGCGTCTTTGTCAATCGGACGACAGGGCCGAATGAATGAATGCGCTCGTGCGTCTGCCTGTGCGGCTATGTGTGCGTGTGAGTGTGTGTGTGTGTGAGTGAGCGAGCGTTTTGTGAGGGGGCCCCGCCGGTAGTCTGACTCATCCTGTGTATGTGCCGGCACGGACCCGTGTCGCGGCACGCAGCGACACGACGGCTCTCGTTTGCAAATGGAGTCGGAAGCAGCAATGGCCTGCGGAATACCGCAGGCTAAAAAAAAGAGAATAAAACACGAAATTTTCCTTTTAAATAAAAAAAAATCTTTGCTTGTTCTTGCTTTTTTTTCTATAGGAAAAAGGGAGAATTTGAGTTTGAGCTTATTATTTTCATTGACCTTAAAATTTATTGACAAATTTGACAGAAGGATATAAGACACCATAACAATATGAGAGAAAGAGATGATGAAAGAGAGAGAGAGAGAGAGAGAGTCGCGGCGCGTCAAAAATAGCCTAGATTGTGACTTCCTGGAACTGACCGTGCGCGCTCCTGCGCTGCTCGCCCGGTTCGGCACCGCAACGGCAAGTCGTGGGCCACGATGGCGACGCCGAATCGAAGCCGAAGCTCCCCGAGGGGGTCCGGCGAGGGGAGCGGGGGAGGAGCAAACCCGCGGGCAGACCCGGTGAGTGGGCTCAGCACTGCTGCTGCAGGGGCGCGCGTTACTTCTGTCTCACCTCTGCTTTAATCTCGCCGGAATACCCTATTTGGGCCAGTAGCGCAAGGTCGAGTTTCACTTGCCATCATTCCTCTCTGCTCTGAGTGTGCTGCACTTCTCCCGTGGTTGTCACTTACGTTTTAAATTCTTCCAGAATACCCTCTCGAGCATATGCGTTCTATAAAAATTAAAGGCCTTTATTTGGAATATTCTAGGACTCTGACTCCATCCTCTGACACCATTCAATTTTTTGATGGAAAATTATCAAAATGCAATTCATCTAATGTTTCGACGAAACGGCAAAAAAATTATCACATTTAAGATGAAAAATACTAAATAAATAAAATGTTGCAGTCCTACGAAGAGTAGTGGGTCTCCTCCGCGCAGTCGCCGTCGGTGTTACCAATTTGTCGATCTGAGCCGGGCTGGTTACGAGCTCCGGGGCCGACAGGACGGGACATCAGATATTAGCATGCGGGCCGGTCTGACGGCGCGGGGACGGCTCCCTCGGCGGGAGGGTTTCTGCAGCGCAGCAGCAGCAGCAGCAGCAGCAGCGCTGCCGTCGCCGACGGTGATTGAATGAATCCCAGAGAGGAATGTGATTTGCGGGGAGATGGGCGGAAAGAAGCCACCACCGATTACAAGCGGCATGCCCCGCGTGCATGCGCTCAATGGGTGCGTTAACAGGGAGGGGGAGAGAGATAGAGATGCGGCGAGGGAGAGAGGGGGGAGGGGGGGGGGGGAAGGGAGAGAGAGAGTGGCGGCCGCAACGCGACAGCAAGTTATTGCAGACAAATGACAGGCAAAGGAGGGGCAAAAAAAAATATAAATAAAAGGATCAGGAAGAAAAGGGGAGGGAAGTGGGTATCGACGTGTGTATGTGTGTGTGTGTGTGTGTGTGTGTGTGTGTGGCTGCCGGTGTTGCTGTAAGCTGTCGAACATCAGGGCACACTCCCGACCACCACCGTCCCCCCAATATTACAGAGTGAGGAAGAATGGTCTTCGCTCTTCGAGTCGCCAAAAAAAAATCCTTTTTTTTCCTCACTGCGAATATTTTTGGAACCCTAACAAGACCAATTTTCGAATCTCACTCGTGTAATTTTTCGGAGAGTGTGAACCTTTTCCTCCTTCAACTGTATGCGGTTGAGATTGTTTGCTGTGTTCCCTGTTGTTTGCTAAATCGTGTGTTTTCCGTAGTGTTTGCATGGTCCGACATTCCGCGCGCATTTTGTTTTATTTTTCGCGAAAAGGGAGGACAAGCATGCAGGCGCGGCGGTGCGGTCTCTAGGGGGGCGTGGCGCGTGTATCGGGAGCAGTCCCCCCCCCCCCCCCCCCTCCCGACGGTGTCCACCCCGCCCTTTGGGCCGCAAAGCGATCGCTATCCAGGGCTGAATATTTATCGAACATTCCGATAGGATCGCCACATCCACCATATTGCATGTTGCATTAACCGCAGAAATGTGTGCTGCTCAGAGCCGCGTATCTTGCGGTTCGAGTCTCGCTGCCGGCGTTTTTGCCGCGGCAAGTTGGCGCCCCGCCCCGGGAGAGCCCCTTGGCAGTCCTTGCGGCATAGCCCTTTGGCAGCCCTTTGGCAGCCCTTTGGCAGCCCTTTGGCAGCTCTTTGGCAGCCCTTTGGCAGCCCTTTGGCAGGCCTTCGGCAGCCCTTGGCAGTGGCCGCGAGCCAGCGGGAGCAGCGTGCGGCCTGGGCTATTTTATACGAGCGGATTCGTCGGACCGGAAAATGCAATTCGAACTTCTCGGGATGACTTACGAGGAAGAATGTTTGCGCAGGGCATGGCCGTGGCTACGGCGCACGCCCTCCCCCCTCCCCCCTAGCAAGCGCGCAACAGGTGTACTCTGTGGGTGTGGGAGCGCGGCGGCCGCGGAGCCGCGGGGCGTACGGCCAGGGTTGTGCGCGCACGGCGCCGACCGAAGAAAATAGGAGGAATGTTATTGTGGAGAGTGAGACATTATCGAACAATCTTTAAAAAAACAAATCTAGAGCGTAGCAGTAATACAATGTAACGCAGAATTTTCCAACCCTAAAAAAGTGTTGTTTTTGAATACCATAATTATTATTTTAGCGTACGAGAGTGAGTGACGACGAAAAAACACGTACAGCCAGCTGTTATTTTATACTTTTATACAGAGTGCCTTCTGACCCAATAAAAAAAAACACAACCCGTGACGCAGTCGGGCGGCGGTGGACGGCTGCTTCACTGCTGACACGGTTTCCACCGCCTTTCAACAACTTGACGGCCCTCATTCAGATCGGCAGAGATGAGCCCGGCTTGTCTAACGACGGCCGTCCTAGCAGCGCGTCCCTGCAGCAGCAGCAGTGGCAGCAGCAGCAGCAGCAACAGTTAGCCGCCCCTTATGGTACTTTCACCGGCCCCCCTTTATGCAGACAAACAGTTAGCAGATTCTGCGAACTGCGTCGCCGCGGCCATTAGGGCTCCTCCGGGGCCCCACTGAGCAGCTCCTGGTCCCCTCTGACTGAGCCCCGCTGAGCCCCACTGAGCCCCGCTCCCCCCAATCTGTTTGATCGCCCTCTCGGCCTACTTGTAGGCGAGCAGAGTGAGCCGACGGCCGCCTGTCGTCGCGCGGATGGACCCGCGGGCCGCGGGCGGTGACAGTGCACACCATGCTCATACACACTGAATGTAAATGTACAAACTTGTAAATAATTTATGTACAGTTTTGTACAAAGGTATGTACAAATTTGTACAGCAACTGTACATTTTTGTACATGATTATGCGGCATTTTGTTCAGGTCTGTATATAATTATGTACACATTTGTACATTTACATTTAGTGTATACATACAGTTTTTGTACATGATTATGTACAGATAGAAACCTTTGTAGCTTCTACATAATTGTGCATATATTATGTGTGTTTATTTTGTTTTTACAAAATTTTAGAAAAGGGTTTTGACGATATTCACGAAATGAGTAGCGTTGACCAGCCCGACCAGCCCCATAAAATTGATAAATGTTAAAAGTTTTTTAAACTCTCCTGCGAATGGCCCCTCCCTCCCCGTTTCGGCCCCCGGGCCGGCATGGACTGGCGCAGGTTCTGTAGACAGAAGCGGCGGCGGCAGCCAGCGGTCCGCGGGCGCGGCGGCGGCGGGGTCAACAGTGTTAGCCGTCGCGATTTGCTAAGTCGACCGTGGCGCCGTCGGAGCGGCGGCGGCCCGGGGGCCGGGGCCGCAGGGGGCGGGGCCTCCGGGGGGGGGGGGGGGGGGGGGGGGGGGGGGGGGGGGGGGGGGGAGGGGGGGAGGGGGGCCCCTGCGGGGGGACGAGCAAACGTCTAATTAAGCGCTTAACGGGTCCAACGGGGCCGCAATTAATTTCAGAGACTCTGGCGCGGTCCCCATTTTGCAGTCCGTCTCGCCGCCCCCGGGCCCGCTAAGCGGGAGCCCCCCGCGGGGCCCCCCGCGGGGCCCGGGGGACTAGCCGCCCTCAGAGAGGCGGCGGACGGATTCCCAGCTTGTGTTTTCTACATACACTATAGCGATTTTTCTTGCAGATTTTTCAAAGAAGATAATTTGGGATAGATATGTCAATGGATTTTTTTCAGAATGTGTCAATAATATTTTGAGAAGGAAAAAATGTTTGTATCAGTGGAGTTACAAAGAGTACTCATATAAAAGTCGATTTAAACTTTTTTCAAAACTAAATGGAAAATTTCCGATGAAATAAAAGATGAAAAAAATATTTCGGAATTTATTTCTAGGGTCCTGTGCTTACCCCATGAGAATGCTGCGTGGCCTAGGAACAGGAAGGCGCAAGCCAATACTCTTCTGCTGTCGAATCCCATTTTTGTTGTGTTTTTCAGTCCTGCAACAAAGGAGAAAAAAAAACTTCCTGTTAATAGAGCGACAAGAAAACGGAACTTGGTCAGCAGGGGCATCATCGTCGCACATTCTTGGCGCGCGAGTAGAGCTGTTCTGTCTCTGTCACACACACACTACGGCGTGACCCGTTGCGTGCGGTTAGGTAATCTGAAACGGCGCGGCGGCTGCCTCCGCTCTCGGCCAACGCCAATGTGAATGCGAATCGAACGGGAGTTTGTGACGCGCGGAACGTGTCGGACGCGGCGGCGGGGCGGCGGCGAGGCGGTGCTGCTATCTCACATTGGCATTCCTGAGTGACGGGCCATCCGGGGCCGACGGCCGTTCGCACGTCGCCCCAAACGCATTCTGTTACGCTGCAGCGAGAGAGAAAGAGAGGGAGAGAGAGAGAGAGAGAGGGGGGGGGGGGGCAAGAGAGAGAGAGAGAGAGAGAGAGAGAGAGAGAGAGAGAGAGAGAGATTACCTTGAAGCGCCCCACAGCGGTGGCGGTCTTCGATGTTCCGGACCCCGTTTTCGATAGTAAACTGAAAAGACATGCGTCCTTCTCTCTCTCTCTCTCTCTCTCTCTCTCTCTCTCTCTCTCTCTCTCTCTCTCTCTTTCTGCCCGACGCGTCCCAATTCTGTCCGCATCCCTCTCGCGCACCGTTCTCACCCACGTCGCTGCGTTCAAAAAAGGCACGCAATAATTTTTTTTCGAGGCTGTTTTCGTACGTCCCGGCCTGACGCACGTCTCCCGACACGTTTCGGATGCGCGCCTCGTCATGACGGGGAGCCCCCTCATGGCCTGCATGGCCTGCACGGCCTGCAGCAGCAGCAGCTCGGTAACCCGAGCCTGGTGGAGGTCCCGCAGGAGGTCCTACAGCAGTGATGCTGCAGGATAATGATTCATGAATCGCCGTGTGGACAACGCGGCAGAGTCGCACGGTCATCGCCCAACGATGATTTTTTTTTCTTAATGAATTTGATGATGAGCGGTGATGACTGACTGGTGAATTCGATCACAGTAAGCTTTTAGTCAAACGTTAATCACTGTGTGTATGTGTATGTGTGTGTGTGTGTGTGTGCATTGCAGGTGTCTCGGCGGCTCTGAGAGGCGAGCCGCCGCCGCCGGCCACCCGGGGCGGGCGCGCAGCGGGGGGGCCCGCTTGTTTGTGAACCCTCCGGCAGCAGCAGCGGGTGCGAGAGAGACCGAGGTGGGTGCGGAGAGAGTGAGAGGGCACGATAGCGTCTTCCGGCCGTATTTCACGGCCCCCGAGATTTGCGCGCGATGCCGCGCGGCGCGCAGCGGGGTGCCGCGGCACACAGAAGGCGGTGATGAGTGTTTAGGGATGAGTGAGTGCGGGGGGGGGGGGGGGGGGGTTCTGCGTACAGTCGCACGAGTAATGCACGCCGGCCCCGCGCGCCGACCGTCTACAAGAGTGCACGGCAAGCAGCGGGGCCGGCGCCCAGGTGCCTGAGAGCACCAGATCGACGCCTCGATTCGATACCTCGATATATCGCGTTGTCTCCATTCGATACTTCGATTTCACAATAATTTCCGAATTTATTTTTTTGCAAAAAAAGGGCATGCCCTTCGTCCATATGGGAGACCATAAGAAAAATCAGTAAAAACATATCCTTCTCTCTCTCTCTCTCTCTCTCTCTCTCTCTCCCTCTCCCTTTCTCTCCCCCTCTCTCTCTCACTCTTTTATTTTTTTGCAAAAGAATGGTAACACGACCCGGCCACATCTAGTGCAGCCCCCATTCCTTGGTGGAGGACTCTCGGTATACAGCTGCAGTGGACACGGGTCACAGGTCTTTGTCGGTCACGAAGAGCGAGAGAGAGCGAGAGATCGAGAGAGAGACAGAGAGAGAGAGAGAGAGAGAGAGAAGACGGACGTGTCGGCGCTCACGGGAGCAGAGCGACAAGGACGGGAGTATCGTCCACGAATCGTGCAGTGCATACGCCCGCCCGCTCACATAAGAGAGTGTAATACTTTCCTACTTATGTGCGCCTTCGGTTCCGCGGAACACATTGTGAGAGGCACACGTTTCCCCGGGACGCCTGCGAACGGCAGGGTAGGCCACCGCGCGACACCGGAGCTCGACGGGAGTGCCTACCTGCCAGGCGGCCTCCCGCGCGGCAGCTGAGTGGTCGTCGCAGTACGGCTTCTTCCGATTGGTCGAGCCGGCGGCATCCCAGCCTCGGGCTGCCAATGGGAGCACCGCTAACAGGCAGCCAGCGGTGTGACGGTCGGCATCCTTTGTGCGGCACCCTCTGCCCCTCCGGTCACTGTCACTCATTGGCCCCCAAGTTGTTGTTTTCCTCGGGTAGAACGTGCTGTTGTTGTTTGTTGATGTCGTCTTGTCGCAGTGAAGGATGTCCAGTTGGTATCATACGGTCATCAAAGGAACGGGATCGGCGCGCGAGGGTCAGAGAGGAGGAACTTGTACCGACACTCGTCAAGAGCGGCCGCACGGGACAACAACAACAACGTTGTGCGCGCCGCGCTTTTGTTCTGTTTTTTGTTCTTTTCGATTGTTTTTTTTGTTTTGTGCCGTTTGAGTTGTCGGCCACGAGCGGATAGAGAGGCTTAGCTCCTCTTTATAACTGCCCCGACGACGCCGACACGCAGCGCGGCACGGCCGCGCTCGGATCCGCACGTCACACGGCTGCGTGCGTCGTCGGTCCGCTGCCCATTCTACCCATTATTTGCACACGCGCAACAACGATATCCGCACCACCGCCACCGATTATTCGAAGCGCGCCCCACCCTGCCTGCTTCCTTACGAGGCGACATTTCGGGCAATGGGTTCATGAATCAGGACCCGACGCCCGCTTTTCACCCAAGAGCCGCTCGTTCCCCCCCCCCCCATCAATACAAAACAAAAACTTTATACATGAACCCGCAAAAGGTACTAAGCGTTTAAGGGACACAGACCACGAAAACAGGTCCCCCCAACAGTGACCCGCTTGCTTTTCTGATGTAAATGTTATTACATTATTTTACACGTATGTTAGTGTGTACGGGCGTCGTGAGGAATCCGCATACAATTACTAAGATTTTGATTGCGCGCACACACGCGCGCGCGGGTACGCGCGCGCACACACACACACTCTCACGCACACGTCGCTAATAAAGTGGTGGAACGCTCCTATAAATCGCTGTAACTGCAGACGACGCCTGGCACCGCCTTGTGGCACCGCCTTGTGGCACCGCCTTGTGGCACCGCCACCGCCTTGTGGACGTCGCGGTCAAGCCATAACGAACGTTACGTCCCGCAGAACGACAAGGCCGTCGCTACAGACAGGTCGTTGACTGTCCATTCCGCTCGTCCGTCCGCATGTCCGTCCGTGCGTCCGTCGCTGTGTCGGTGAAACAGGCCCTTTTTCTTTATTTTTCTTTCCTTTTCTTTTTTACTACACGAAAATTCCTCCGACAACACGCACACACACACACACAAACACACACCATAAGGCTCACTATAGAAACTTAACATCTCCCATCGTGCGAACTAAAAATAAAATAAAAAGAAATACAAGATACATTTTAGACATGACGCCGGTACGTGACCCAAAGAAGTGCCCTAAGTGAAGAGGCCTGTTTGCGAACTCGACTGCTGATGCCACCATAAAGTCTCCCTCATCAATAACGGCTAACTGCTCTCCCTCCCTCCCTCCCTCCCTCCCTCCCTCCCTCCCTCCCTCCCTCCCTCTCTCCCTCATCGCCTCTCCCTATTCTCTTTCTCCTCTATACACCCATTTTTTTGACACGGCGCTGCTCTTTTAGGTACCCATGCAGAACGAGCTCACCAAATGAATGGCTAAGTAAGCGTGTCGATATTCAAACGAGGCATACTTTTGCGCTGCGCGACTGTATGCAGTAATAATGATAATAATAAAAACAACAACAGCAGCAGCAGCGGGTAACTGCGATGAATTGGCGGCGGCAGTTGCGGCAGTCTGGATCCGGATTCGGATTCAGTTGCGGCGGTCTGGATTCATATTCGGGGTCCATCTGGGCGCGACAGACTCGGTCGCCTGCTGCTGGCTACGGCTGATTCCGAAACTTTTCGTAAGCACCGTCTCTGTCGCGCTCGTGGGGTTTGCTCCATGGTGAGCGAGGGCGAGAGAGAGAGAGAGAGAGAGAGAGAGAGAGAGAGAGAGAGAGAGGTTCGAGGAGACAGCAGTCGTGATGTTCGGAAGCGTTGCGGCGTTCGCACCTCTCGGAGACTCCCGCCGATCGGCTTCAGACCGCAGCAGGACTCGCTATGCGCCATAAACATGGTCCTGCAGCGTGTGTGTGTGTGTGTGTGTGCCCGTGTGTGTGTTTGCGTGTGTGTGTGTGTGTGCCGGGATGGACGATGGATATGGCGCGCCCTAAAGGCGATCAGTCGCACCGCGGCACATGTACTCCGCTCGTGTGTTGTTAGCGAAAATGAGCAGCATTTAAAAGGAAATAATATCGACCTGAAATGGTAGCCAGTTAAACACGGAACGCAACGGTCAAACACACACACACACACACACACACACATTCGTATATAAATGAAGAAATAACTCGAGGAGAGTAGGAAGGACTGTGGGTGCGCATCTAGCCAGCAGCGTATAGGGCGCATCGAGCAGTATGCTAGACAGGCCGACGCATCTCTGCAACATGCCACGGCACACACACACATGCGCACCCCAAAGACACGGGTGTACACCTCGTATATGCAAGCGGTGCACCGCGTTTCTGACGTGTGAAGCCGCGGTGCGGTACAGTCCGCTCGGCAACGGTTTGCGCCCACAAATGTACACACTCAGAAGTATATGGGCGTCCCGACTCAGAAAGGGGATGCACCCACTCTGAAGGGTGTCACCCTCAGATTTTGATGAAACATTTTTTTTGCTGAATATACTGTATAGTACATATGTATAGCACTTCCGTCGAGCAAGTTTTAGCTGCCCTTATAGACTAGTCTCTGAATTATAATTTTTTAAAACCTCAAAACATGCAAAATGTTTATGATAGATTTAAATCAATGAAATCAATTTCGTCTAAGATTTGTCCAAAGTAGGACTGACAATGGCTGAAACTTCAAGGAAAACGTCGTAACTCTGGCGAAGTTTTCGAGACATCGCCGCGGGCCGTGCCACCGTGTTGATGATCAGACCGCGAAACGGGACTCCTGCGCGTAGGCGGCGCAGGCAGCGGGCCTGGCCGCGAGCAGGTAATGAGGGGGTGAATCAGACGGAGACAGAGCTATACAGTCACAGGGAGAGAGGGAGAGAAAGAGAACGACAGAGAGGGGGAGGGAGGAGAGAGAGAGAGAGAGAGAGAGAGAGAGAGGAAAGATGGCACAGAAACGAGGCTGGTTACGGGATGAAAAAATAAATAGATTCAAACTAGGCGCCACAATTAACGAGCGTGCAGATCGTCTGCTGACCCTGTGCGCTGTCAGCGGACGTCTCTGGCCGCCGGCCAGGAAGCCTAGTTCCAGTGTCTCCCGCGCGCACACGCAGCGGCGCTGCAGTAGTTTTTTTTTTATGAATCCGAGCAGCGGCGCGGACACTGCGGTGGGCTCCCGGCGGCGCCGCGCCGCTCCCACATGTGGCCGACTGTGGGAGTGGGGCACACGGGGCGCGGCGGCGGCGGTGCACCGGTTTAGCGCGTCGTCTTGCGTGTGCCGCCGGCTGCCGCAGGACCGTAGGCCCGTAGGCCCGGTCGTGGGCGTGGCCAGGAGTCCACTCTGCCGGTGGTCAAGATACGGCCCATTGTCTCAAAGCGGGGAAAGGGGACCGGCCGGCCGCCCGTCCTCCGGCCCCCTTCCCGCCCGCGGCGGCGTGTCACAGCGGACTGCGAGCGTGTCCCTCTCTTTTTTTTATTACTTCCATGCCATTCATTTTAGTGGACACGGAAAAAAAGGAACGCACTGCGATTTGGTTTGAAATTTTGAAACGATTTTTAGCGCGAAAATTCAAAGAGCTCAAACACACATTTGGGTTTCTAGCGCCGAAATTTTCAAGAAATTTTCTGCAATATTACGGATTTTGTGTCGGAAGATTTCCTCGAATTTTTCAGGGGACTAGAAACCTTAAGGCAGGTAAGGGCTGGTCACAGAATGTCACAAGGTCACGCCGGAAGGGATCAACTTCTGGCGGAGCTCGCGCCTCGCGGGGCGGGCGCACTGCTGCGCTGACTGGAGTGTCACGCGTGCGTACAGTACGACCTGCTATAGTTGAACGCATAAAGTGGTTTGAGCCGCCCGCAGCAGGCCGCGGCTAACTGGGTGTCGCCGCGCGTGTGCTGCGGGCCGCACCTGAAAGAGGCTCTCTCACACACACACAAACACAAAGTTTGTTTTGCATGCGAGGCCTGTGACAGTCATCGCCGCGGGCACCGTTATACTCGCGACGCCTACGCCTGCCCGCAGGACCCCCCGCAGGCCCCCGCAGGACCCCTGCCGCTGGCCGCGGCGACGCCCCCTCTCTATACCCTGTCATCCAGTGTTGTTACTTGTGGCGCGTGCGCGGCAATTTTCGCATTGGCGACGGTTCCTTGCGCTTCCTTTTCTTCCCTCGCCACCAACGTCGCCGTCGTCGCGTCTTCGTCGCCTCCTCCTCCTCCCCCCCCCCGTTTCTTTTTGTGGCTGGTGGAATAGACGAGGCCTCAGCGCAGATGTGTTGCGCGGAGATGAGCTCGAAATCACACGGTGAGCAACGCACCACTTTTCGATTTTAAACCAAAATCGTAGAGAGGTAAAAAAAATGAAAAAAATGATCTGAAATAATAACTTTTTCTCCAAGTTTTATTCCTTTTTGCGGTAGGTTTGGCTGCACTGTCCGACCGCGCACGTCGCACAGCCGCCACCTGACACACGACGGAGCCGCGCCGCGACCATCCGGCGACGCGCAAAAGTGTAACGGGACCATTGGCACGGTCCGCACTCACACACATGCACACACTCATACACACACACTCATACACTCACACACTCACACACACACGCCGAGATTGCCAGCCGTCAGGATGGCTCGCTGATCCAGTCGGCGACAGCGGCAGGCATCCCATCCCTCGCGGTCCAGTGACTGCCAATCGAGTCATCGCGGCCGCGGCACGGCGGTACGATCTCAAACTATGCCAACGGAACTACAGGCGGCGATGCGGGGAACTACGCGACGGACGCGCGCGGCTTGCGGTACAGCGAGACTCGAGTAAGGTGTAGTTGTTGTAGCAGGTGCGCAGCGAGACTGTATATGTTGTATTTGTTGTAGCAGCCGCGCAGAGAGACTACAGTAAGGTGTCCTTTTTGTAGCAGCCGCGCTGTGAGACTACGGTAAGGTGAAGTTGTTGTAGCAGCCGCGCACCGAGACGGTTAATTTTCTTATTATTAAGTTGACGGCGCCGCTGATGCTGCTGGCCGAACGGCAACGAGGTGGATAAAATAATTTCAAACCAAGGAAAGAGCACAGTTTTTTTTTTGCCCTGCATAATGAAGATCATAAATATTATATGCAAAACTACGGCGAGCAGTACGGCACACGGGCTTTATAGTTCTCTCTCTCTCTCTCCCTCTCTAGCTGTCTGTCGCTCTCTTTCTCTCTCTCGCTCTCTCTCTGTCTTGGCAATCAGCACCCAAGGAGTGGTGGCATGCCTGGCAGCACGTACGGGGCAAAGTGTCGGGGAGACGAGCGGCGAGTGGGTGGGATACACTCCATGCATTGCCGGTGCCGCTGCGGGGCCGGGCCGCCGCCGGCCGCGGCCTGCGATCGCCCGAGAAACAGAGGAAAGGTTGGAAATGGGGGTGCGAGGTGGTGGTGCCTTTGCCAGGAGACACCACGACTCGCTCGACGTCGTAAAATTACAGAGAGCGAGAGAGAGAGAGGGGGGGGGGGGGTGGAGCGCGAGAAAGAAGAAAAGGAAAGAACACGGTCGAGGGGGCGGAGACACGAGCGGAGGTATGGGCGAAATGAATGGGTAGGACAGAGAGCGTCGGAGTAAGTGTGTCAAGGAAGGGCACACGGGGGAAAGGCGAGTGAACCATTTAGGGTCGTAAAACGCGGGCGAAGGGCGGACAAGGACAAGAGTGTACGGTGGCCAAGTTCAAGGTCAAGGTCAAGCAAAGGGTGAACCGAAAGTTGGGGCCGCGTCGTGGCAATTTCCGATTAAAAAAAAATACTACGGCTATCGTAAGGGAAATGAAACAAGTTCGAGGGAGGTAAATGTGCTTGAGAACGGAGGCAGATGCAATCGTTACGAAACAGGATAGTCCCGGTGCGGCCGCTAACCACCTCCCCTCTCACGGTATTGTTGGATTTCAGGTACACTCGTTTAGTTGGTGATGACGGCATGAGTGGGAATGAGAGCATGCCGGTTAACGGGTCGCGCTTACAGAGAAGAGGCACGCCCGTGACCGGCACGTAACCGCGCTCGCGTGGCCTCCGCTTTCCCAGAGCCTTGCCTCCCGCGCCGCGTCCGATTTTTTTGCCTCCCCACCCTCCCCTTGCGGGCGAGTGCGGGCGACGCGACGCTGAAAACTACAGTTGTAGCGTTTTTTTTTATCCCGGCCGCTCGCGTTGCTTCCGCTTTCCGTGAGGTTTGCCTCCCTCGCCGCGGCCGGATTTCCCCGGCAGTGACCGCGTACGAAGTCTGTAGCCCCGCCGTGTGCGCGCCCCGAGGTGGTCCCCGCGGCCCCTTACCGGTGTAGATCCGGACTGAATCGCGGCGGATAAGCGGAGCAACAGGGGACCGCCGCCGGGGACCGCAGGGGACCGCAGGGCACCGGGCCGGGCGGAGCATCCCCGTCTGACCTTTCGCTGCGAAACGGCCGTTCGGTGGGAAAGCAGAGCCTCGCCAGGCACCCACGCCCCTCGGCTGCCCTCGGCAGGCTAAAACGCCAATATTATTCCCCTGCCGGGTGTAAAGTTGTGTCTGTCGGCTTTTCCTGCCGCTCTCAGGCCTGTAAACTCCCAAAGTGGACACCTAAAATGCTAATACCGACTGCCCTCCCCGGCTGCTGCAGCGCGGCCGCTGCCGCACGGTGCCGGCCCGTTAGCACGCAATGTCAGTGTCAATCCCAACATGTGTTTTGCATGACCCACTGCCCCGGGCCCGGCGGCGGCGGCGGCGCGCCTGCTGCGACTAGCTGCGCCTAGTTGCACCGCCTCGCAGCTGCCACCGCTGCTGCAGCTGCCGCAGCTGCTGCAGCTGCGGGGCCCGGCGCCGGCCGGAAGGGGCCCGTAAACGCCTGCACGGTGCACACGCCAGCCGGCCAGTAATGGTGCCTCGACTCGGCCCCGCGGCGCGCGGGAATTCTAAACGCGATACCGTTTTGTGCAATGGGATGAATAGGCTCCCATACCAGTGCGCGCTCCACGGGCACCGCGGCCCCCTCGCCTCCCACACAACAATTTGCCACACACACACACACGCACACGTACGTGCGCCCACCGAGTACAACGCCAGCAACAACAACAACACGTGCTACTTGCATTCTGCTGCACTTGTCGCTCGTTGGTAGCACTGCGCGGCTCCGGCTCCGTGCGCGGGATCCCCGTGCCGCGTCCCCACCTCCGTGGGAGATATGGGTCAGTGATACCAACCGTTTCAGGAAGAGCGGCCGTGTGTCCGCGCCGTTGTGTTGGCGGCTCGTGGGCCGTACGTCCGCAGCGGTGTCGCGATGGGAAACAAGGCGCACGCAGACGCGGCCCCCACGGCCACGGCTCACGGTCACAACGCCACGGCCACAACGCCACGGTCACAACGCCACGGTCACAACGCCACGGTCACAACGCCACGGTCACAACGCCACTGCCACAACGCCACGGTCGCAACGCCACGGTCTCAACGCCACGGCCACAACGCCACGGCGGCGCCGCCGGCCCTTTTGAATGTCACGAGAGTCGATATGCGGGACAGAGAAAGGGAAAAGGTTGACCGAAATAAAAGCCAGGAAGGGCATCGTTCCGCGAGCCCCCCGTCATCGTCGTGGTGGTCGTAAAGGACAACGACACCGTGCCGAAACTGATCGCAGGGGGGCCGAGTCTATACAGTTATAGTATGGCGAGGCGGGTAATGCGCGCGATCCTTGTCAGATGGAGAGAGAGGGGGAGAGACGGAGAGAGAGAAAAGGAGAGAAAGAGGAGGGGGAGGGGGCTGAGGGAGGGAGATACAGAGATGAGAAGGGAGAAAGAGACAGAGATAGAGCAAGAGAGGGATAGAGGGGGGAGGGAGAGAGAGAAAGAGAGAGGCAGAGACGAGATAGAGAGACAGAGAGAGAAAGATAGACAGAGAGATTGGTGCGGCGGGTGAAATCTACGATCGACATCAGCCCATGGCACCGCTCCCGTGCCCGGCCCTGCCCGGCCCTGCCCGGCCCTGCCCTGTGCCCGGCCAGCCTCTGCACCTGACTGACCCCCCGGGGGGCTGCCTCGGGGTGCCTCCGAGCGCTGCCCGCTCCCCTGCTATGACCTTTTGTCGGCGCCGGCCTCGCTGACGGACGGCGCCGGCCGCGCGGCCGCGGCGAGCGCATCGGAACGAGCGTCGCGCCGGTACTTACCCCAGATTTTAAGCAGGCAAATAGAAGGGAGGAAAAAATAAGATAATAAATAGAGCAGGCCGTCTTGTGAGCGGACTGGCCGATAATACTGCGAGGCGCTGCCCGCGCGCTGCTGTGTCTCGCCCGCCGCCGTGCCCTTCTCCCTTCTTTTTAAAATGCATATTTTTTTCTTGTTCCGGTCGCGCGGAGAGAACGGTACGGAAATCTTTACGGGTATATGGGACGGCGACGTTTAAAAGGCTTTGCGCACGGGAGGTACCGGGTACCGTCCGGTAGGGTACCGCGGCCATACCGCGCCGCCAGCCGGCCAGCCAGCCAGCCGGGCGAAACTGCGTCAAAGTGAACGGAACGGGGTTAACCGTTCGAGACGCTCCTTGCTGCGGCGACACCGCACACACGCACGTGATCTCTCTCCATCTCTCTGTCTCTCTCACACACACACACGCGTGCCTCCCGTGTAATTTGACAGGACGAAAATGAGCGTACGTCAGCACGCGCGCGAGAGGCGATTCATCCTCGCGCCGGGCTCTGCCGCGAAACGGGCGGCAGCGGCGGGGAAGAAATGAAAAGCCGCGTAGCGGCGCCGGGACTCGAAGCTGGTTACGCCTGCGTGTGTCCGCGTGTGTCCGCGCCACGGGCGTCTTCGCTGAGTGATTCCCCGCTCGCGGCACCACGACACGCGGCTGCCGGCCAGTGAACGGCACGAACCACACCGCACTCTACACCGCCAAAAAAAGACAGGATTTTTTGTGAATGAGAAAATAGTTAAACATAAGATCAAATTTTTAATTTTTTATGTTTTTTTTCTTCTGTCACCATTACATTGTACGCTTAAAAAGATAGAACTGTTCTGTCCACCCCGAAATAATAAAATTTGAATTGTAAGAACATAATTATATTGTCTTATATCCTTCCCAAATCCGCTCGCAGTTTCTTCCCTGGAATATTATCTCTGGCGCAAGGATTTTTCGCGCCGCCGTGCGGCCTGCAGAATCCCCTTGCCCCCGAAACTCATCTTTCTTTGCCTCCTTTCCTGCCTCTCCTCCCCTCCCCGCTCCCCCCCCCCCCCCCTCTCTCTCTCTCTCTCTCTCTCTCTCTCTCTCTCTCTCTCTCTCTGTCTCCCCGCCTCCTCCTTAGCTCTTGATCTCCTGCGTCGTTGTTATTTTGTTTTCGGCTACTTTTCGGAGTGAAAAAACAGCGGCGCCGCGTCCGCCGCCGCCCGCGGGTGCTCGGCTCCGGCTCATCTCCTGGCAGCAGTATTAGGGGCAAGGAACCCCGAAAAGTCCCACGCAGACGGTCCTTGTTGTGCAGCCATTGTGCCCCTGCTCGTGCATCCGTCAGGACTGCGCCGGGACTCGGCCTGTGTCGGCTGCCTCGACGCTGCTTGTTTGGTGGCCGTCGGTATGGCGGCCCCGCCCGGGGTGCCGCCGCCAAGCTGTCCTCTCCACTACTTCCGAGCGCGCTTTCACCTTGCCTTGCATTCCCGCGGAGCCCCGCATGCGATATCACGGTTTTTACTACAGGTGCTCAGGAGCAAAGCAAGTCCTTGGGAAGTGTCGGGATACTTCAGAATCAATTCAAGCTAATGTAATAAATTTACATTTAAAAAAAAGTGGTCTGATTAATTTTGATTTTAAAAATTTATAATTTAAAAAATATATAAAAAAAGAATGGTTTTGTGATTAAATTTTGGAATGTGGGAACCCTCTTATTCGCCGTCAGCAATCGTTTCTGCGTCGCCCATTATTCACGTCCGAATCCACCCTTACGGCTCACACGAGCGCCCGCCGACGCTGGGGTAGGCAATCCCGCACGGCGCGCGTGCGCTGCCGTGATTGCCTACCCGGCAGGCGCCGTGGCCGCGTCAATGGAGGCCCGCGCGGACGCCCTTGACGCTGCCTGATGATGTCCCTTTGATGCCGCGGAGGACGCCACGAAACCAAGTACAGAGGGCGCCACGTGAAGGGCTGAAGGGCCTTCTGAACGGTCCTCGTCGTCATCATCAGCGGGCTATACATAGAGCGGCGCGCGCCCGCGGATCCTCTCCGGGACCCCGCCCAGTGCCTCGTCAAGGAGCAACCGGTCCTGGGAGCGTGCCAGGGCCGCCAGTGACACCGGCCGCCTGCCGCAGGGGCCGCGGCTCACCCGGAGGCTCGCGGGCCCCGGAGGCGCCCATCCTCAGCGACCGAATGCTTTAATAAACACGTCCGACAGTCGCATCGCGCTGTCAATGTGGGAAGGCCGGAGCGAACTATAAGGTCCTGGACGCCATCCTTCGCAGGACTCGATGCCTAGTCATTCTTTTTTTTTTTGCAACCGATGTTTTTTTCCTATAAATTGTATTCGAGGATTCGATTTAAATATATATTTGCTGTTTTAAACTGCTCACGCCACTTGTGACCCCTTTTATCTCCCTTGTTTGCACTGGCCGCCCGTGTCCCGCCGGTGCGGTAAAGATATGACGGCAGATTTACGGTCCGCTCGCTGAGATCGCAGATGCGTCCGACCGACACCTTTTGACGCGTGACTTTTATATGCACCGCGTCACTTTTCCCGTGCGGTGTGTCGCGTGGCAGTCGAATAGCCGTCGCGTGGCGGTCGCGTGCGGACGCCCGGTCGACACACTTCGGGCACGTGCCGCACGACGTCCGAACGCGTTGTAGTTCCATTAACTTATTTGTTTTTGTAGTTTTTTTTGCAGTTGCACTGCAGTTGGTGTAAAAAAACCTTTCTGTTACAGAAACTGCAGTTCAACTGTAGTTGCATAGCGTTGTTTACACGGGTGATCCTTTCTCCCGGGGCGCGTAAGCGCGCCACTTGAACTGTATACAAGCCGAATCATCTCTCTCTCCTTCTCTCTCTCTCTTTTTCCCTCTCTCTCTCTCTCTCTCTCTCTCTCTCTCTCTCTCGCTCTCTCTCTAGTTTTGGCGAAGGGACAGGAAGAAGACGGAGAGTCAGAGCGAGATGGAGAGAGACGGTTGAAGTCATCGCCGTCGGCCCTGCGTCATCCACGCTAGGGACGTATGATACAACTTGATTACACCACAGGGAGGAACAAAACGAAAGAAAAAAAGAAGAAAGGAAGAACAACGAGGCCATTGCGTTGTCAGCCGGGATGGGCAGCTATTTTCTGAGAAGCTGGCTGCTCTCACTGGCGAGACGTGCCGCATCACCTGGCAAATGACCTCATTCAATTTCTCCCTCTCCCCCGGCCGCGCGGCAAGCAAGAGCGCAGCGCACACAGCGGACGACGCGGAGGTCCTCCACCCCGCGGGCACGCACTAAATGTAAATGTACGAACTTGTCCTCAATTATTTACAGAATTGCACGTTCATGATTCATGTAAGCAAATGTACAGTTTCGTACGTAATGATGTACACTTTGTACATAAATTATGTACGCAATTCTGTACATAAGTATGTTACAAATGTTTACATTCACATATAGTGTAGGGAGCGCCGCTGCACGGTCGCTGATCCGAATCCGGGTCAACGGAGTCTTGTTACCACACGCGTCTGTTCACGCAGAAACGGCAGTTCTTAATCACGATGCCGACAAAAACGACAGCAATTTATTATAATTCCTTTTTTTTTTTTTGCACATTCTGCCGGGGCTGTCGCCGATTCTATCCGGGTGCCGCGCAGGCGCCGTCTGAATGCCTGATGAGGCGGCACCATCAACGGACGCCTATCGCGAAACCCGGATAGAAATCTATTAGAGGACGATGATAGATTCCCCCGCCACCACCGCCGCCGCCGCACAGGTCTATCCGCTGCCGTGCGCGCACACGGCAGCCTTCCTGATTACTGACCTGAAATGTTTTCGATATCTCGCCAATTCCGAGCGCACTTACGTCCATCAGGGGACGCGGAGAGCCTTAACGGGACCTTGGCCGGCCCCCGCGGCCCCAGCGGCCTCCGCGGCCCCCCGCGGTCCCCCCCCCCCCGGTCCCCCCCGCGGACCCAGAGAGCAGGGGCTCCCGTGTGCGGACCAACTTGGAAATGTGCCCTGAACGCCGCGTCGTTCGATTAGTGACGCCGTCGTAACGGGTTCGGTCTAAAAGTCTCCGCCCGGACGACATCTCCGCCGCCCCGCCGGCGTTATTGGCAGCAGCAGTACGAGGCGCCAGGCGCCGCCGCCCGACAGGATGCGCCAGGCGAGCAGGCGGTTACCCGGACCGCATCCATCATGGCGGGGCCCGGCAAGTGCAGCGCAGCCCTGCCGCTGCAGCTGCCAATAACGCTGGACCGGCGGGGACAACTCGGGGCAGCGCAGCTCCTCCCTACTTATTCGCAGGGGCGTGCATTTCAATTTTCCAGTCTTTTTCTGCCCCGTATTTTTTTTCTAATATTGTCTTACTTTTAATAAGAAATGAAAAAGGATTTTTGTGTGTTGCCTTGCGGCGTGCGCAGTCATTTTTAACGCACTGCACTGCGCATCTTTTGCAATTACTGGAGGTCCGCGCGCGCGTCGCAGCGGGAGCAGCAGCAGCGGCAGGGGAGTGATACATCACCTGGGGGTCGGCACTCGCTCGCACCGCGCGGGCCGCCGTCGCGTCGCGCCGTGCCCGGCCGTTGCTGCTATGACTCACCTGCGGACAAGACAAGAGGAAACGTGTGAGATACCCCGGCCACGTGCTTTTTATTTTGCCAGCAGTAATGCAGTGCTGTCTGCTTCTCTCCCTCTGGCTCTCGTCTGTCTCTCTCTCCCTCTCTCCATGCCGCGCTGCGGACGGACGCGGCGCCGTGTAAATCAAAATCTCTCGCAACTGCATGCAGCAGTGACGATGCACCACTTTTAATCATCCGGAGGAGAGGAGTACCGATCCTTCCCCTGAGATTAAGGGGCTTCGGTGGGAGAGAACTACACCGCAGACGCTGAGCAGGGAGACTACAGACCGGAGCAGGCGCAGCGCTATCGGTCTGCCGCGCGTTCAAGTCTCCTTAAGTTCACTAGAGTTCTGTTGGTTTTTATTGAAAAATTTATATTTTTACGGCTTAAAACCGTGCGAGATGTTCAGTTTTCAAAATGATTCGAGGGAACATACTGCTTAATATTATTGCGCCCTCGTGCTTCATCCCCAGAAACAAGCCCCGAGTGGAGACCTCTCCCCTCCTCCCCTCTCCTCCTCCCCTCTCCTCCTCCCCTCTCCTCCTCCCCTCCGCGCCTCCTCTCCTCTCCTCCCCGTGGGCGCTGCTGTGTCACTACAAGCGGGTCGACAAGGCAGTCGTGAGTCGGGGCTGAGACCGTCCTAGGTGACCCACTTGTACGCCGTGCCGGGGAACATCCACACCACCACTGCCTGTACCGTACGCCAGAGCGTCCACGCGGACACCGCGCCGCCGGGTAAAAGGGCCGCCTCCAGATCTGGACACAGAGATCTCCAAATCTGGACACAATCCGCGCGAGAGGAGACGTCTGTGCTACGCGGCGGCGGTGACCGTCCGCGCGCCGCGAGCTGCGACTCCCGCAGACGACATGCTCTCATTCCCTGGCGGCCGTGTTCCGCCGAGGATGCGCCCCGCAGCGCCGCAGCGCCGGCAGGAGAGGTAGGAATTCCTCGTGGGAGTCGAGTATCGACGATTCCGGTGAGGTCTGCTTCCTTCCGCTTCCGCGCGGCGCCACAAACTCATCGCCCCTTGACGGGCGTTCGGCGCGGCAAACTGGCCGCATCGGGCGCATTCCTTTCTGCGCCGACCGTTTTAAAAAGGGCTGAGAACAACAACAACAAGGAGTCCGGCAGGCGGGCGGGCGGCGCGCGCACCTGCGGCGGGCGCCGAGGCCGGCGAGGGCCGTCATCACCGGATCGGGGACGTTGTTGTAGGTCAGAGCGATGCGCGCCGCCCGCGCCGCGGCCCGCCGGAGGCCCGCCGGAGGCCTCCGGGGGGTGTTCCATGCCACTAACTCCCGAGGCCGCCGCCGGCATGCTAAGCCGGCCCCCCTCCCCCTCCACCAGGACAATTAAAAGTGAACGCCGGACGCTGAGCGGCACTGGCTGAGGCCCGGCTGAGGCCCGGCTGAGGCCCGGCTGAGGCCCGGCTGAGGCCCGGCTGAGGCCCGCCGTCTCGCCTCCCCGATCTCGCGGCGCCGCGGCCCTTTTTCCTTTCCTCTCTGTCTCTGCTTCTCTCTGTCTCTCCTATACCACCGGATGACGCCGGCGACGTGCCTTTAGCTCACTCCACCCCCCCTCCCACCCCCCAGAAAAGAGTCAACTAAAACCACCATGCCTGAAAAAGGGAAAAAGTGTATGTTCCTTTTCCGTTTTTCCTTATTTTGCAATACGAGAATACCCTATAAGTTTGGAAGCGGGGGAGTACGCTTCTATATCCGGAAGCCAGGCGAGTACCCTATTTCCGTATGTAAGGAGTACCCTATTTTTAGAAGTAATGAGTACCCTATTTTGAGAAGTTAAGACGTACCCTGCTTTTGAAAAAAAGTACGTAGAATGAGGGGCCGATTGATAGCAGTCGCCGAGAGATTACGGCACGCAGCGGAGTGGCCTGACACGGTACGGTGCGCCTCCGATCGGCTGATCTCCGTGGGGCCTCCGGGCTTCTCCAGGCTCCTCCAGACCTCCTCCAGGCCCTCCTCCAGCCCTCCTCCAGGCCTCCTCCAGACCTCCGGGCGCGGAGACTTTACTACGACGACTGTAAGCATCCACCCAAACAGCCCCCCGGGACATGACTACATTCCGTCCAATCAAGTGTCCGGGGGCTCGCCAGGGGGGGGGGGGGCGCTCAGCCAATGGGCGCTCCTCGGCTCGGGGGGCTCGGCCGCCCAGCTGATCGCAGAATGCGATGGTATATATATCCGACCAATTAGGCCTCACGTCGGCAAAACAATTCGGAAAGAGAGAGAGAGAGAGAGAGAGAGAGAGAGAGAGAGAGGCGCGCACTGGGTGCATGCGAGCCTTCAGTACCCTTGTAACCTACATCCGACCCGCTTTTGGTAAGTCACTGTGGCCCACATCACGGCGAGTATACATACGCGATGTCCGGCGGCCAGGCCTTGCCCCACTAAAATGCGAATGCAAAAAAAAAAAAAATACGAGAAATATGAAAACGAAAAAAAAGAAAGAGAAAAGGATGACGCGTCCTGTCCGGGCGATTTGCCGCGGTGCGGTGCAGCAGCGGGGTGTATGCGATTTCACGCTCGCGTCCCCCGCGGCATGTCCGCGCGGGGAGCGCCTCGCGGGCCGTGAGAAAGGCAAACACATGCCGGACTGTGCGGCTGCGGCGCTCGCGGACGGGACAACTCTGGAATTTAAACTCATGTGGTGAAATGATGGGCTTTTAGAACAAAATTCTATTTTTGTCGCTTTAGTAAATTTTCTAATTATATTCGGGAAACTGTATTTTTTTAGATGACTCGTTAAAACTATGAATCACAAGTCACATTTTAAAAAACTTATGGGAATTTTAAGAAAAATGTGTACATTGAATAAGAAATTGTATCACTATAAATGTGAATACACGAGTTTGTATATTATGTACAGAATAGCGCATACGTAATTTATGGATAAAACTGTGCATCATTACGTACAAAGATGTGCATCAGCTGTACAAAATTATACACGCCTATGTACGAAATTGTACGTAAATTATGTTTGCGCAAATTCTGTTCATTATTATACACACGCTAAGTAAGTGCATAATTATATGGAATGCAAACTTGCTCATTTACATTTAGTGTGATCAGATGAGCCCGCGGTCAGGAGGGCGACGAGAACGGCGTCAGTAAAAGCAAGGGGGCCGCCGCCACGAAAGCGGGGCGTCCCTCTGGCAGCCTGTCAGGCGGCGGCGTGGCAGAGCGGCCTCGCCCCGAGGATATTGCAAGTCAAGCCGCGGACACGGCGGGCCGTTGTGCCCGCGGCGTCCTGCGGCGTCCCGCCTCTGAGGGGCGCCGCGGGGCAGCTCCTAACTGGACGCGGCTCCTCGGCGGCGGCGGGGCGGTTCAGTTACGTCGTTGACGCTAACCTGGCCCAACGAACACCGCAGGACGACAGGCAGCAGGATCAAACAACAGCAACAACGGCGTCCTCTATGATGGACACTCTCTCCGCCGACCTCCTCCTCCTGCTGCTGCTGGGGCACACGGCATGACAAAGAGCGCACGTGCAGAGATAGCGTGAGTGAGAGGGACAGCGGCGCACGACAACGTGTGGGACCAATATTGCTTTCGTCGCGACACATCCCCCGGCAGGCCCGGTCCGGGCCGTGCCGACTGGCCTAGATTCCAAGCAGGGCGCCAGAGTAAAGACCACCGTTTGAAGAAAAAAATTGCTCCAGAATATTTTTTTTAAATCTCTTCCGGGATAATATTTTTTAAAATTTAATTTGGAATATTTAAAAAAATCCTCCGGAATATTCCTTAAAAATTCTTGGAATTTTGTAAATGTCATTTTTTGAAGTGGGGGGCGTACACTATGGCAGCTATTTTCTCGGGAGTCCCCTGGTGACACGAGCCCTCGCTGCTGGCGCGTCCTGGCAGAGATGGTTAGCGATGATATTGGAGTGCGTCTCTGTTGGCCCCACTGGACACGACCCGGCAGGGGCGTCCCAGGCCGGCCGACCCAACAACAACCGTTCCACCGCCCTGCCTACAATAAGTGACCTTTCGCGGAGGCTGGCCGGCACCGGCAGGCGGTAAGTACGGTACAGCCGAGTGGACCAGCGCCGCCTTCGCACAATCCCAACCAGCTCTGCCAGCGGTTTGTTTCCCGCGAGGCAAGGCGGTGAACTTTTGAGCGGCGTGGTGCAGGCCGCCGTCTCGTTTTGTTTCAGTAGGGAAATTGTGTTGCGTGGAAAAGGAGTCGACGCGGCGATCAATGCGCCCTATCTGCCGGCGGCGGAACGCAGCAGCAGCCGCGGCCGCGGAGAGCGGGCGGGAAACACGTACTGGATTCAAAAACAAGCGGCGAACCCCCACAACGGGCTCCGCGGCGGCGCTGTGCGGGGAACAGCAGTCGGGGTCCCGCAGGCGCCCCGTAGGCCCCGCAGGCCCCGCAGGCCCCGCAGGCCCCGCAGGCTCCGAGGGTACAATCACCGGATGTGGCACGCGGCCGGTCCCCGCGGGGTCTCTCCGGTCCCGGTCCGGCAGGGCTGTTCAACAGCGTTGCTGTGTTGTTTCAATTCCTATATCGCGTTGCATGCTGCTTTCATGACCCTTGCGGGCGCTGGCGGGGCACTGGTGGGGCGCTGGTGGGCGCCAACGCCACGGCACCCTCCCAGCCAGCAATACCGTGCTATGAACATTTGTGAGAATTTCTTTTTTGTAAAACATTATTTTTCACGTACTCATGACAATTTCATAAAAAAAAAGTATTACTTGTGGAAATGTTACTGTCTTCGAGATATTTTGAAAAACTTAATTTGTTGTTTCTTTTGCACGGTGGGGCATAGGGTTTTCCGGAGAAACACCAAAGCGGAATTATTGCACGATGACAGAGAGTTCAAAAGTTCGCCTCGGCCATTGGGACGGCGCTCGAATGCACCAAGTTGAGCACCCAGCGTGCGCGCGTGTGTGTGTAAGAGAGTCCTCGCGGACACACAAACACACGCACTCACTCACACACACACGCACGCGCATGCCGCTCACTGAGCGCTCTACAGAGGTGCATGCTGCCAACACCGCCTAATATCGGCCGTATAAATGCCTCGGCGCGGACGTTTGCGGCGCAATAAACCGCTAAATGCGGACGGCCGGGAGCTCTGCTAGCGGGGCGCGCCGCCTCTGGGATTCTGAAAGATTATCACTGCAGATGAAAAAAGTGAAAAAACGTAATCGGAAAACTAACGTGTTAGGTTCTGGAAGAAAACTTCGGAAGTAATAAGGATCTCCGGTGTGAACCACACCGAAAAAAAAAACTGCGGAAAAATACTGTAGTTTCACTACAGAAAAATACTGAAGTTCCACTGCGGAAAAACACTGACTTTCCCCTTCAGAAAAACTGTAGTTTTCGCCACGTGGGACAGTTAAGTATCAGTGTAACTACGATAAAACTACAGTCTACGGAACTACATTTTGAGTACTGAACAGTTACAACCGTGGTTCCACCGCTGATCATTCCATACGCATTCGAAACGCGTCGGAAAATGAATAAAATCCGAGCGCGAGCGACAAGCGACTCACGTACAGTTGTGTGCATCTCACACGTGTGTGTGCGTGTGAGATTGTGTTGTGTGGGACGCTGCTGCCGCACGAGCGCCATTTTATTTATGGCTCCTTCCGGCTATCGCAGGCCATAACGGCCAACGCCGGGGTACATAGCGTTTCATGTAGCGTTACACACACACACACACTGTAACGTTACCGTATAGCGTATGCATCGCCCTCATTCGCAGCCGTCCGTGCACACACACACACACACACACGAGGTGAAACAATGGTGATACTGCGGTAATAAGAAGATCGATGTTGCTATTGGCACGGACGTGTGTGTGTGTGTGTGTGTGTGTGTGTGTGTCCGCGGGCGCCGACCAATGAGAACGGTCCGTTTCCGAATTTAAATCACACGGTTATGCAAATATTACGACGAGAGATGCGCAAACCCTTCGCTTCTCTCTCTGTGGATTTACTACTCGTCGTATCGCCGCCGCCAGGGTGAAGAGCGTCGCGTCGTGTAACTCGCATAACTGGGTCAGGTCAGGTGGATCATGTCAGGTCAGTGTAAAAGAAAAGCTCGTCAAAATAAAATTTTAGTTCTTATTATTATGCAACTAAAAGTTATTGCTCCGCTGGAAATGGGCTTAACAACCAGTTGCGGCTACCAATACTTTTTTTCTGGATGGGCTATGTGTGGCCCGGGGTGTTGCCACGGATGCGCGCATGCACCGGTCCATTCCGACCAACGACCGACCGGTTTACGGTACCGCGAAAAATGCAAATGCGCGCTTGAAGAGGCCGGCGCGAGCGGCAAGTGCCGGGCAGAAGAGAGGGAGAGAGGATGAGAGAGAGAGAGAGAGAGAGAGAGAGAGAGAGAGAGAGAGAGAGAGAGGGCGAATATAACTGAAGTTGGGCGTAACTGGTGTAGGGGGAGGCCGGGATGTACGGCGGTCTGTGCTGGCGTCAGTCTGGCGTGACCCAGTGAGTGCGGCGGCCGGCGGGGGCCGGTGGGGGCCGGTGGGGGCCGCGGGGGCCGCGGGGGCCCACACCCACGGTCAGGGCCACGGTCACTGTCACGCTGCGAGGAGCTCCCCCCACTCCCCCCTCCAGACCACGGCGAGGCCGGCCGGTGACCGCACACACAGAGCCGCCCTCATATCCTTTCCGCACAGGCACATTTTTCTTTTTGGTTTTTTAGCCCGTCCCGACACGTTTCGGTAGAAACGTACAGGAGCCGGTCTTATAGTCTGATGCCGACTGTTCGTTCGTTCGTTCGTTCGTTCGTTCGTTCGGACGTCTGTTCGCTGACTTATCGTTGACAGAGAAAGTTCAAATTTGGAGGATAGACTCCTTTTATAACGTATGTAGACGTACGGTGGCAACAATTTTAAAATTTCGTCGTGTTTCTGTTTTATGAGAATTGTTTGATTTGTTAGGTTAGGTTAGGGTTGGCCGCTGCGTGTGGTGCGCCTGCAATGCGCACTCCGCCGCGTGTCAGGACGGGTTGAGGTTAGTGATTTTAATCGTTACAAAAATATGTACCAGCGGACACATCTCTAGTGACTTGAGGCGGGGGCCAGAGGCCGCCGCCGGCAGGCCTAGCTGGCCAAGTCCCCCTGTCGGGACGTGCCAGCTTGTTACAACAAGGAAGACGACAGCTTAAAATATAAGATCTTTTGTTCCTCCAAAAATTGACGAAAGATTGAACCATTCAGTCAGCAAAGTCGGCTTGAGCTTCCACTCACAAACAAATTGTGTGCAGCTAATTCTGATAACGGCAAACCCCGTAGAAATATGTGCCTCCTCTGCCAACTAATTTTTGTAAACCGAAAAAAACGAAAAAAAAGACCGAGTGGAAAATAAAAAGGCACACTACTGTTATTTGGGTCCGGTGATGAGAGGTGCGCGGTCCGTCGCCTCGCCTCGCCTTCTCCAGGAGACGTGGTCTTCTCCAGGAGAGGTGGTCTTCTCCAGGAGTAACCTGATACCTTTTAGTATGGTCGGGGGCGGGGCGGTGGGACCCAAATATAGCATCGGGCGCTGGAGCGAGAGCAGAGAGGGGGGGGGGGAGTGGGAAATGGAGAGGAGGAGTGGAGAGAGAGAGAGAGAGAGAGAGAGAGAGAGAGAGAGAGAGAGCGTGTGTGTGTGTGTGTTGGGGGGAGGGGAGGGTAATTGCCTCTTCGAAGATGCATTGACGCTGCGGAGGCGCAAGGTGTACTACACACACACACACACACACACACACACACACACACACACACAGGCACATGCATTCCTCTCTGACCTCCCCGGCTCCCGCTAGAGCCGCAGCCGCTCCTCTATCGCACCTGTGCGTCACTACCTCCCAACATAATAGCTTCATTCTAGACGTACAAACAGCGACACCCTCCTTTGCCGACGCGTGTGCGATACGCGGGTCACGGTGCTCACGACGGCGGGGTCCTGGAGGGATCCTGGAGCCGCCCTGGAGGGGAGTCTGCATGGAGTCCCCGGAGGGAGGTCGTCGACCCCCACGGTCAGCTGCTGTCACGACTAGGACAAGAGGGCAGGGCGCGAAGCGTCTGGCCGAACCGTCATCTCACGGCGCACGCTCCGAGCAGAGACACCCCTGGGACACCGCCTCTACTCCGCCTCCTCGCCGCACGGGCAGGGGACACCCCTGGGACACCCCTGGGACACCCCTGGGACACCTCGCGGTAATGAAAGTGCCTTAAATCTTCACTTCAGTGGGATAGCAGCGCGGCTCGCAGCCCCGTTACCGCGCGAGCAGCGGATATATAAAATATATAAAACCGAGCTGATTGCTTTATCCGTCCGCTGCCCTTCTCTCTACTAATCTCAACACAATGAGAGGCCTGCGTCGTAACTCACGAGCGGTGGCAGACAGCGCGCCGCCGTCCTCAGAGCCAGCCCGCACGGTGACGGCGGGCCTCTCTCTCTCCCTCTCTCTCTCTCTCTCTCTCTCTCTCTCTCTCTCTCTCTCTCTCTTCCCCGCGGTATCTTAAATGCTCTTCAGAGCTGCTAAAGAGTTCTCCAGAGCTACCAAATGCTTCTCTAGAGCTACTTAAGTTTCTCCAGAGCCACTAAAGGGTTCGCCAGAAGGGTTCTCCAGAGCTACTGAATGTTTCGCTAGAGCTACTAGAGGGTTCTCCACAGCCACTAAAGGGTTCACCTGAAGGGTTCTCCAGAGCTACTGAAGCCAGCAGCCCCTCCGGACACCGCATCATCGCTCTGCCATGGTTTCCAGCGCGATGCGTTGGGAACGTTCCCCGCTTGGAGAGCACGCGGCCGGCCCTCCGCGGCGCTGGAGCGCGCCGGAGCCCCGGCTGGAGCCTCGGCTGGAGCGGACCCCGGCAGGAGGAGTCCGGTCGTGACGGGCGGCCGCGTGAGACGGGCTCGCAGAGAGGACACAAATTGTCCTTGGAGATCCGCGGGGCGGTCAGCGCCGCCAGTGCCGCCGGCTCGCGCTGGTCAGTGGGTCAATGGGGATGACGTTACAGCCCGGACATGGGAGCGACAGGGAGCGCCGTCACGGGCGGAGAATCCGCGCATGTTCACTAATCCCTACCGGGGAGCGACGTGTGTGTGCACGTCACGGGCATGGTGTGCACGCCAGCCGCTGTGATTCAGCTGAATCGGAAAGGAAGGCACACGGCCAGATTAATGGCGTGCAGCGGTATATTGGGATTCGGATCGGAATTCGCGACGAGTCACGGTGCGAGAGTAACGCTCCGGCGACGGGGATCGTTACTCGCGGTACATTCCTTTTAAGTAAATTGTGGAATAAAATATAATTTGAATCCAGATATTTTTTCGTTGCTTTCACTTTCAATTCTTTTCTACTTTTACTGATACATATTTATTTTTGCTTCATTGTTTTATTGCACTTTTTCTTACTCCTGATTTTTTTCGCGTGAGTGTACCGCTTGTGGCGTGCGCTTCCTGCGCGGAGTGTACCGCTCGGCCCCTTCATCGCAGCGGCCTACCGGCCCGTGAGCACCTCGCGAACGGCGCGAGCGCCTTCGCGAGGGACTTTGGCCTCCGTAAATCAGAGCGCGGCGCGCGTTGCGACCCGAGCGCTGCTGCCGCGAGCGCGGACCCGACCGGCGAGGTGTCTCCCGTAGCGGGTACATCGGGCCGGAGGCGGGACGCTCGCCCGCGGCGTGCGCCGGCCGGCAGAGGGTCGTAAAGGACATTGTGCGCGGTGTAACAGGACCGCGGGGGGCACCCTCATCGATCACGGCACTTGTCACAACACACACGGGCCCCGCCGCGACCCCTCGCCACCGGGACACCACCGCCGCACCGCGCACGCTGTCAGACCTCCTCCTCACACCATTTGGTATTCCGCTTCCGTTTTGACCACGGAGTACCGTGCTCATGACAGTGGCTCCGTTTTCCTCACCTAACTTCCGTTTTGGGCTGTCGTGGCAGTGTCCTTCCTATTTCGCGACACGCGTGACCCTTTTCCGGCTTCCGCTTTGAGCCATCTCCGAAGCACCCTATCGCACACCCTCTGTAATTTTCGCTTGGCTTCCGTTTAGACCGTGAGACGAGAACGGGAGCGGGAACACGGCATCGTGGCGAGCTATAGGGTATTCCGGGGAGGGCAGAAAACGGAAGCTCAAGGCTACGGCGTGCCTGGGGTATTTCGCAGAGGGGAAAACGCAGCATAAACGCAGGGTGGTTTTGTAATCGTGGCATTCACTCGTACCACGATAGCACTCCGTCTGCATGCACGCAGGGCACACTGCCGTATACCCCGCTATAAGGCACCTAATCCCTACCCCCCCCCCCCCCCCGTGTGTGTGTGTGTGTGTGTCTGTGTGTGTGTGTCCGTGTGCCGCGCCCGCCGCGCTGTGGGCCGCCATAGACACGGCAGCAGCAGTGCACCAGCCTGTGCCATGAGCTGCCCCGCTGCCCGCCATGGGCTCTGCCATGGGCTCTGCCATGGGCTCTGCCATGGGCTCTGCCATGGACCATTGTCGGGGCGGGACGCCGCGCCGCTGCATTCTTCGCCATAGGGAAGGGCCGCTTTATCTAGCCCGTGCAGTGCAGTGCTGTCGGGGCTGTGCTGTCGGGGCAGTGGCGCTGTGGGTGTGATTGTGCGAGCACGGGACCCGCGGGCTCTCCGGGCTCAGTGGTGCCTTTGAGCTCGAGAGCCGCCGCCGCCGACACACACACTCAAGCACAAACACACACACACACACACACACACTCGCGTGCACACACACGCGGACACACACACGCGGACAAAATTGCCACCAAAGCACCACCAAAAATAATCTCACGAAGGCGCTAGAGAGAGAGAGAGAGAGAGAGAGAGAGAGGGAGAGAGAGAGAGAGAGAGAGAGAGAGAGAGAGAGAGAGAGAGAGAGAGAGAAATTGTCCTTAGTCACGTTCTGCAGTGCGGCGTCTTCATACGTCGCGGTGGCGCCTCTCTCTCTCTCTCTAGGACAGTTGTTGTGGTGCTGGTCTAGGATTTGGGTCAGGTGTCTGCATCAGATAGCTTTGCTGGACGCTCTCGCACACACACACACACACACAGACATTCACATACACACACACACATATGTACTGGACAGGTCCAGCACGGTCCACCGTGCGGTGTGTCAGAACTGCGGAGGACAGAAAGAGAGAGAGGTGCGATGCCGGACTCGTATGCGGTGTGCCATGTTCCGACGAAGCACACACGCACACACACACACACAAGTGGGCCAGCCGGTTTGACACACACACACATGCACACGCGTTGGCATTCCCTGACCCGGCGTGGCACGAGGGACGATGAAAAACTGAGTAAAACGGATTTTTGTACTGTTAGGTGAGAGATACTGGAAGGTGAATAAAACTGGCAACTAGAGTTTTTTTTAACGATGAGATAGCGCACACAACGGGATTCATTAGTTTAATAAAAAAGAAGCTGAATAAGAAATTGTTCAGAACGAGAAGAATCTTGGTGAAATTAATAAGCAAAGAAGAGGGAAATGCGAAATGAAATGCAATGGAAGTGGAGAGGAGGGGCGGCGGTGCTGGAAGTGCAGTGGGAAAGATTACACGGCAACGCGGCTAGGCGTCGCCACAGAGTCATCAGAGACGGAACATCTCTGTTTCGGGGGGAGTGTGCCCTGCCACGCCCCCCGCCACGCCCCCCTGCCACGCCCCCTCTGCTCTGGCTGAGCCGTGCCGCAGCGGCTACGTGGGTCCTGGACGCAGGGCTGCGTGAAATGGCCGTGGCGGCAGCAGGGAGGGCAACAGAATGATTCCTATCATTCAATTAGAGGAGCGCATGCTCATTACACCGCAGCCAGGTTGGCCACACTGTGGGGAGACCGAAACGCGCGGGCGCGCGGGAGATTTGAAATGTACCTGCAGTGTGTACATCAGTGATATCTAACTGGTGTGTTTTGAGGAACTCGTTTAAGATGATTCCATGTCTGTTTCTCGTCTATCTCTCTCAAATCCGCCTTCCCCCGTGCGGGTGGCCGCACAGCGCGAGTAGCGGGTGATCAAGTTAATGATAAATTTTGGACACGCGCTCCCACGGAGGAAAGTACACGGGCCTGCTGAAGACTAAAACGGGCCGACGCGGGTAGCGTTTTGCTTCATTTCGGCATGCGGAGAAAGAAGGGGGAGAGCTTAAGTGAGCGGCCGGGTGGTGTGCATGCGAAACAAGAGCAGGCGGAGGTAACCCGAGCGACTTGTGGGGCTGACAGCGAGAGAGGGAAGAGAGAGAGGCAGAGAGAGAGAGAGAGGCGGAGACAGAAAGAGAATAGTCGTGCAGCGCAGAAAATGAATTCCTTTGACTTGCTAAGGAAGGGAGATCTTATTTGTGTCGGATCAAAACAGTACATAGAATAAAAATAAAAACTTTTTTGAAATAAACAGCAGGACATAGAACCAGCAATAATTTACAATGTACTTGTCCGTTTCGCACCAATGATTCTCGCAGAAACGTCTCGCCGTGCGCTATTTATGCTCTAATTCAATCGGTTTCGACGAGGCCTCCTCGTCCTCCTCCTGCTGGTTCCTTCAGCAGCCCAGCTCAATATAGTAATGACAGCCAGGCCGCCGGGGGCCACACGCAGAGCAGCCAGAGCAGCCCGGAGGCGTACAGGACGAGGCGTCTCAATAAATGGAAATCCTCTCTCTCTCTCTGTCTCTCTCTCTCTCTGTCTCTCTCTCTCTGTGTCTCTCTCTCTGTCTCTCTCTCTCTCCTTCTCTCTGTCGCTCTCTATCTCTCTCGCGCTCCTGCCCATACGCCGGGGCCCACGCACTTTCTGTGTCGGCGGGCTGCGCCTCGAGCGACGAGACTACCGGCGCGTCATCTTTCGGGCTCGTCAAGGGGAAAAAAAATGAAAATAAAAAAATAATTTGGACGGGTGGTGTTCGGCGCGCGCTCGCAGCCTCACACTCTCTGACGCCGCCCTGACAGGGCGTTGACGCCTCGCCGAAGCGACGCGCACCTGCGACAGGACGGCCGGCCCGCGCGCGCGCGTGTGTGTGTGTGTGTGCGTGCGTGTGTATGTGAGCGTTCGCAGGGCACCTCTAACCAGTTCGAAGCAGCAGCAAACGCGCGCGTCGTCACTCAACTCCTCAAACTGGTCCGAAAAATTTTTCAACACGGAGCAGGCGGGCGGTCGGGTCCCTCGTCGTTTAAGCTTTATCATGTCATCTATTAGGGGGAATTACAACACGACGTGGTAACACTGTTCTTGTCGACGGGGCCACCCAGCACCCGCTAGAATGACCGTAACTTTAATTTCCTCCATTTAAAAAAGTATCTGACATGGAATGTTTGGCACAGCTTTAAATCGCGCATGTTTGTTTGAAAAAGTCGTTTTTCTATCCTCACCCCCGCATTCCGCGTTTTAATATTTTTCCGCATTCTTTTGTTTTTTCTAAGGTGTGGGGAGCAGACCGACGGCGGCGCGGCGTGGCGTTTGGCAGTCGTCGCGCTCCACGTCGGCTACCTGGAGGCCGCCGGGGGAACGCCGCCGTCCACGGGAGCCGCGCCGCGGTCCGGGAGGCGGCACTTTGGGGGCGCCGCGTGGAATAAACTGCTCCTGATTAGGTACGTCACGCGAGGGAAGTGCGGGCGCCGCCCGGCGGCCACTTACCGAGTCTCGGATGTGTGCACACACACATACAGAGAGAGAGAGGGAGAGAGAGAGAGAGAAAGAGAGAGAGAGAGAGAGAGAGAGATAGAAATGAGAGAGAGGGAGAGAGAGAGAGAGAGAGAATCATGGGCAGTCCCTAGACAAAGACAGTGATTTGGTATGGTCGCACGTTAGATGGTCGTGATGATATAAATGCCGAAATAATATAGTGATGTCGTTAATGTCGCCGGCCCGGCCCGAAGAATAAATACATATATGTGTATGCGAATGTGCGAGATAAGTAAACCCCCCTGGCCGTGCGAAAATGACGGGTGTCGCTCCCAGCCGGAGACTGAAAATGTTTGTAATCCTGGCCCGGCTACTGCCGTGTCGCGTGCGGGGAGCGCGTCTGCAGACGGTCTGCCGTTTAGTATACTTCGAGGGAAACTTAAACTTGTCGGCGAAAGCCACCATAATTTTCCCTGCCATTTAGAAAATTCAATTTTACCATTGATTTTAAAGAAAATATTTTTGTAGGGGTGCTTTTTTATTTTTTTTCAGAGCACGCTCGCACGTTTTAGCGCCGCCCTTGTCGCTCTCCGTCACGTCACGTCTCCGAGCGAGATAGCAGAGCGCGGGCCCTGTGACTTTTCGGCAAGTCGTCCGTCTCTGTCTGTCTCTCTCTCTCTAAGCCGCAACAGCGGACCTGCCTGCCCGCCGGGCGGCACCACGGGTGGAACGGGGACAGAGCACGTGTGCAGCGCGGGCAGTGTCTCACTCCCACACGCACGCTATGACCAATGGGAGCGACAAGGACGCCTAGTGTCCCGTTAAGCCGCAAGCAACACGTCTGCAGCGGCTAAGGGCTCCCAGCAAACATGCACCTCTAGGGGCATTGAGGGCACCGCCGGGGACCGAGCCGGCCGCCCCGGCTGTCTGTGCACGGACCGCGCACGGATCCCTGCACGTGCAAGGGCCGGACAACGCGCTCGTGCAATTATCGTGTCATATAGTCGCTAACGGCCCTCGTCCGCTCTCCTTTTGAGGGCGGATAACGCGGCCGGATTTCTTCGCACCGCGAGTTGTCGGCTGCGCGAGAGCGCCTGCGAATACCAGGGTAGGCCAGCCCGCACGGCACGCGTGCTCGGCGGAGCCGCTGGCTGCCTACCCGGCAGGCGTCCTCAGGCGCGATATCGTCTGGGCTCCGCTCGCGCAGGACCAGGAAGACCCCTTCACCTCCGTGCAACAGAGTTGACTGCACACGGAGTCGGTGGAATAGCCGTAGTGAGGGAGACGGTGAGATACTATCTCCGACGCACTGTCTCTCTTCGGGCATGTATGAATATTGCATGTATTCACGCACACACACACACACACTAAGCTCGGGACCTGTCGCTACGCATGCGTGAAAGAGAGAGACGCCTTTCCCCCTCAGAATGCGGCATGTGCCGCGGCGAGCATCGTGCACGCAACGCTTCTTCCGATACCATAACTATAAAAATTTAAAAAATTTAAAAAAAAATAAAAATTGCAGAGACTTGGCTGTTCCTACGCCTAATACGTTTTTAAAAAAATTGTCACGGATAGGTTTTTCCTGTGGAAAATCTCAGTGGAAAAGGCACATGCATTTTAAAATCTGAAGAAGAAATGAATGCGTGTTTTGTTAAATTTTTTGTTCTTTTCGGGTACATGCGACCGAGGTCGGCAATATGTCGTCCGTCCGGATGCACTTCTCATGGAACGCGGCCGACGCAGTGATACCATTATTAGTATTCTGTACCGCCGCGGGGGGGGGGGGGCCGGGGAGGTGGGGGGGATTTGCGATGATAGCAGACGTCTTGTTAGGCGGGGGCTGCTTCTGCTGCTGCTTTGCAGACAGCGCCGCGCCGGCAGCGCCCCCGGGCGGCCGGCCGGGTAACCACAGAGCCACAACACACACACACGCGCTCACACACGCACACACACACGGTGCAAGTGCTCTGCACCCCGATTACTATTAAACCAGCCCCGCGTTGAATAACTAGGCGCGGCCGTCAGCGAGTAAACGAGACACATCCGTCTTGTAAGGCGCATTCATTAGCACGCGGCCCGCCGTCTCTTTCTCGCCAATTATTTTGGCAATCACTCCTCTCTCTCCCTCTCTCTCTCTCTTTCTCTCTCTATATATATGAATCCAGTGCTCGTTACCGGCCGACCTGTCCTGTTTGTTAATTTCACATTTATTAGCCGTAATTTTGTTTGAAAAGTGTCAGAGAACGACGCCGCCGTGGTAATTTGTCTCTCTTTTTTCTGATTTTTTTTGGCCATTGTTGTTTTGTTGTTGTTTGTAGCTACACGCAGGGAGCTACACGCCAGGGAAGTCTACTCACTACTGCTCGACTGCTTGTCGGTTGAAAAATTATTGATGACCTGCTGTTAGCAATGTTATAATGGGAGGGCAACAAAGATGAATCTGGGAACTGGACTGGAGAACAGAGCAGCCCCGGGAGGTAACTACACCGTAGAAATACTGTTAAAGTGTTTTTTTTCTGTATAGAAAACTACAGTTGCACTGGTAAAATAGTACTACATAATTGATTACACACACTGCTGTTTTCCGCGTCCAGTGTACCTGCAATAAAACTACAGTTCGGGCACTGTAGTTTTATCCTGAGACCCTTTCGACCGGGATAGCAGCGAGCGGCGGCTCACACGCCGCCTGCTGCTACTACACTGTCGCGACAGGGACTACGACTACAAAACGCGCCGCTTTATGTTCCTAAATCACCGCCTGCTGCGCGTGCAAAAGCACCTGCATCACAGCAGGGCGGCTGCGGCGGCGGCGGTGGGTTCAGTTCAAAGGGCCGCCGTCAGGTGGCGCGCCGGCCGCAGCGCCAGCAGCGCCGCCGCCGGCAGCGCCGCCCGCGGCCTGCAGGACAAATAGCAGCCAGACTATTCAATCGCTCTTTTGTTTGCTAATTCGCCGTATAACGCCGATCGGCGCGCCAACGTTGACGGCCACGTGACCGGCGGGGACTCGGCTCTGACTGGCCGTGCCGGGTCCTGCCGGGCTCTGCCGGGCCGTGCCGGGCTCTGACTGGCCGTGCCCGGCCGTGCCGGCGGCGTCGCGCGCACCAGACTTTTACTGCCATTTGTTCCCCGCGCGGCCATCTTCGGTTCGGGAACGCAAGACGGAACGGCGGCCGTAGCCCACCGCAGAGGTGCGATTAGTTACCCGGTTCTGCGAGGCTGCTGCCGGCCGGCCGGGGTGGTGTCCCCCGCCGCCTAGAAGTGGTAGTAGCGGTGGTAGTAATATTTTCACGGCCACTTTGATGGTGTACCTGAAGACAGAGCGCCGCCCTGCTCTGCGGACACACCCGCAGGAATCTGCTCTCTGGACTCACCTGCGAACAGAAAAAAGGAAAGGGTTAGAAAAAAAGAACGGTTTAAAAAAATCATGTTGCAATATTCTTCCTCTCTTTTTTCGTTATTTCCTGGGAGGTGTTGAGGGGCCAGTGACCCGGTCGGCCGGCACGACACACGACAGAGACGTTAGAGGTGTGTGTCGTGATGTGGTGATAACGCACTTCAAATCTGCCGCCATGCATCATCTCTGCTGACTCAGCCGTTCGGGGGGCCGCTCTCTCTCTCTCTCTCTCTCTCTCTCTCTCTCTCTCTTTCTCTGGGTCTCTCTCTCTCTCTTTCTTTCTCTGGGTCTCTCTCTCTCTCTCTCTCTTGATCGCTTTGACGATGCAGTTAGAGAGAGAGAGAGAGAGAGGGACACAGAGACAGAGAGAAGACGACACGATGGAGGGTGGTGGTACCATCGAGCATACCTTACACTATTGCGCCTTTCCACAAGTATTGCCGGCGCAACGCTCCGCGCGGACGGACCCTACAAGGCGCGTGTACCAACGGCAGCGGCACAAGTACTCATAGAGGCCCGTGATTGTCCATGATAGTGTGTGCCGCTTCGGGTGAAGGGGTTACGTGTTCTAGTGTATCGTCGTGGTTGGTCTAGTGTGTATCGCGTGTGTGTGCGCGTGTGTGTGCGCGTGTTGTTCTAGTGTATCGCTTGTGAGCGCCACTAAAACACACACACACACACACACACACACACACACACACGGAGAGGTTTTGAAGAAGGAGCGATGCTGTTGCATTGTTGCATATCAGACACGTTACAGCACTAGTTTGAAATATTTTTTTTAGTAAAAATAACTTGAATGACTATTTTTTGTGCGTTTACCCAAAATTGAAAAAAAAACACTGGGAAATAATTTTGGAGTGGACCAGAATTATTGAGGGTAAATTATAAAGAAGAACTTTAATTTGATTTCCGGAAATGGTTTATCTTTCAGTAAGCGTACAATGACACACACACACACACACACACACACACAGTAATGGCCGAGCGAATGCACCGCCTTGTGCCGTGTGAATGCGATGACTTCTTGCAAACCGAATTTGGTTTTCCGAGTCGTCTGCTGCGGGCAGCGCTCGCCTTGGCAATTATACTTCCCACGCAGGGCGTGTGCGCGCGAGTGAGTGAGAGAGACGCAGAGATAGAGAGACGGAGAGAGATAGTGTGTGTGTGTGAGAGAGAGAGAGAGAGTGGTTGCTGAGAGTGTGGCGTGCTGGGTGTGTTGGAGGGGGATGGAAGATGGTGTGAACCGGTGACACGCCGTCGTCCGCGATACAATCGCCGTGTTGTGAGCCCTTGTGACTGCTTGTGTGTGTGTGTGTGCGTGTGTATATCTGTGCGTGTGGATATGAGGAATATTGCGGTAATGAGGTGTGCATATAAGAAGGGCCGGCCGGCCTGACCAGGAAGGAGCAGCGAGGAGGGAGATAAGAGGAGAGGCCAAGTTGAGGGCCGTATCATGTAAACTGTTGTGCGTGAGTGAGAGTGGGACGGGAGATGCGGCGGACGGGAGAGAGAGAGAGAGAGAGAGAGAGAGGCGCAGCAGCGAATATTTCGTGCGTGCAGGGCTAGTGTCGGCGGCCGTTCCTGGAAGATCGCGCTGCTGCTATCACAGCGATGTCAGACACACCGAGGCGTAGCGCGCTCACCTGTCCGCCTAAAGCGTGATCGGGCTCAGGTTAGGTTAGGCCAAGCGGTTCTCTCTGCGTCGTGTTGGTTTGCTGAGAATAGCGTGGCCGCCGCCGCTGCTGCTGCCGCATCTTTCGTGGCCTGGCGGTCCGTCTCTTTCCCCCGTCAACACATTTATCAATGGCCACCTCTCTCTTTCTCTCTCTCTCTCTCTCTCTCTCTCTCTCTCTCTCTCTCTTTATGTCTCTCTCTCTTTCTAGTCCCTTGTGTACTTTTTACCTTCCTTTTCTTTACGAGTCTTATTCCACGGCTGGCTGGGCCGTGGCACCGGCACCGCTATACGCGCCGGCCGCCGAGACACAAGAAGAAGAAGAAGAAGAAAAACCCTCCTCCTTTTCCCGCGGAGCCCTCGCCGACTTCGCGCACGACGCAGCGCTGCGAACGCCACGGACACCTCGCGCTGGACCAAAAAGGAAAAAAAAAAGAAAGGCGGACGGGGATTCGAACCGCCGTCATGCCGGTCCACGTTCTACTCTGCCATCCCCTAGACCACCGAACCCGATGGATTTACCTCTGAGCCTTCCTAACTTTGTGCCTCGCGACGACGTGCCCAGTAGTGTCCACTTTGACGCTGACAAATGCGGCCACCACGAAAGCACAAAGAAAACTACGTTGGCGCGCGCATGATAGCGGGAGTTGTGCGCGGGGGTGAGATCGAAAGAAGACCAAAAAAAATGTACAAGCATGACGCTATCCGCGAGGGAAAATCATTTTCCGTTACCTAATGTCACGGCTCATGGCCCCCCGAGACAACACCGCGCGCTGACTTGTCATACCGACGGCTCTGCGCTGCTCTTTTTGTGGGTGTTGGCAACAAGGATGCTCCCCCGCGCGCGCGGATCGGCTGGTGTGAGTGAGAGGTCCGATGACACAGCCTTGCGACGACGGCGCGCTCGTGGACAAGGAATGCGCCGTCCTCTGACACACTTTTCTGGGTGTGAGAAGCCCAAATTCTGTGCGATTTCACGGTCTATTTTTTATTTTTTTAAAGTAGGAATCTTAAAAAATTCTAAACGTTATCAATGAAATGCATGTTTAAAATTATTTGTTGTTTTTTTCTGAATTACTTGTTTGGCATTCTGTTGGGCTGGGTTTGGTTGGAAAGGAAAGTTTCACCTGCAACGATTCATTTTTTTAAAATTTACACTTGAACAAACAGAAAAACTTACGAAAAATTTATTGGCTAATCCTGCCTCTGCAGGGACGGGATCATCATGTAGCACCACACGCGCCGACGACCCGGGAGGGCTACCAGGAGAAAGCACTACACGGAGGTGCAGTTCGGCACGGACAAGTCGCCGCCGTCGTCTGCTCGGAGCAGCAGCGGTGTTAGCAGTGCGGCTGCGTGTGGAGATGGTCGGCGCGCGTGTGTGTTGGCATTAATAACAGGAGCCGGAGGGGGGCGTCCGAATAACACAGCCAGCCGGCTGATGCACCCGCGAGCTTTTTACCGCCCCTTCCGCATATCATTCACTTTCGGGGAGGAGGGGAAGGAGAAGGAGGATACGCGCCACTTGCGTTCGGGAGGATGCATACAGTTAGGTTTCGGTAGCCGGCACACACACACACACCACAAGGAGGTGGTGGTAGTGGTCGTCATCCTTAGAGATTGAGAGAGAGAAAGAGAGAGAGAGAGAGAGAGAGAGAGAGAGAGAGAGAGAGAGAGAGAGAGAGAGAGAGAGAGAGGGAGAGAGAGAGAGAGAGAGGGCGGCCCCTTTTTGCAAAGTAATCGAAAGCAACGGTTTGTGCGTGCGGGCCTCCTCCCCGAAAAGCAGACGGGCGGGAGGCTTTTGCTAAGCGAGCTGTCGGCGGGCCGGCAGCGCAGCGTACACTTCCTCGATACGGGAGAGGCGGCCACACCGCTTCACGCGGCTCCACGCGTCCCGCACACCACCGCCGGACACGGCCCGTGATGATGCGCCTTGCTTCTGTATCGCTCACACTGTCAAAAAATTGAAAATAAAGATCCAAAACACTTTCCTTTTATGTTTCTATTGTAGTAAGATGGGTCATGAACGAATCATATCGGTTTTTGAACCGTTTTGTAAAAAAAAATTAAACTAAATAAAATTTCCAAAATAATTTTTAAGCAACTTTTGTTCTGTTTCCAATTTTTTTTTCCTTTTGAGGATCATTTTTCTATTTTTTCCCTATTTATTTTTCTTTCTCGACGGCGTACAGAGAGGTGAGCAGAAGGCGGTATCGTATCACTCACACGACGCCCGCCGGCCCGCCGCCCTCGCCGCTCACATGATTTGCGGCCCCTATTCTCCTGTCAGTCGGAGGCGCTACGCAGCACTACGCGGGCCGCACTCGCACCGATAGAGGTGCACCGCCCTTTGCTACTTTTACACGCAATTTCGTCCGCCCCATCGTCAGGCCCTACTACGTTTTATTTTTATTTTATTTTTTCAGTTTTTCCCTTTTTTGCCGTGACTATACCGCGAGTGTTTGCTGCTCGGGAAGGACGAGCAGATTCCACGTAAGGCCCCCATCCGCGTGCGCGAGCAGCAGCAGCACAGCGCATTGGAAAAATGAGCAGGAAAAAAAGAGAAAGAGGAAAGAAGAAAGAAGGAAAAGAAGCAGGGCGCGGGGTGTAGTCGTGTGGTGCCAGCCGGCCGCCTGGCGGGCACATTGTTCGCTGCTCATTTCAGGATAAGCCACGCGGACGGAGGTGGTGGCGGCGGCGCGGCGCGGCGCGGCGCTGTCGGTCCCCCATCCCAGAGCATGCGGGCGCCGCCGCCGCCGGCGCGCTGGCCCGGCGCCCTCAAAGTGGTCTGCTAGCGTGCAGGCCAGCCGTGGGGCAGCCGTAGGGCAGCCGTAGGGCAGCCGTGGGGCGGCCGTGGGGCAGCCGTAAGGCAGCCGTAGGGCAGCCGGGCCCGGCCGGCCGGCGCCATTCTCACGGGGAGAAGACAATGCGCGGAGAGCAGCGTCCACCGGACAGCCTCGTGATGCAATAACCGCGATGAAAGATCAAAGCGCGGACGGAAAACTCAGTTTTCCTTTCCGGTCGGAACTACAGTTAGAACTACAGAGTCAACACTACTGTAGTTCCACGGACCGTAGTTTCATTGTAGTTTGCACTGTAGCTGAAGTGAAGTCAACGCGAAAAAGTGCAGAGTGGAACTACAGTTTCGTGTCCGCAAACTACAGTTGAACAGTAGTGTTTCGAGTGTACACTGCGGAGCTGCCTGGCTGCCTACCTACCCGGAGGCTAGGCAAGCATAGCACTTGTCGCTACCGGAGCGCGCACGCACAGCGCGGATCCCTCGCAGACCCCCGCGGACTTCCCGCGGACCCCCCGCCGACCCCCCGCCGGCGGCCCCCATGTGTGCATATCGAAAGTGTTCCCGTTGGCCGCGGCGGCGGCCCGCTTTCCACACGACAACGACGGAGCAACAACATGACGACGTGACGAACTCCACGATCCGGTGAAAAATGGGGATGGAACGCCGCGCGCGCGGCTTTTGCTGTTTCTCTCTCTCTCTCTCTCTCTCTCTCTCTCTCTCTCTCTCTTCCTCTTTCTTTCTCCTTCCTTCCGCCGCCGGCCGTGCCGCGAGGGTCCTCCTCTGCGGGGGCCGCCGCCGCCGCCGTCCTGTCGTGTCCTATGGCGAGCCGCATGACAAAAGGATGTATGTGGTGTCACTTTCTAGGGCACCGGCGCCGCGTTCACTGACGGCGACCTCCTGCAGGCGCACGACGCGGCGGAAGGAGAAGAAAAGGATGCGCGCGGACAGGGGAACGTGGCGGATTAGAAAAGGAGGGAACAAGAGTACAAAAAAAGGTGACCCTATTTTTTTTGCAGCATTATTTGAGTGTGTACTTTCTTTCGGTTTTTGAATTTGGTTGCTGACCCGCGCTTCCGCGCTATCCACCGAAAGTGTCTCCAGCACAGCGAGGGACCAGTGCGGGGTGACAATAATATTTTTTTGCACGTTCAAAAAAAATTAGTGAATGCTTATTTTTATTTAAAAAATATTTAAATCAATTTTTTTTTGTCTTGGGATTGTTTGCGAAATCATAATTTCTCTCCACACAGCCCTCCGCTGCCGCGTTGTTCACGTCGTACTTTCGCCTTCGCCAATGTTAATGGTATTTGTGAGGCGCTCCGCGCGAGGTCAAGAACGATGCACCGATAACGAGAGGGAGATCCCCCCCCCCCCTCCACCTTGTTCCGCCCCCTCCTCTGCGGGTTCGTGCTCCAATAACTCCCCAGCTGCTGTCGGCACATCCGCGTCCCACGTAGATCACCATCGAAACCCCGAAGCAGCAGCAGCAGCTCGTTACGGTGTGGCCTCACTGAGATTTATTATTAGTGTGCATTCATTCATTAATGATAATGGTCGTATTGGCGGCGGTGTTTGCAAGGGACGGGGCCGACGCCCTGACGTGCCCGCATACGGCGGCTAATTGTAGCCATAACGCGTGCCGTCTCTCTCTCTCTCTGTCCCTCTCTCTCTCTCTCTCTCTCTCTCTCTCTCTCTCTCTCACGCACACGAGGTTCGTGCCCACCGGCGGCGGCTGCGACAGAGAGAGAGAGAGAGAGAGAGAGAGAGAGAGAGAGAGAGAGAGAGAGAGGAGTAGAGAGGAGATTCCTGTTGACCGAGGTCTGGAAAAAAGGCCCCCGCAAGGGAATCGGGCCGACTCGTGTGTGTGTGTGTGTGTGTGTGAGTGTGTGCGTGACAGAGAGGACGCACACGCGATCCCTGCCGCCTGCTGCTCCAAAGTAGTGCTCCGGCCGTGTCGTCATAACCTAACCTAACACGGTAATCGTTCCCATAATGGTTCACATAGTGGTATAAAACATTCGTGACGATACTCCAAAAACAGTAGTATTTTTTTAAATTAGGAAGTTTTTCCAAAATTCTTAAATTTTCTTGGGCCATAGAAAGTGACCACGTAGGGTTTCAGGTCCTGATATATTTAAAGAAAGTTTTTAAAATTTTATGAAAAAGCGTGGATTTTTTTCAGGGCCAGAAACCCTATGACCACGTCTAATATCTCCCCCCATCCCCCTTTCTTCCATGCTTGATGGTCGCCATTAATGTTTTCTATTTTTTTCCGAACGCTTTAAAATCAATTATGGTGCGCTAGATCTGTCGGCGAGAGGATCGTATGGAAGCCGCATCGTCGACGCAGGGGGACGAAGGCGGACGCAGCCGGACGCAGCCGGACGCGGTTGTGTCTCATAGCCAAGTCCCACCAGGCAGGCCGCGCGTCCGTGTCAGTCGCTTTGGTACCGGGAAGCAGGTTTCGCTGCTAGACAGGGCAGGCGCGGCCGCGCGCGCTGCACCGGCCACCGCCTTCTTCTTCTCTCTCCCTCTCTCGTGGATCCCGCCGCCACCACCGCCTTGTAGCGCCACATTCCAGAACCAGTCGGGGGCACACGGCCCGAGCCGCGCTCAGGTCATGAGCTCGCCGCGCTCCCCTCCAGTCATGTAATGCAATGGGACCGGCAGGATGATGAGATGTGGCTTACCGGCCGCGCCAGACTTGCAGTGCCGCCGACATTTTGTCAGAGTAGAGTTCACGCCTTCATTTTATCACAAATATTTTGTGACCCTAAGACAATTTTTCCCAAAAGTGTTTTTTTTTGGTAAGTAATTTTGCCTATTTTTCTAAAATTTAGTTTACAACACGTTCCTAAAAATCATCTTAAGTGCCTCAACCAAAATATAATCCCAGGCCGTGTGCATTTTTAAACGCGAGCATTTACTTTAAACGGGTACCTAGTGCATCGATACATACGGCTGGCTAACCGGCCACACCCAGGGGCCTTCCGGTGACGGGCCCGCTGCCAGATGCGGTTCCGCTGCACGAGCGTGCGCCGCTGTCACCGGCACAACACACACCCATCAGCCCCCTCACAAAACCCAATCAACATTGCCAACCTTAAAAAAAATATTTGATCTTCCTCTTTTGTATTTGTTTTTTTTTTCGCGCATCAGACATGGCGTCAATTAGGTTTTTATTGTAGGATGGTATGGCTGCCATAAAAGCTCCTGGCCACGCACTCCAATACGGCCCCCCGTGCACCACGGTTGACCGGACAAAATGATATGTAAATCTGAACGCGACTGCAGCGCCGCCTCCCGGCGCTGTTTCAAACGACTCCGCGTTTTGTCTTCGGCCCCTCCGATTACGCCCGCCTCTTCCGGACCGGAAGAAGGACATCAATACCCGAAAACGGGTGTTATTCCCGGCATGCACCGAGAGAGGATACGCCACCCACCAACCACCACACCAAAAGTCATTTACTCACGCGTGTTCTTCCCGACCCCCCCAAAAATAAAATAAAACAAATTAAACATGAGGACCCAGCACAATTACGCTGCAATCTCGCTTGCGTTATTTCGTTTCGGTTATTAATTTCCAAAATGCAATCTCTCTTGCTCTGACCACAGACATTTTCCGCATTCGTGAAGGTCGGAGAAAAAGCAAGCAAACAAACAAAACTAACAAGGAAACAATATCGCCTTGCAAAAATTCGACGATTGTGAGGCCACGCAAGGTTCTGACGCACCGCAAGGTAGAGACTCGATAAGGAACAGGTCATCGACCCCGCCCGCACCCCGCGCGCGCCTCTCTCTATCCTCACTTCCCCTTTCTATCCCCCCGTCCTATCCCCCTCCGCTATCGTACGTGAGGCGGGGCCCCCGCCCTGTCGGAACCCTCTCCCTGTAATGAACGTCGGCGGCGAGAGAGAGAGAGAGAGAGAGAGAGAGAGAGAGAGAGAGAGAGAGAGGAAGAGGAGGGAGGGACGGAGAGAGAGAACGTAGGGGGGGAATTATTCGAACACTGAATCATGTTGGTTGTGTCGCGGCGGCAAGGACCCAGCTGCGTGCGACTATGAGATGTGGTGACAAGGAATCGACGGGGGGGGGGGGGGGGTCTATCCTGGTGGCACAGCGGAGCCCGCCGCGCGCGCCGCCCAACGGAACAGGGCACCGTTCCAGACAGGGCCCACGAGGGGGGGGGGGGGGTGAGCGGGTTGGGTGAGCACAGACGGCACGGCACAGGACCAGGGCGGCAGCAGCAGCGGCGGCGGCAGCGGAGTAGGTTTTGGGACGGGAGCCGTTACCACCCAGCGGGGCCCACGGCCGCGGCGTCCTGCCCGGCCCGCCCGGCCCGCCTGCCCCATGCCACATCACTTCATTATATCAGCCTAACAGAGGCGTAACTATTGTGCAGGTACAGTTAAGGAGGGGGGAAGCCTGTTTTCGTGAGGACATACCGCGTCGACGCACAAGGTTTGTGTGTGCGTGTGTGAGTCTGTGTGTTTGTGTGTGTTTGTGGGTCTGCGTGTGTGTGCCCAGGCGCCATGGAGATGCAGTCATCGCCGCATTCTTTTCGTATGATGATGATAATGATGACGATTATTACACGTGCAGACAGCAAAAGGAGAGGGAGAAGGTAAGGGCTCCGTGCCACGAGTAGAGAGAGAGAGAGAGAGAGAGACGACGAAAAAAGAACAAAAGCGTTCGGCGCGCTGCTCGCACGGGCGTACACCTCGCGCACCGCACACACACACACACGACACACACACACAACCGTGCGAATCATGTAACGGTATGAACGAGGTCGCGATCCCATCTTCATGCTGCACCGCCTCCGCTTCAATTGCAATTTAATTAATTTTGCGAAAAAATGTTTTAAAAAATATAACGGTGCGAAAAAAATATTCACCCAGTGCCTGTGCAATAAGGGGCCGTGCAACACCCGCCAGCATAGCAGAGGGGGGGGGGGGAGAGACAGACATAAATAGAGAGATTGATTGAGAGAGAGAGCGAGAGAGGGAGAGAGAGACGAAAGAGGATCGACGCGTCGGACACGGCCGGAGCAGCGCCTGTTTGATGGCCGGACAAAAGTACATGCAAAACGCAAACGGCGGCTGGAATAACGCAGGGCCGGTAATTTGTATGTACGGAGAGTGCCATAAACCTTGCACTTGACTGCGCTGGCCCAGGGGGAGGGAGAGAGAGGGTTAGAGAGGGGGAGCGAGAGAGAGAGAGAGAGAAATAGAGAGAGGAAGAGAGAGAGAGAGAATAGAGAGAAGAGAGAATTTGGCTGTGCTGCGCGGGCTCGCGGTATTGGTCGAAAATGCAATGGCAGGAATCAAGACTCTCCAAGAAAACACACTATGGCCAAATTTTTAAAAAAGGAACCATTGAAAACTATTTACGGAATAATAATTATTTTTATGTGACTTCCTGCGAAGTATTTGAACCCGCGCCGTTGCCTCGCTGTCCCGCAGCTGCGCCCCGCAGACTCTGCCCTTTGCTCCTCCCCGGGCAGGTCCCCGTAAACACTCCCTGCCCGGCCGGCGGCGGCGCGGCGGCGCGGCGGCCGTGTAACCTGTCCCATTTCGGCGAGCGCATCGTTCCCAGCGTGCAACGGGCGCTGCCCGCGGTTAGTAAGGCGGCGGCGCTGCACGCCCGCCTACCTAACCCCGCCTTAAGCCAGAGCCTGAAGTGTCTGACACATTTTCCGAGACGAGCCACAAGGTGTGAAATTTCAATTTTAAACGCGCAGAATAAGCGCGCCACGTCAGTGACTCCAGACAGCCCCCGACGGAGATCGAACCCGCGACACGACAGACAGCCACCTTTTTTTCCGGCCGGCGGCAGCGCGAAAGAATTTCCGTAAAGCGGCTTAGTCAAACTCACGACACGACTCGCGGCCGCTGGTGCCGCGAGACAACAGCGGAGCCAAGCGGAGCCAAGCGGAGCCAGCCGGTGCAGCAGTGTCCGCAGCGGGAAAAGGGTGAGAGTACGGTACCTCCGGGTACCTTCGGGTACCGCCGGGTACCACCGGGTACCTCCGGGTACCACCGGGTACCTCCGGGCACCTCCGGGCACCTCCGGGCACCTCCAACGTACCTACGGGCACCTCCGGGCACCTCCGGGTACCGCCGGGTACCCCCGGGTACCTCCGGTTACCTGTGGGCACCTCTATATTTCGTCTGCAGCAATCTGCACCGCCCCCTCGCGCGCGGGGTTGAGGCCTTGAGATGGCGCGCGCAGTTAGCGATCTGATACTACACCGCCACGAGGAGGACTATGCCGACGACGACGACAACGGCGCCGCGGCGCCGGCGGCGGCAGGAAGGTTCCGTTTCTCTCACCTATATCCGCGTCTCTCTCCCGCAGCCGCGCGGGGCTATGCGCGCCAGACAAGGACGGAGCGAGGCGTCGTGACCGGCACACGCCGCCGCCGCCGCCACGGAGCGATGTGCGCGCGCTCTGTCGAGTGAAAAATTAACAATAAAGGTATTTCCGGCGAGAAACATCCCCGCCGGATCTCCGTTCGCGGAATCGACCGTGCCGATGACTTACGGGCCGGCCATTCCCGTTTACCGCGGCTCCCTTTTCGAGAAGACGAGGCCGGAGTCGTGGAACCCAGCGCGAGCGGTGCGGGCAGCGAGGACCTTTCTTCCGGAGTTTCCAAAAACGTATAATGAAGCTTGCGGAGAGCTTTCTCGAAATTTGTCAGCCTAAATTGTTTATAAAATTGTTAATAAATGTTTTCTTTAAAAAAAAACATAGAGCGTTTTTGAATTTTGCGGTTTGAGAATTTTCCCGTTTCCCTGCCCTAAGCAGACGCTGGTCCTGGGTGCGTTCCTGGAGCACTCTTGGTTTCCCTCCGCTTATAACCCGATCCCTGGTCGCCGTCTCACATCGTAGACCGTTTTCCGACCGTGGGGCAACGTCCTCTGCCCCGGACTCACACCGGTCCGGCAGCCTTGACCCAAACGCGGCTCCACTTTGACCAAAACACACACACACACAGACACACACACGCAGGCGTGCACAACTGTTGGAACACGCCCCATAAGCTCGTGAGAAGCTCTCGAGGAAATTATTTGATTAAATACGATCCCACGAAAATAGAAGCCCGGTTTGGTCGGGTCTAGCTTAGGACCAAGTTGCTGCTCTGAAAGCAATAAAACGTGCACAGTTTTTTGGTTTGTTCTTTCTGTCCAGACAAATGGCGCTGCTAGAAGACTGGGCGCACAGCAGCGCACGGCGCCTGCCGGGTAGGCAGCCGCGGCCCGTCCGGCGCACGCGGCCCGTGCGGGACAGCCTAGCCCGACGCTCGCAGGCGCTACGGGAGTAATTGACAGCGTTTCGGACGTACTTAATGAACGACAACCTGATCCCAGGATTCCAAAAAAAAATGGGGTCATGACCTCATCTGATAGACAATACGAAAAATGCCACGATAAAGTCTGCAACTAACATTCCCATCTCTTAGCAGAAAACGTGACCCCATTTTTCGAATCCTGGTTTCAAGCTGAGGCCAATTCTGGTCTCAAATCTGGAGGCCAAGGTCCAGTTTTCCTCAAAATTGCTCAAAATTGGTCGATGTTCATGACTCATTCTCAGTGAGTACGAACCGCCATGAGGATGTATAGTTTTCTAAGTCGAAAAAGCAGCGAATAATGGGGAAATACTCCCGCCGACGTTCTCCTCGGCGGCCTCTCTTCCTCCAGCGAGGGCGCGGCGCAGGCCACGAGCTTATCACCCCCAATCCGTCCCGAGAGCGCCATTCGGTTTCTCCCGCGGTCACGACTCTGCCGACGTCAACTGCTTTGGTCGCCTCGTTCCGCTCCCCACGCGCCCGACCGCCTGCTTGCTCGCGACTCTTGCTTGATAACGGAAAGCCGAATCAATCGCGGCCCGCTCGGCCTGCCCATCAATTCTAATCACATCTTGCGTCTGCCGAGCCGCCCCACGGCCCGCCCGCCCTGTGTGCCATTTTGGCATCCTATTTCGTGACCACACGGAAAATCGCAACTGATCTTCGTTGTTTGATTTTTATTATTGAAGATTAAAATGTTTCACTTATGTTCCCATCGGCACAGTAAAGGTCTCACACGGTGAATTTCGTGCCATTTTTAGGGGCACCGGGGAACGTATACGCAAGTCGGCTGAAAACTTGCGGTTCACACCACACCGCAATTAATTTTTTTTTAATTCGTCCGTCCCTTTTTCAGATTTCCTTTTTCCATAATTTCCTTGGAGTCACACGCCACTCACTTTTCTCTCGGAGGCGTTGCGTATCACTGACTGCGGGCGGCGCGGCGCTGCGGCGCTGCTGAATCCCTTGGCACAACACAGACTCCACCGTACCACTCCCACTCCCGTGTCGGACTCTGCACTCGCGACTCGCCACACGGCACTGCACTCGTCACTCACTCACTCACGGCTCGACTCGCGCTCTCGCACTCACTGCCTTGGCGGAGCCCTAGCCGGCTGGAGCAGCACTGACTGGGGTCGGAGCCCGGCGGGCCGACGCAGGACCCGGCACCGCGGCCGCGGCAGGATCCTCCCCCCTCCCCCCCCCCTCCCTCCTCCGCCCCGCCGCCGCCGCCGCAGCAGCGGCAGGAGGGGGGCGTAGTAGGTTAACTCGTACACCGGGTACCAACAGGGTACCCCCCCCTCCACCGCGCTGCACTATGCGCCGGGCCGCGGAGCTGCGGCGGCCGTGGTAGTGACATTGACCGTGGCCAACGGCTCCGGGAGAGAGAGAGAGAGAGAGAGAGAGAGAGAGAGAGAGAGAGAGAGAGGGGGGGGGGGAGGGACTGTTCCTCTGGCCGCCGCTACCGCCGCCGCTGCAGCAGAGCACTGACTGCCCCCCGCTGCTGCCGCATGACGGAGCGAGGATGTCCGAAAAAGCTAGGCGGCATAGCAGTAGCCTCCAGCGGCCGTCACCGGAGGCAGAGGCGCTGGAGGCTGCTGGAGAAAGTGTCTTCATTGAATGGGCCGCGCCGCGTTGGGGATTACTCTTCTTACCCCCCCCCCCCCCCTCAATCTCTTTCGCGCATTCTGCCTCCCCCCCCCCCCTATCTGCTGTGGGCCCCCACGCGACACGCGAACGGGGTCACAAGCGTCAGACAGGTGGAATACGGCCGCGAGGGAAAAGGGAAGGGACGGCACTATGCGGCTCCAGCGGCTCTGGAGTCCAGCGCCCATGGCGGCTCCAGCAGGGCTCCAGCGGGGCTCCAGCGGGGCGGCCGGCCCTATCCAGCGAGAGCCCACGAAAAGACGGGCGCCTCGGCGGCATTGCGTGTGTGGGACGTGACCGCGATTTCTACACGCGGAGGGACCGGAAGGGCGACCCGAGGGCGGATCAATTTAGTGTACTCGTCATCTCCGTCTCGGTGAAATATTATTGCAAAAGCCACTCAATTACGAGCGTCTTTCCCCTCTTTTCTTAAATTTAAAACACGTAATATTTGTAAACAAATAACAAGTATGAAAACCGTGTGGTATTTTTAAAAAGACAGTTTTTTTTTCTCCAGGTACCTCGTCTGCTTTGCACGCCTGAGCAAATATCCGCAGGCGTTGGCGCAAATTCACTGCGCTAATGTACTTGAGGGTCCCCCTGGCGACTCCGCCGCGCGTCAAATTATATGGAAAAAAGCCAGGGGGGTCTTTGGCGCACTTTTCTGGAAGGCGGCGGCGGCCGTAAGTGAAATGTCGACCACTTTACGAGAAGGCAGTGCGTGCTTCCGTGTTCCGTCCGTCGTCGTCTGCCCGCACGGCTGCCGGGCTGCCGCCGCCGCTGCCGCTCCACCCGCTGGGCCCCTACTTTTCTTGCGGTTCCTGGTCACACACACACACACACACACACATGGACCTGGAGGCCCATTAGAGCCGGCTAGCAGCGCTTGTAGCGTGCCCAGCCCGGCAGCAGGGCCCGGCCGGCCGTGGCACAGCGGCGGCAGCAGCGGTGGCTGCAGCTTTGCAATCTGTGTGAGCCGCGCGCGGCAGCCAGCGGCAGCCAACAGGACCCCGTTTACTTCGCCGTCGTTTGCCGAGGAAAATAATATCGAATCATAAAAATAGGAGCCGGCAAGGAGAGCCCCGTGCGGATCACGGACAAAGTAAGGAGGCCCCAAATAGATGCAGAAAGTGTGTGTGTGTGTATGTGTGTGTGTGTGTGTGTGTTTGTAGGGGAGGAGGCACGGTGGGCAACAAATCCTTCCTTTCACATCCGCAGAGGAAAATTTGAAAAGTATAGCGAAATGTGTGAGAGAGCGCTCACACGACATTTCTGTTTTCATGACGACCCCTGTTCTTTTTTTTTTTTCAGTTCCGACGTGGGTCCATGAGCTCGGCGACGCACCGTGCACACAGTGCTTGATTGCCATGGCTTTCGTCCATCTTCCTCCCTCCCTCTCTTTCTCTATCTCTGTCTAGGCAGCGTTTTTCATTTCGGCTTACCGTTGCATGAAATTTTTAGACCTTTTTATTATTATTATTATTATTTTATTATTTTTTCGCTCGTGTTTGTGAGATTACGAACGAACATGCCGAGCAGCTGATCATTCGGCTGGGTGCCGTTCTGTACGCGTATTCCGGAACGGGTAGGCACTTTAGGTGTGATCGAACTCTCTGCAGGGAGCGGGGCTCCGGACAATACCGGCAGGAATTGGTCGCTCGACAGCCGCGCCGCAGCAGCCATCGCTCCGCAGTTACGTACAGAATGTCCCCCCACTTTTTTTTCTGATTTTCTTTCAAGATGACCGCAAAAGTGTCAGCTTATAATGCAGCCATCCCAAAACGTGGCGGGGCGGCGGCGGCGAGCGAGGAAACGCCGCGTGGACAGCGGGAGGGGCTCCCGGGACCCGAGCAGTGCGTTTCGTCAGGGATCTCCGCATCGCCACGCAGTGATATCATCGGAGGTGATTTTAAATTACTAAACGTGAAGGTTTCTTTCTCTCTCCGGCGCCGTCGTGTCGGCGCGTACTCGGCAAGGCAAGACGACGTCCTGACAGCACCGTACCCCCGCATCCATTTTTTTTTTCGCACTCTCCGCCGCCGCCAAGGCAGGACGTCGTGGCCGGTCCGAAATAAGTTCCGTTCTAAAGTTGGACTTGATCGGGTCGATTGCTATTTTGGTGGCGTCCGGCTCTCTGCCTTTCACTCGGTGAGCCGTATTAGGACCCGCAGCCCCGGCTAGCTTCCAGGGAGTGCCGCGGCCGCCGCCGGCTCCGGGAAGGGAGGCACGACTAGTATAGGCGCCTCGCAGGGGGAGCCAGAAGCAAAGTCAATATCGAAACAGAAAACGACTTTACCGCAGAGCTCAAAGCCAGACGTAAATTTTATCATTCCAGACTGGACCTAATTTGAACTAGAAAAAAAAAAACGGCCCGATACAAATTCGTATCCAAATTCGATTTTTTTTAAACTCCAGGTTCAAATTTTTTCGCTTACAATCAATTTTTTTACAGATTCATATTTGCTTCATCCAGATTCAAATATCTCATCCACATCAGAATTATTTTTAAAAGTGCACATTAAAAAAATTTCATTCAGCTTTATTTTATTTTTTCAAAATCTTGCTTCAAAAATAAGCATCTCTAAACTAAGACCCAGATTGAAATAGAAACTGCGGTGGTATAAAGTCAGCTGAGAGTAATTATTTCCCCCTGTGCAGTCCCTTGCCCTCGCGGCTCGCTAGTTGCTTTCCCACCAGGACGACGCTGCCGCCGCCGCCGCCGCCGCTGCTGCTGCGGTGGACGCGCGCGCGCGCTCGGCGGCGGTCAACCGGTCGTCGGCGACACGACTGGGGTCCGCCTGGGACGACGGCTCGGGCTGCTCGGCGGCGGCTCGGCTCGGCGTCCGCGCCGCGCGGCTCGCGGCCCCCCGCGACCAGCGAAGCGCATACCAGATCGAACACCTGCTGCCGCCGCGCCGCCGCCGCAGGCGCACGGGCGGCGCGCACCTGCGGATTAGTGCGAACGCGCGTCCATCCCTCTGTTTGAATAATAACAAATTATTCGCAGCATTATTCGAGAGTATTTGCAGGTGAGGAGGCACGTGCGGTTAACGTGGCCCTGCCGGCCCCGTGCGGGGTCGGACTGTTGCAGCCTAGCAGGGCCCACAGGGCCAGCCGGCCGGCCGCGAGCCGCGCGGGTATCGCTCCAAATCTGCGAGAAAGAAGCACCGTTAGCACGTTGGCACTTCCCTGGAGGCGGAGGCCCTCGGAGCCCTTGGCGCTGCCAGCGCTGCGCTGCAGGCCCTTGCAGCGTCGTGAGGTAATAGACGGCGCCCTTGGCAGGCGGGCAGGCAGGCAGGCGGCTCCGGCCGGCCCTAGGCGGCCCTTGGCCCTCGGGGCCCTGCCGGCCACCTCACGTGGGCCTCAGTACCGTTTTCTCTTACTCTGTCTCCAAGCGTCCCTACTCTTCCGAGGAGACGGTCCGCGCGGGCACGGGGAGCAATTGCGCCACACTCCCCGCTTCGCGGTGCCGTCAGGTCGCCCGCGGACTGCGAGCGTCGTGTCCTGTAGGCCGGCCCGCACGCCGCGGCCCGCAGCCCGCTGCCTACCCGCCGGGCGCCGCAGCTGCGGCCGCGTCGGGTACCTTCCTCGTTGACCTAGAGAAAGTCCGCCCGCCGTACAAGGCCCCGCGCCACGCCCCGATCGCCTCTGCTGTTTGGCGACGCGAGACGCTAACACACTTTTCTTCCCTGATTAGACCTTTTCGGGAAGCGTTTTAAACACGGGCAGCAGCAGCGGCAGCGTCCCGGAGCCCTGGGGGCCGTGCAGTACCGGGCAGGCACCGCCAAAGGGCCGGGCCGCTGCAGGAGTCGGGCCCGAGGGCGGCCGAGGCGGCTGTACGCTGCCGCTGCTGCGCCTAAGTGGATGTGCCGTGCAAAGCATTCGAACCCGCGGCCCCGGTCTCCTAGGAGCAGCGCTGCTCCGAACTGCACGCAACGCAGCCGACACAAGGGACCGCAGGAAGGCCAAAAAACAAGGGGACTTTTTCTGGGCCTCTTTTTTTTTTGTTAAAATTTTTGTGGGAAAAGTCTATTTTTTGTGTAAATTTGGGAAATTTCTGTATGAAAATTCGAAACATTTTCCTAGAAAATTCTGAATTTTTTATTGTAAGGTCCGGTCGTGCACACCGGTAGGTCCTGTACCTGCCGAGGTGTGACCCAAGCAGTAACACCATCACCATCACTGCCGTTTCCCATGACGATATTCAATCAGCGACAACGATGCGACGCGACGACCCAGCTGAATATCGCGGGGTACACTCCGCGCCAAAACGTTTGCACGCCGCCGCGTTATTGTGGTCGGTAGCGAGTACCGCACAGCCGGCGGCGCCTGGCGGCTGCAGCCCGCTGCAGCGCTGCTAGGCTGCCTGGCCGTGCCCGCTCGGCTGGACGTGCCCTATTTGCAAGAGTACAACAGCAGCACAATTAACGTCATTCCAAGCCCGCCGTCGATTGCGGAACGCCCTGCTGCTGCCGCCGCTGCCACTGCAGTAGCAGCGGTAGTGGTAGTCGTTCCCGCTGCTGTCTAAGGGGGCCGACGGGGCCGACGGGGCCGACAGGGCCGGCCCTCCAACGCCGATCGTCTGAGCAGAAGAGGATTTCGGGACGCAGACGTTGCAGGCGGAAGGAGTCTGCAGCGAGCGCGCCGCATACAGCCCGCTCAAAAAGAACGCAAATTATTTGTCTCTGTCTGCCTTCCTCTCTCTGTCTATCTCTCTCTCTCTCTCCCTCCCCCCCCCCCTCTCTCTCTCTCTCTCTCTCTCTCTCTCTCCTCATCGTCCGCTCACATACAAAACGGCCAGTTTGGACCCCGCAATAAGTCCCACGGCGTGTGAGAATGGGTCCTAAAACGACCCCCCCCCCCCCTCTCTCTCTCTCTCTCTCTCTCTCTCTCTCGCTCTCACACACATACACCCTCTCTCTCTCCCTCCCGCTCTCTCTGTCCCGCGGGCAAGCAGGTTTCCACGCGGATGGCGCCCCGCTGGGTAGGCAATCGCAGAGTGTGCAGCGCACGCGTGTTGCGCGGGCTGGCCTACCCCGGCAGTCGCAGGCGCTCGCGCCGGGAGGGCGGTCGGACTGACGGCCGGACGCGCATTAATGGACCACGCCTAAAATGTGTTTCGATTCTGTTTTCTGTCGGACAGGCTAACCCGTGCGGGCGGCGCCGAGTGGCGGCGGGGCCTCATGACGGCTCCATAATCCCAGCAGCTCCTCAGCAGGACAGCCCGGACCGGCCGCTTAGCCCCGAGAAGACGACGCGGAATTGCTCTGCTCCGCTCTGTCCGCGCGCACCCGCATTTGCCCTCTGCTTTGCCTCCCGCGCCGCGGCCGAAATCGCCGCGCGCTCGAGACGCGTACCAAATTGTGTAATAGTGGGAAACGCGTGCAGCGGCGGCAGGGGCAGGCTACTTTGGGGCCGGCCGTCAGGTGCCATGCCCCCTTCCCCCCCTCCCCTGAAGAGGGCCGTCAGGGCAGCTGCGTGGTGCGACATTCTCTCGCCCGCGGTGGTCAGAGAGCGCCGAGGCAGCCGCGAGGCGTCGGGAGAAAAGCGTTTCCGAGTCGAGTGCCACTCGTGTGACAGCCCTGGGAGCTGCGCCTCGTGACGGATGCCCCCGCGAGCGGGAGTGGCGACTCCCGTGCGGTGCGGAGCAGCGACTCCCGCAGCCCTCTATCTCCTGCAGCCGTGCCTGCCGGCGTATCAGCGCTCACTTAGCGACGCCCCGCGAATGCAGCCAACGGTCCGCGGGAGAGATGAGGATAGCGCCTGCCTGGGGGCCCGCGGGGACGCGCGAGTCCTCAGAGGGACCCCGGAGGGCGTCCAGAGGATCCCGGAGGGACCCCGGAGGGCCAGGGCCGATGAACGAGTCAAAGAATCTCTAGAAAGCCCGCAAAAATCAACCGAGCAACCTAGAAATTGTTTCCACAAACCCTATTTTTAAAAATAACATACGCAATCCAGCAGAGGTCAAATTTTTTAAAACGTTAATTTTTTTGCGATGTTGTCTTGATCAAGTATTGACTGGATTTAGGGACGGCCCGCTCTCCAGGGCTGTGGACAGTGAAAAAATAAAATATGTGAGAAAGGGATCGCCAGGTGCCCGTCCCTCTCGGTGCAGTGAGCGCAGCCCGGCGCAGCCAGCAGTGCCGTCACAGGCCGGAGCCCGAAACCATTTTGTCTTGCCCGAACACGATCGATACTCTTTTTCCTCCTTTTCCTTCCTCCTCTTTTTCGCGTTTCCTCTCCCTTTTTTCCTCCGTCCCGTGGGAAGCGCGCGGGCGCGCGCGGCGGCGGCAGAAGCACAGCAGAAGGGTAACAAGAAAAAGGTGCGTGAGTTTGCTGGCCGCCACCGCCGCGACGGAGAGGGAGAGAGACGGGGAGAGCGGGACCGCGCGGGGGGTCGACGGGAGAGGGAGCGAGACAGAGCGCGCGAGTGCGCGAGGTGACGCAGAAAGAAGAGCAAAAGCGGGCGTCGGCGGCGGAGCGCGCGCGTTCGGCGGGACGGAACCGCGCGGCGGCCGGTGCACCGCGCCGCGGCCGCAGCCCAGTTGCGTGGGTGTTGACATGTCAACGGTGTGGCCGGTGTCAATGCACGCGGGCTGACACTTCCCACCGCAGGACATGACGAAAGGCGACACCTCCTCGCGATAACGGGACCAAATAATCGAAAAGGTGCGGCGGACGGCGGGCAGCGGCCAGCTCCACCGAACTAGACCGTCGTCCTGGCCGAGCAGCCGCGAGCCGCGAGACCCCCCCGGCGCCGGCCACTTGCGCTGCGGGGGGCCGCCACGTACACTCATTTAAATTTTAGCAGATTTAAAAACAAAAATCGAAATTCTAAAAAGTATTTTTTTAGAAAATTTGCAAAATTTACTTTATTACATATTTTTCTGTCCTTGTAAAAACACATCCCTTTCTTCTCTCTTTTTTCCCCCCACGATTTCCTTCTTCGCTGCGATTTCCCGGCCTGGTGTCGCCCCCGGCTGCGATGCTGCTGCACCGTCGCCGCGCTACTCGCACAGACAGATCCGCCGGGTAGAGCGGCAGCGGCCTAACAAGAAACAGATGTATTTCACAGCGGGCCATCATCGCTCTGACACGCGGAATAGACCTCTCAGCGGCGGGCGATCTCCGGCGGACGGATTCGCAATTATTGTGCACAGCGCGCCTCGCGGATTCGGATTACGGGGGGGGGGGGGGGGGGGGGACTTGCATTATTCGGACTGGCATGCCGTGAATACCAGCAAAAATATATTGACGAGCGACCGGCGGGAGTCGAACCCTCTGCCTGCCGCGTGACGACCGAATGCCCCGACCACACGACCACCGCGAGCCACAGCGCTGACGCCGCGGCGCGACTGCATGTTCTTGTCTGAGTGTAAGTCGACGCCTGCGGTGGAAAGGGAGGTCGCCGGCGTACATAAAATAAACGCTTTAAAAAAATGAAAATATCGTTGGACTTTGCTGCTTCCGGAAAAGATAAGAGAAGATCGCCTCGGAAGATCGTCCCCCCAGATAGTCCCCGCACTGCGCAGAGCCGCTGTTGACAGGTCGGACCTCTCTCTCTCTCTCTCTCTCTCTCTCTCTCTCTCTCTATCTCCCTCTCTCACACACACACTCACTCTCGCCTACACTCTCTCTATCTCTTATGGAGCAGCTCACGAGTGCAACAGAGACAGCGCCACGAATGCAGTTCGGAATCAGCCGCGGAGTAAACAGTCCCATCCCAGCGGCCGGCGCCGCCGCTGGCTGCCGTTCAAAAAGTTCATTTCGCGGAGTGAGCCGGGCTTCTGCGCTGCCAATTAGATTGGCGGCGCCGTGCGCACTTCACACTCCCGCCGGGCCACTGTCTCCGTCTCTCTCGCTCGCTCGCGGGGATTAACAAGGACGTTTCCTACGGCCCGCCGCCACGGATACTCGTTTCTTCGAAGTGCGCGGGGGGCTCTTGAATACTATTACGGTCAGTGTGTGTGTGCGTGAGAGAGAGAGAGAGAGAGAGAAAGAGAGAAAGAGAGAGATGGAGTGACTGGCCGCTACACTTTGCTAACAGGCTGCTGCCGCCGCTGTTAGCTCCCTCTGACTGACGCACACGGAGAGCGCACACGGAGAGCCGTGCAGGTCCTTCCGGGCGGCACTTACAGCGAGGCGGCAGGACGGGAAGCAGGTGAGGCGATGTCATCCTCCGTGCCCGGGTTCGAATTCCTGCAACTGCACGGAATGGACGGATTTCTTCTCTCTCTCTCTCTCTCTCTCTCTCTCTCTCTCTCTCTCTCTCTCTTTCTCTCCTCTCTCTGTCTATCTCTATCTCTCGCGTTCGCGCCTAACCTGTCGATGTCACCGAGCAGCGGCACAGCGAAAGGAAAGAAAAAGAAGGGGGGCAGGAGAAAAAAAAGTAAAATCGAGTTCGAACCGCCTGCGTGGTAAGACGGCCGTGTGTCCGGCGTATGGTGAAAAAGAATGCTATTTATACCGGATGCGTTCGATCGAGGGAAAAAGGACGCACATAATGGGCAATGAGTGTGTTGCCCTCGCTCTTCTGGATGTCAGACACGCTTTTACAGTAAACTTAAAGTAACTTATAAAGTCCAAAAAAAAAAAACAGGTAAATTAAATGATAAATTCTCGTAGGCCTTCCCTTTAACTTTTCTTTCACAAAATTCTTCCCTCAAAAACAAAATACTTTAATATTAAGCCTTTCAATTTAAATTAAATAATCTCCAAAATTTATTTTTGAAGGTTTTCTCTTTTTTGCAGTTCTATTCCTTATATTACGCGGGCCTGTTAACATTCGCATGTGTAACGTTATGCAAAGAAATCCGTCGTTGCCGCTGAGTGTACCAGTAACGGCAGTACAACAACAACACGGTGACGCTACGACATCTTGGCTACTTTACTCAATTAGGTAACAAGGGCAGCTCGACAGCGCCCCGATACTCCGTGACAGCAGGCGTGACGGCAATATCAGTTACGTTGTACGTCCTGCATGAGGTCCTCGCGAGTCGTGCCGCCGGCGTGACTCCCACGTAGCCGCGCAGAGCAGATAAGCGGAGCCGCGGAGTGCACGTCCGAAATGCGTAAGGAAATTGCGATTCGAACAAAACATTTTTTTAAAAAATCGAGTTATACATGATGAACTCAATTTAAAAAATCAGTTTTAGTGAGAAAATTGCTCTATAAGAAATTTAAGGGGAAACAAGAAATGGAGATCAGTATGGCGATGATGCCGACAACGCAATAATATTCCAGTCGCATAGTCACGATCGTCCCAGATCAGGACGGACCTCGGGCGCCCTGGCTGCCATAGCCGTGCGAGACGCTGCGAGACGCCGCGAGACGCTGCGAGTAGTTTAGGTTGGCAGTGCCGGTGCCGGGTGTTGGCCACACTGCCGGTGTCGTTTACCCCGGCGGGGCCGTCACGCCACGCCACGGCTGGCAGCCCTGCGAGTCCCCGGCGGGTCCCCGGCGGGTCCCCGGCGGGTCCCCGGCGGGTCCCTCTGATGACGATATGGGCCGTCCAAACACCGTAGGGAGGGACTCCTAGCGGGATGCTCTGCTCGTCGGGACACGCGCGGGAGGATATACGGTGAGAAGCGGGGAGGGGGGGGGGGGACGGCAAGGGGAGGAGATGGCGAGGACAGGGGATGGCTAACGGGGGGGATTGGCTCAGGGGTAGCCTGGTGAGAGGATGAAGGGTGGGGATTCTAGTCCAGAAATTTTGAAAGAAACTGTCTCAAAAAAAATCTAGAATTTTCGGCATTTTTTTTGTGAAATATTAAGGATTACTTCCGAAAATTTCCTCGATTTCTTCATGACTAGAAACCCTACAGAAGAGGTACCATCACAGGGAAGTTCGCGGTGCTGTCGGGCAGGCAGTCTGCACCGACTGCCGCCTGCCGGGTAGGCAGCCGCGGCCCGTGCGGCGCACGCGTGCTGCGCGGGCTGGCCTAGCCTTCCGTTCGCAGGCGCGCGGCCGCGCCGCGAGCGAGGAGGACGAGTTGATTCGGACGTATTTAACGGTCGACACTCAAGCTGTCGCAGAGGAGGCTGGATCATGGGAGAGATGGCCGCAGTAGTTGTTCAGAGGGAAGCATAGATTCCTCGGGGGAAAGGATTGCCCCGCGGGGTGATGGTGGTGGCTTGACATCGCGCTGCAGTGGGAGGGAAAGAGAGCGCGAGAGTGGCGGCGGCGATCGTCGCGTGAGTGAGGAACAGAGATGGATGCTCGGCTCGCCAAACTCCGGCAGCGTCATGCTGCGGCCACGCCCCGCCACGCCCTGCAGGGAGGCGGGGGTGGGGGGGGGGGGGGGGACAGCGTGTCGGGCTATAAATGCCGCCCCGTGCCCGTTATTAAAAAAGTTTGGGAGCCGCGCTGTGCCACGCCGTGCCGTGCTGGGCGCATGAAACGGTGTCGTTAAAGCGAGGGGGTAACGACGTGAAAGAGTGTACCGGGATTGGGGACAGGTACGTTTGCTGGGCACTGAACGGTCCGTTTGACAGCGCTCTCCCTCTCTCTCTCTCTCTCTCTCTCTCTCTCTCTCTCTCTCTCTCTCTCTCTCTCTCTCTCTCTTCTCTCTCTCTCTTCTCTCTCTCCCTCTCTCTCTCTGTCTGTCTCTCTCTCTCTCTCTCTCTCTGTCTCTCTGTTGCTCGTTTGCTACCGCGTGTCGCACCTTCATCCGCGGAAAACTACCGCGACCGCCTCGTATCACAACAAAAGGTTAAACTACACCATTATCAGAGGAACGACACACAGGCGCGCGTATGAGCTACATGAGCTACACGACGTCTCAGTGACCACCCAGTCGCCCATGTCACTTGCGGTTCTCATGCCATGAGGCCGCTGCCATCAACGTGTCACCCGAGAATTTACCACCCGCCCCGCAATAGGCAAATAACGGTGAGCATAAATCGTCGGATTCCACACACACTCGCGGCCGTGATGTCACACGCATAATATCTCTATTAATACTTCTTCCTCTCTTTTTTTTTGTTATTAAATTTGTTTATTCCCGTCCTGTGGACCGCTGCTGCTGCTGCGGCGGCGGGGCCCGCGGGAGTCTAATCCTAGCCATGAGCACCGACCGCGCGGCCACCCACCCACCCAGCCGTACGTTAAATGGCATTTCATCGACACCTGACCCCCTTGGGAGGCCCCGCAGCCCCCGGTGTGTCCCCCGGCGGGGCCCGGACCGGGGCCCAGTGCCCCAGCCAGTCCCGTTCCGAGGCGCGTGAGTCATATGAGCGGCCCCGCCTCCTTTAATGGGTGAAGGGCGAGGAGCCGGACCGGTTTCGGAGTTTGGGCAGCGCCGGTCTGAGCCGGGCCGGGCACACAGCCCTGACGGGGCCACGCCGTTGTCGTAGGTTCGGTATCAGGTGCCATTGACGGCGTCAGACTCCGTCTTCTGTCGTTTTATTTCGCTGCTCGGAAACACGAGGACCGATTTGCTTCTGCGGCGGCTTCTTGTCTCACACACACACACACACACACACACACACACACACACACACTATCGGACTAAACATCGTTCGCAGGAGACCAACGACTCGATAAAGAAGAACAAAGAAAAGACAACGAAAGAAAATAAGAAATGTTTTGGTCGGGTGTTGTTGGTGGCGGTGTAGCGGCACTCCATGCATAGCATACCGTGCTATCACAATCAATCAACGTTGAGGTCAGTCCTTTCCGGACGCATGCGAAAAAAGGGTTGGAGAGGAAAGGAAGCAAAGGAGGAGGAGGAGAAGGGAGGAGGAGGAGGAGGAGGAGGAGGAGGAGGAGGAGGAGGAGGAGGAGGAGGAGGAGGGAGGAGGAGGAGCTGAATGTGTTTAGGACCCATCACGGGGGCTAACGGAACGCGCTCCAGTGCGGGAAGCCGCCGCCGGCGGGCGCTGCAAATACTGCACTCCTGCCGATGAGAGAGAGGGGGCGAGAGACAGGGATAGATAGAGAGGAGCCAGAGAGAGAAAGAAAGAAAGAGAGAGAGAGAGAGAGAGAGTAGCCATGCGAAAATAATTTAAATCCTCCTCTGCCCGGCTACGATGACAGCAGATTTTGCGCAGCTGGCACCTATGATGGTGGTATAAGATGGCGTATTTTTCTCCTGGGCTGGCGGGGACCGCTCGGGGTGACGCGTCTGCTAACGGCTCCGCGAACCGCGATATGCGGGCCCCTCCTGGAGGATGCCGCCGACCCCACGGCGACGGGGAGGGTGCGGAGACAGGCAGCGTGGTGACGCCACTCCCAGAGCGCGTGGGCGTTGTCTTACGGTACACCCGACGAATATCGTTTCGTTGCATAATTTTGCATTTTAATTTCACTATAGGACATCGTTATCTATGGACGTGTGCCGTATTTCAGCGTGTATGTTGTCTAAATCACCACCCAACTTTTTTTCCTTTCCAAAAAAAATATAAAAAATTAATGACGCTACACTGTAAAAAAATCCGTTGTTTAAAAACGAAGATTGTTTGATGAATTGGGAACTGAAGACCTTCGTTTTTAAACGAATATTTTTACGAAGATTTCTTCGTTTTTTAACGAAAAACATGAGGACTTCGCAGGTCCATTCCATAGTACAAAGGGCAAATAGCCTCAATTTTAGAGGATAACGCCGCGTTATGTTTTCTTCATTTCATCATAACTATGAGGAAGTCAATTTAGCCAATCATACATGCCTGATGACTGGATATCGTTCGCAAGAAAATTTCGTTATTTTACGAAGTTTCCTTGATTAATTTAGTTTCCTTAAAAAGTCGTTTAAAAACGACAATCCCTTACAGTGTATACTATAAATATTAAACCAAAATTATAGTCCAGCCGCGTGACTAAAAGAAATTAAATGGCAGGCATTGTAATCGGACTTTTTCTTTCGAGGAGAGAATTTTAGAAGAAATCAGGCCGTACGACCAAAAAGAAAAATGCTTCGGATTCTTCTTATTACACTCTTAAAGGGCTAAAAAATTTCCCTCGAAAATATATAGTGGTGTCGCTTTTCTGCTACGCTGAGTTCCGGACCGGCTCTGGAGCTGTCCGGCGAGCGGCTGGGCTGGCTTGGACGCCGTGCCGGTGCCGTGCCGTGCTGACGGCTGGACGACGCTCTGCTCGGCTACGAAAAGGAGTTCCCCCCCGCGAGCTAACGGCACTGCGGCCAGACTGTCCGGCCGGGTCCGGACGGGTCCGGCTCGTGAGAGGAAGGATGATGCCGGTCGTGCGATATGGACATTACGTGTCGCGGGCAGACCGCCGCAACTGCCGCGGGTTCGAGTCCCGCCGGCCCCGCCGCCGCGCCGCGGCCATTCTTCTGACCCCGGCTATTTGATTTGGGAGTCGCCATATCGGGACGAGGATGCGGCGCTGCGGCGCCACGCAGTGGGCCAGTCGTGCCCCGTGCCCCAGGGACGTGGACCCAATTTGCATAGGCTGCACTGCCCGAAAAAAACAGTTAATGGTATAATGGAACGATCAGAAAAAATGTTGGGAATATGACAGCAGTGTCGTTGCATCCGCATCCGTAATTTGAAATGATTGTTGGCCAACAGATGCAAAATACACACACACATTAGAAAGAGGAAATAAAAGTATTTTTGTTTGAAGAAAAATGTTTCTTAAAAAGTTTTTTTTTTAATTTCATTATTTTTTAGAATGGAAACAATGAGGCGAGGAGCTGCGTGTGCCGAAAGGAGTGTGAACAGGCACGTCGTATCTGCTTTCATCAGAGAATAGAACAATAATATTGATTCCGGGAGCGAGACGCACGGGGCGCATGCGTATATGGGCTGGTCCGGTTATAGTGCCCGCGGCCTGGACCAAGGCGATACACACACTGCTTCTCGAGCACATAGCGGTGGCGTCCCCAATTCGGGAGCTTGTGGCGCGAGCAAAGTTTTGGTTTCCTCCTCAAGGACCCCCCACAGGGCCGCTGACTGACCAGAATCACTGGTGGGCCCCCAAGGACGGGGAGGGAGGGGGGGGGGGGGCTTCGCGTGGGCAGCGGGGGACCGTCCGTAAACATGGAATGCGGAGCGCAGGCGCGCCGCCGAACGACCGATTGTCCGGTGCGCGGAATGGTGGTTCCGCCGGACAGGAAACTGACGGCGCGGAATTTGATTGAAAAGTTGCAGACAATGGCGAGAGCGGTGGTAGAGTTATTTGGATCACTGGGCGAGGGAGAGAGAGAGAGAGAGAGAGAGAGAGAGAGAGAGAGAGAGAGAGAGAGAGAGAGAGAGAGAGAGAGAGAGAGAGAGAGAGAGTGAACGTTGTTCGACATTTCTGTTGTTTTTTTACTGCTCAAGAAAAAAAAGTATAATGTGGGTATTTAACAATATACTAGGGATTCGCAGACAAATTACCGTCTGCTATAGCTGTGTTGTGAACGAGCTGCTATCAAAGCGTGTATAACGCGGGCGCTACTCTTCCTACGAGAGAGAGAGAGAAAGAGAGACAGAGCGACAAAGCAGCCGGACATCAGACAGTCGCGGACGAGAGAGACAGAAAGAGAGAGCCTGGGAGAGAGAGAACGACCCCCGGCCGTAAAGCCGACGATGATATTCCGCTGGTTTCCTTGAAAAGGGCGCCCACTTTGAAACGCACGAGTAGCGATAGCCGAAGGTCACGACTTTCCGCATGGCGCCCGCCGCCGGCCCGCCGCGGCCTGAGCCCGGCGCCATGGCAGTCCCGGGGCTCTGGCGGAGTTCTGCCGGGGGGTCAGGGAGCCGCGAGGGATCTCGTGGGATCACTGTTTAGGACCCATTAACGAGGCGTGACGCAACGCAAACGCGCCATTCTTACCGACACGCCACTCGGAAAGCCATATCTCCGACCGCAGCAGCGGCAGCAGCAGCGGCGGCGGCGGCGGCGACGCACCACGACCAATTTAAGAACAGAGTCCGACGACGAGTACGCGGGATCGGTGCGGCGATGACGAGATCCAACGGGGAGGGAAATAGCAGCCTCAAAATCCAACTATTAACCAAATTTGTAATGATTTTGTGTATTTTGTAAATTTGTATATTTTGCGAGATTTCGGATTTTGTGGGATTTGTGTATTTTGTGAATTTGTGCGTGTGTGTGTGTGTTTGGTAAATTTGTGGATTTTGTGAATTTATGGATTTTGTGAATTTGTGGATTTTGTGTATTGCAGTTTTCTCGGCGGTGACCGCGCTTTCGATCGGGAAAACGTCTTTACACATATGTGAAGGCTAATAGGCGAAGTCGCGGAGGGGCACACGGCGTTACATGCCGGCAGCGCGGGACGCGGCGGGACACGGCCGCCCGGACCTATTCGGCTGCCGTCCGCGTGGCGGCTGCGTGGGTCTGACTAGGCCTAGATGCCCGATACCGCGACTGCCTGCTGAGCGCGCGCGCGCACACACGCACACACACGCACGCACTCACGCACGACCTGGGCACGCACGCACGCAGCAGCCAGTAGAGTGGTTTTATGTTTCACCGTGTGGTGTACTCCTTCCGTACGCTTTCAGGACGCGCCACACTGCGTGCCCGGACAGACCATTTCTGTACCCCCTCTGCGGGCTGCCAGTGGTTGTATACTTCGGATGAAAATGAAAAGCCAGTGCGCGAAGAATTCGCGCCGCCGGCTGCTGCTGCTGTGTGTTCGGCTGTTAAAACGTCCAAGGTGTTTCATTCGGAAAGTGAACATACGCAGGGCTCATTGGCGACGAACGCGAGATAAATAACTCAACTACAAAGTATTCTCTTTTCTTCTTTTTTGCTGTTGTTGCCCCCCGAGTTCATAGGTGGGCTGCGAATGGGGCTCTGCAGACTACCGCTGGGATGCACCGCAGCAGGAGGCTGCGGGCGCCGCGGGCGCCGCGGGCGCTGCCAGGCGGCTCCACTCAAAGCTCGACTGGCGGCCCTGCGCTGCCCTGCGCTGCCCTTCGGTCTGACGGCTGCCTGGCGTGAGCTGAAACCGAACCCGCCCACGCACTTAGAGAGGAGCGTCGGCCGTGGCCGCGTCATGCCGGGGCCACGCGTGTACACTCGGCGCAGACAAATTGAATTTGTGAACACGGGATGCAATAGTAGTTTCTAATAATCGAAAAATAAAATCGTGTTTAAAAACCGCACGTGAAAAAAAGACACAGATTTTTTTTTTTCAAACTGATCGGACGCTTCGAAGACTTAATGGTCGCAGCTGCATTAAATGCAACGCATCGCAAATGGTATAAATGGAGCTGCGATTCCCGTCTTGGTGGCGTGGCCCATTCATCAAGGGGGACGACGCCTGGAGGGGCCGCCCCTCAGGGAGGAAGGGTGGTAGGAAGGGGAGGAATAGAGTAGGAATGCGTAGGCCTGCATAGCATCATCGGCAAGGACGGCGGCGGCTTCGAGTAGGATAGCGAGGCCCGTGGGGGCCGCCCCTTAGGAGAGGAAGCAGAAGATAGGAATGGGAGGAATACACTGTAAATATATTTCGTCACGTGACAAGAAATATTGATGACGAATATTTGTCACCTAAATATTTCGTCACTACGATTTTCTCGTCACGTGACAAAAATACTTTGGTGACAAAATTTTCGTCACTTCTGGGCTAAACGCCCCCAAAATTGATTTCCTATCATTCCCAGATACAATTGATTTTTGTGACGATTTTTCGTCTCCACGTGTGTGACGAAAACATCTTGAACAAAATTTAAGAGTATAATTTTCGTAAAGTGACGAAAAATATTTTTACAGTGCAGAGAAGGGATGCGTCATCGTCAGGTGACAGCGCCGGCTGCGCGTGGGAGTGGGAGCGACGCCCCTAGGGAGGAAGCATGGTAGGAAGGGGAGGAATAGAGGAGGAATGCGTATGTGTAGCATCATCGACAGGGTCGACGGTGCCGCCTGCGAGTGGGAGCGAGAGGGGCGACGGGTTAAGGGTTATGGCCCGTAAAATTCGTGGCGTGCCCCTTTACATGCCCCGGCCGTGTTCCCCTAACGACAGGCGATAGCAATATAGCATGGGGGCAGCGGCTAGCGGCGGCTAGCGGCGGCTAGCGCTGCCTGATGCGTACGTCCGTACCGCGCCGGCTCCCTGTATGTCGGGGGGGATTCGACGCGCGCGTACACCAATTTTAATTTGTGGTCCCCTTAAAAATTTGAAGAAGACTTCGGAGCAGCTCTGTGGGTTACTTTACGAAGCGTAGAGGAGCTCGGGGATTGATGTTGAGCGGTTCAATTTCTTGTTCGTGGCTCGATTATAGCCGTATGAGTCTCCAGATCAGATTTAATGGACACGCATAAAGGTGTTGCCACCCTTCCCCGCCGCGGTGTTTGCCAAGTTTTACTGCCGCGAGCGTTGAGATCGATGAAAGGTGTCACCCCACCGCGGCCCCGACAGGACACGCCCGTTGTGTAGTGGGATTCCAATGTGACGGAGCGTGCAAATTCGGCACCTCTTGCTGCTGACGTGCGCGAAAGAAGGCAAGGCGGTGGGGTGAGACGGAAAAAATGGGCAAAAAAAGACGCACAGACAACGGGTGTGGAAATTATTTCGACTAACGGACGCAGCGAAAGACGCCGGCATCGAAACCTAAAAGCCCGTATAAGGGGGGCCTCCTGACACTGTGAATGAATCGTCGGTGGCCGTTTGTGCTCGTCACGAAGTCAGCACCCAGCGGAGCCCCGGCAGGGGCTTGGCGGGGCCCCGGTGGCGGCTCGGTGGGCCCCGGCACAGGACATGGTGGCACGCGGCGAAAGCCATTTATAGTGTCACACTTAGGGGGCGTGGCGGCCCCACAGCGGCCCCGTGGCGGCGGCGTGGCTGCCGCGTAGCAGAAGGCGTCAGTAGGCCGAGAGATCAAACCCGATGAATGGATCGGCAAATGAATGAATGGATGAATAGTGCGCGGTAAAGCGAAGCCCTGCTGTCGTCGGAGCTCTAGCGCTACCACGCGTTTGGGTCTCCAGAGATGGCAGCCAGTGAGAGGCATACGCAGAGCGGCTGCACGGACGGGGAAAAATCGTTAACATAGAGGAAGATTTTCTTTGATTCACTCGAGATGGTAGAGGTAGTTTCTCCGTAGTGCTCAATATTATTTTTTTGACTTTTCTACTGTCTCAAAAAATAAATATATGATGTCTATTCACAGGAATTCACAATGTTTATGTACTATTTTGTACATAGCTATGTACGGATATAGACCGTCAAAAGTTACAAAAGGTACAAAATCGTACATGATCATGCACAGAACTGTACATAATTATGTACAAACAGTGCATAATTATGTAGAACTTTATAGATAAGCTGTGGAGGTTCTGTATACAATTGTGACCAAAAAATGGTGCACAATAAGCATTTAGTGTGTCCAATTGCGGGCGAAAACGGAATTGAACGGAACGCGGCTCGATTTGTTTCGTCCGTGTGCCGTCCCGCTCGTTCCGTTCTCAGGGTGAAGGGCTGGACGGCGGCGGCGGCACCGACTAGGCCAGCAGGGAACGGAGCAGAGCGGAGCAGAGCGGAGCGGCCGCGTCCACTTCGCCTTGGCTCCCCTTGGCAATCGTCCCTCGTATAAACAAGGCGCGGCGATGGCTCTGCGTGCCGCGTCATAGGCAGGTTGACAACCGTGCGGACGGCGCCAGCGAGCCGCGCCAGCCGCGATGCAAAATAAAAGCAAAGCCGGCAGCGCGCTGCCTCGACTGGCATCGGGCCGGGCTGGCCGCCGCCGCGAAGCTATCTTGTGGGACCGGCCACGCGCCCCGCATCCTCTCATACCAAGGGTCCGGGGCGCTCTGTATATGGCGCATCCTGTTTGGTAAACAGGGAAACCATGGCGATTTTCCCGCCGCCCGCCGCCGCCTGCTTTTCGAAAATCCCGCCGCGCGCGCGCGCTGCGACAGCCCCCGGGGGCGTGTCCCACTTGCAAGCGCGGAGACGTATGACAGCCCTTGAGGGCAGGCCATAAATCCTATGAGCCTACGGTGCCCTACTTGGCTGCCGCGGAGCGCCCGCTTCGGTTTTGGGCCGGCAGCGGCGGCGCGGCAGGCGGCAAGCGGTGTCGTTACGGCCGACGGACATAACTCTCCTCGACGGTCATATTCCGAGCCATGAGTGTCACGCGTGCGTACATACATACATGCGCCGCCAGAGTGGGGCGCGGCGGCCGCAGAGCGCACGCACCGAGAATGAAAGAGTCGCGATCATCGCCCAACTTTGGGTGAGTTAAGGTGGCCCCGACGGGGCCTGTCACTAAACATCTCTTATCAGTAAAGGTCATACTAGCCAAGGCCTGGTAGGCCTCCTGCTGTGCTCGCAGCAGAACCGGCAGGTGCAGCTAACAAAGTGTGGAGCGCCTGCAGACTATGGTAAACAGCGCTCCTACAATAGACTATTTAGATTTCGCCAGATTTCACCTATTTCTAAACCAATTTTTGTCTTACAACGCCTACATAATACCTGACTAAAGCAAATTCAGCTAACCTAACCTAATCGTCGCCGATCCAGTCTCCAATTTTTGTCTTACAATATATATATATATATATATATATATATATATATATATATATATATATATAGAATGGTGTAATAGGGGAAAAGGGGGGAAAATATAGGTGTATATATATATTCCCACTTTTCCCCCTTTTTCCGATATATATATATATATATATATATATATATATATATATATATATATATATATATATATATATTTCCATACAGCTGCATTTATAGATGTAGCTAAATAGTAATAGGAAGATACCTCTGCTTAACTATAGGTATACGGGGGGGGGGGGGCGTCGTTGTGGGTACTGGAAAAGTCCGAAGGAAGGGCTTCGCTCGCTTCGCTCGCTCAGCAATGACCTCACTTTTGGAATCCTAAGCCGAGACTAACTCTTGTCTCAGTTCTCGAGTTTGAGGTCGAGTTCTTAAAGTAGCATCTCCAAGCTCCCTATGGCCTAAAATTGGGCGACCGTCATGACTCTTTCATTCTCAGTCATGAGTGAATCACCTCCGGGGCAGATTATTCGACAGTCGGCTGTCTAGCAGAGGACGCCAGCAGACGACGCCAGCAGACGACGTGTTGTGGACTGCGGGGTCGTGGCACAGATTCGGACCGGGCGATTAGCCCTGCGGGACGCGGCGGCGGCGTGGACGCGCGGCGAAATACCCTTAGGGAGTTGTGGCTGTCTCGTTACCCATCCCTCACGATACGCGGCCCGCGAGACATCCATCGCGTCGCTTCCACTCCCTGACAGGACATGCTCCGCGGGCGGCGACAGCAGCGCGAAAGCACGGACACGAGTAAGACACTCAGCGGCCACGGTAAATGCCGGCGCAGAAGAACTCGGGAGGGAAGTGCAGGACATGTCGAGAGCGCAGGAGAAGAAAGGAGTCGGAGGTGGAGACGGCGACGCCGGCCTGGGAAGACTATGGGGAGGACCGCGGGACTCTAGAAGTATGCAGTGCAGACCCCGGCTGCCTGTCTTGGACAGCAGCCATTGATGCAGTCGCAACGGAAGAGGCAGAAGTGATGAAGGTACATGTGAGGAAGCTACAGATGAAGCTACAGATAAGGAAGCTGCAGGTGGTGAGCTACAGATGAGGAAACTGCAGATGGGTAAACTGCAGATGAGGAAGCTGCAGATGAGGAAGCTGCAGGTGGTGAGCTACAGATGAGGAAGCTGCAGATGGGTAGGAAGAGATGAGGAAGCTTCAGGTGGGGAGCTACAGATGAGGAAGCTCCAGCTGAAGAGACTGCTTCAAACGACCAACTCCCCGGTGGTGATAATAAAGACGCTTCGGACGGAGAGGCTGCTACTGATTCAGAGACTCCTCCTGTGCTGGGGTGCGGCCGCGTGAACAAAGTCAAGACGAGAGGCCCTCTAGGCGCGCATACGCCACCCCGCGCCGCCTCGCATGTATTTATCAGAGGTCGTTATTGTGTCGGCGGCCTTGTTAACAAACACAATATCGCGCCGCGCTCCCCGCCGGGCTCCGCATTAGCGGCGCACGGAGAGAGGATGAGGCGGCGATAACATCTGCCTGGATTAGACGATCATAATCGCTGCGTCCCCGCTGCGACACGTCCATGCGAGGCGGGGACGGAAGCGCGCAGGGGAGCCGCGGCCAGTGCAGCAGGCGCAGCAGGCGCGGCGCTTCTCGGAACACTTTGACAAACAAGTCGACGACATCGCCGGAAATGAGTCGCGGACTGCGAAAGTGAGAACCCATTAATGCCTTCCCCAGGACTTTATATATAATTTTGAGCAACGGAGGGGGGGGGGGGGAGAAAAAGTTTTTTTTTTTTACGGACGCACATTGCTGCTGCAAGCGACCTCACACCACAGTAAACTGCGCGTCCCGCGAGACGAAATAAGAAGAGGAAGAACACACACGCACACACACACACACACGCACACTCAAAGTGTTGCCATGAGTCCCTCTTGGCAGCCGCCATGAAACAAACTAGCAAGCGTTTCGTCAGTGAAGTGTTAACTAGACGTGCCCACCATAAGCCCCGCCTCACCTCCGCACTGCAATTCAAAAGACGGCGGTGCAGATGAATGGTGAAAAAAAATAGTAGGGAGTCACATCGAACTGAGTGAGCAAGAAATAAGAAAATGTTGTAGATAATGTGACGACGATTTGGCGCGACGCATGCAGTTGCTCGGTAGGACACCGCCGCCACCGCCATGCGTTTGTGGTCGCGGCACTCCGAGTACAATTACTGACCGATAGAGGGCGCGCTGTACAAGCAGACGGCCGCCGGCGGCAGCCGACGGCAGCGCACCGCAGAGGGACGTGTTAATTAAAGGCCAGATACATATTCATGCACCGCCTTGTTGTTATCGAGACGCTGTTATCCGTGATTGCTTCATGAGTGCGCACGTCCAAAAGTGGCGTAACTTTGAAGGCGGCGGTGCTATCGTACCGGAGGGTGTTAGTGCCACCGAGCGAGAGGAGCCACACAATGTTTTGGATGAGTTACGAACCCGGACATACACACACACACACACACACACACAGCAAAGCAGCCAACTTCACACACGGCTTCCCCATATTTTTTTTTTCATCTTCGCTTTTGTCGTCCGCCCGCCCTCCTCTGATTGGCGATGCAAAAGGGCAGTCCATTTGGCCGAGGTCGCTGCTGCAACGTGCGTACGGAGGGGGCACGGCAGGCCAACAAGGTTCGCTGATTGAAAATCACGCCACGGAGCAGGGAAGAGCGAGTAGCGCGCGACTCCAGGACGAGAGCTAGGAATGCGCCCAGGAGTGACATTTCCCTGCGAGCGACTAGAGAGACTCAGAGTATCTCTCTCTCTCTCTCTCTCCGAGTCTCTCTAGCTCGCGGATGTGTCCCAGGGGAACCTGCCGGGACATTTACCCTGGCACGGCATCCGCGTGCTCTACAGTCTCCGAAACCGCAATCGTCAGAGCAGCAGCGCTCCCGAAGGAATTTTATCAGTCGGGATTATAAACGGGACCTTAAAAAAATGGGATGGTCGTCGTGTCTTAATGAAGGCAAAGGACATTCGACTCCCTTAACGGTGTTGGGCCGCGCTGTCGGCTGCGCCGCTGGCTGCGCCCATCTCTCTAGTTGGCAACACTGCGGGCCTGCCTCGGCCTGCCCAGGGCGGCGTGTCGCGGCAGCGCCTTGTGACAGTTAACTGTCAGAGTGCAAGACATGTGCGGAGAGAGAGGGGGCAGAGAGAGAGAGAGAGAGAGAGAGAGAGAGAGAGAGGGGGGGGGGGAGAGAGAGAGGGGAGGGGCGGTGACCCCGGCAGTGGCCGTGCCCGGCGAGCAGCCGGAACTGGAAGGCCGCGCGCCACGCTGGATAAAGGTATTCACGGTGTGGTAATGAAGGCGACATCCCCGTCAGGCCGGACACAGGCGAGGTGGACGCGGAAAACTCACTCCGTCCGTTGCAGCCAGATAAAAGTCCACACTAACTAAACTAAACGCCAACTCAAACTAAACACCCCCTTAGAAAATGGCTGTGACTCTTGATTTTATGCGGACGCACTAAAATACAATTCTAGTCAAAAAGTGATTTTCTCTCCAGCATTTTTTTTTTTGGTTGTGATTCTACACCCAGAAAAACGTAGTCTTGAAAAGATGCAGTCTACTTTAGCTTCGATAAAGGTCAAATGAGACTTGATTCGGGACTAAAACTTTGCTTTGAGTCTACTTTAAGTTCAGACCGAGAAAAATGTTCCCTCGAATCAAGTCTAAGATAGACTTGCAGCTAGCCGTGGTCAAATTAGACTTGATTCAAAGCAAAAACCTTGATTCAAGTCAAATTTGCCTTTGACTGAAGGGTTTCGTATCTTAAACCAAGAACTCATTTTTCTGGGTGAAGGCAACACGGAGACACGCGTGTCGTGCGGGCCGTGGTGTTGCCTACACGGCCAGGCTGACGGCTCGTCCCGATTCTATATCGTTTCCTCCCATTTCAGATCAGTGTGGGATCCTTTCGATGCTCTCCTTGCTCCTCTCCGTCTTTATTTTTTCTCGCTTCGCCTTCTCTTGTGGGTCGTGACTGTGCAATGCTTCTGCCGTTGCTCCGGCATGCGACGCACACGACATGTGTACCGCCAAACGAGTTGTTCGATTCCGCGGCGCCGAAACGCCGCCGCCGCGGCCTTCTCGTTATAACTGTGACTCTATTGAAAACGCAGCGGCAGCGGCGGTGGCGGTGGCGACGGTCGTGGCGTAGCGCACCGCGAGCCAAAACCCGCGCGGTAAGGAATGCCGGCCATTCAAAAAGAGGCCGGGAGGAGGGAGGCAGGAGAGGGGATGTGTGGAGGGAGGCGCGGCCCCGGAGGCCACAATACCAAGTTCCATATTTAGGACGTAACGGGGCGGTTCCGGCGCCGACTCCAAGCAGCAGTCAGTTTTGCCCGTCATAACAACAAGAGCGTCCCGAACGTGACCAAATCGGACCGTTCAGTTACGGCACGCGCTGGTAACGCTCTCCTTCTCTCTCTCTCTCTCTCTCTCTCTCTCTCTCTCTCTCTCTCTCGCTCTCTCTCTCTCGCTCTCTCTCTCTCTCTCTCTCTCTCTCTCCATCTCTCTCCCACCCCTCTGCAGCAATCAGAGGATGCTGGCGTGGCGACGCAGACAGAGAATGCACGCTTCCGGTCACGGCTCCGTAGAGGGCGCCACGGCCGCCGCGAGGACAGCGACCCCCGGACAGCGTCGCAGTCGCCACAGCAGGACGCGCGCGCTCTGCGCTCTGGCGGCAGTAAGAGGTTCAACTTAAATTTACCGAAACGGTCGCAAAATATAAGGAATAGGAATGGACAGCGTGCGAGTTCTGGGAACGGTCACGGCGGCGGCGCGGGGGCCTGATTTATAAAGTGCAGCCGACGCGCCATATTTCTTACGGCTGTCAGGCGGGGCGCGGCTCGGCCCCGGCAGAGCGCGCTGGCGGCGCTGGCGGCGCTGGCCGTACTAGCAGACGACACCGGCGCACTCAAAGGCACCGCGCGGCTATCGCGCGACCAGCTCGACGTCTGCCGGAGGATTAGGCCCCGCGGTCAAGTGACAACCCTTCTTTTGCCACTGCCAAAAATATTTCGCACCCAGAGCGTGGTGTTCTGGCATGGTTAAGCAGGGGTACCCGTCTGATTATAGGGTTTCTAGTCACGAAAAATTCGAGAGAATTTTCAGGGGGGAAAAGTTCATAAAATTTCAGAAAATTTTACGAATTTCGGAAGATTTTGTTATTTTGGAACCAGCCCACGTCTGACAGGGGGCTGATGCCCCCACCCAGAAAAATGACTTCTTGACTTAAGATACAAAATCCTTGATTCAAGGCAAATTTGACTTTGAATCAAGGTTTTTGCTCTGAATCAAGTCTAATTTGACCTTGGCTGGCTTTAAGTCTATTTTAGACTTGATTCGAGGGAACATTTTTCTCGGTCTGAACTAAAAGTAGACTCAAAGCAAAGTTTAAGTCTTGAATCAAGTCTCATTTGACCTTTATCGAAGCTAAAGTAGACTTCATCTTTTCAAGACTACGTTTTTCTGGGTGCCGAAAGGTGTCAAACTCGAGATTAGATTTTCAAAAATTTTCACGGGATCTACTGCCCATTAAAATCCTTGAAAACCAAGTTTCATCTGTCCTTATAGGGTACTTCCACGGACATGAATTTTTGAAGCGTAAAATTGACAAAATCTTGAGAAATTTGACTTTTCAGATAGCTTAAAAAAATAATTAAACGCTCTTCAAGGTCAAGTTGGCCGAAGTAGGACGGTACGGGACGTGCAGGGTGCGTGGGAAAGGCATACCTCTTTAAATTTAAATGCACAAATTCGTAGATTTACATTTAGTGTGTAATGCGGACACAGAGGGCGCTGCGGTACGTTCTAACGAAGGCGGCGGGGGACCCCGCGGAGGGAACCCGGAGAGGAGACCTCGAGGGGCCCTTATATCTGCATATGCAGACAGAAGCCCTTGTCCTCCTTTTTCTTTTCCGACTGAACAATCATAATTCCGGTCTCGCCTCTCTGCGCTGCTCGAGCTACGTGTGAGTATGTGAGTTTGTGAAGGGAGAGAGAGGGGGCACCTCTATTGCAATAATCCACATTCAAATGTTATACTGTAGCCTCAATAAACAATCGCCTATTCTAACTCTCAGGCTTATCTCTGTGCGCCGATAGAAAAACAACGGGCAGCCAGAAGAGGCGAATGTGAAAGAAGCGGAAAAAGGAAAGAAAGAGCTGGAAATAGCTGAGGACTGCACACGCGCCGCACTGTGAAGGGTCAGACGCGGTCGGTGGAAAGTGCACTCCGGTAAAACGCAAAAATGACTTCCTTTAGAAATTATACAATTAAAAGCTGGAAGTTATATAAACAAGTCGGAAATTCCCCACATAGTCTCGAGTAAATTTCCAGGATAAGCCACTTAAGAAATTTAGAATGCAAATATTTTTGAAAAGTTCTCCATATTATTCTTTTCACAGTGTTCGCTCCCAAGCGTAGCACGGCAGTCTCTGAAAAATGTTATGCTTCCCGGACACGTTGGGCACACTGCCATATATGCAGGGCGCGGACCCGGGCGGTCGGCCCAGGGGGGGCCTAGGGCCGAGGCCGGCGTCGGCTCCCGTTAGCGGCCAGGGCCAACTGTGCTGCCATACCGCGAGCCATGCGGAGCCACGGGGCGCCACAATGGCTACACTCTCAAAAAATAGAGCCAAAATGAAAGTAACATTATTTTTCCTTCTCTGTCAGTTGTTAGTATTTAATCGTTCTGTGTTAAATCATCATCATTTTTTCGTGACGTGTCTTTTGTTTTCTTTTTTTTTTCAAATCTATTTTATTCTAGGTCAATTGTATTTTTTGGGGGGCGGGAATCACTTTTTTTTCAAAACTTGTCGCGAGTTTGTCTCAGAGTCACCGGCGTGCGCGCGGCAGTGTACACGCTCGTTGGCCGCGTTCAGTTACTTTGTTGGTTTTTCACGCTGGCGCGGGCGCCTCGGCGGGCGGGTCCAGGCCGTCGCGGGCCGCCGCGGGCCGCCGGCTCGTGTCCCACGTTGTGGCGGGATCAGGGCGGCCAACACAATGGAGTGAGAATCACTTAGGCTAATTGCCAGTTGGCACCCATGAATAGCATTATAAAAAAAAGGAAGAAGACAGAGAGGGAAGATGCTATCGAGTGCCTCGAAACGGTATCGCCGCCACGCGTGTTTTGTCCTTTTTTTTCTTCCCTCTACAGTCAACCCTTGAATTTTGTTCCATCCGCCGGGAGGAGCATGGGACGAATATCAGGAGACGGGAGATGTCCGGGCCGGGCCGGGGCCCGGCGCCGCCGGACCCACCGCGCGGATTAAGGGGGAGCTTAATCCGCCCGGGCGAGGGGGTATTTTAAAGTCCGATTTCCGCTCAAAATTTTGACGGCTTGTTTGGTTGAACGTGTAGAGAATTAAAAAGCAAGTCGACTTTTAAAAAACGGCATTTTAAAATTTAAATTATGACCTGAGTTATTGTTAAATGTAACTTTCTAACAAAAGTTGCATTTAACAATAACTCAGGTCATAATTTAAATTTTGACATGCCGTTTTTTTTAATCAACTCGCTTTTTAGTTCTCTACACGTTCAACTAAGCAAGCCGTCAAAATTTTGAGCGGAAATCGGACTTTAAAATAGCCCCTCGCCCGGGCGGATTAAGCTCCCCCTTAATCCGCGCGGCGGGCCGGCCCGGCCCGCGCTCCCCAGCCCGGCCCGGGGACGAGGTGGTGGGGATGACTTTGTCACAAAAATCAAGGGACAAAACCGGGACAAAAATCAAGGGTCGACTGTATACCACACTTTTGAGGTCTCACTCTGGCTGGGTATGTCAGTGAGCGCGCCTGCAGGGTAGGCAACGCGGAGACACACGTGTCGTGCGGGCCGCGGGATTGCCTATGCAACCAGGCTGAAGGCGCGCGCCGCGCTGATAGGTCGGGGACACCGATAAGAGGGAGAGAGAGCGCGACGCTCCTGACGTTGCGTGTGTGTTGCTGCGGGCATAAGGGTAGACATCCAACTCACATGTGAAAGTACACATATGCTGTGGAATGCTAAAAAGTTTCATGTGCACCAAAAATATTTTTTCAGTGACTTTTTTTTCGTAAAAATCATTTTTTTCAAAACTCGTCCGTGACTTTTAAAAGATTTTTTTGATGTTCTTTCTTCCCAGAGAGTCAGTATATGAGTGCGTGTGTGTGTGTGTATGTGTGTTGATTGTGTGCGAGTGTGTGAGTGTGCTCTTGCAGAGCGAGCGGCGCAGCGCAAACCTCCCTGCGTATAATAAACGTAAACGGCGGCTAACGGTTCATCATTGTAAGACGTATACCCCCGGCCGGCCCGGGGGACCGTACTGTGATGTGATGAAACGGTTAATGATGCTGACGCACCTGCCGTGTCGGCTGCCGACGCGGCTCCCGCCAGAACACACGGGCCGCGGACCCGCGCGGAGCTTTTCGGTGTGACGGCGTCTTATCGAGTGCAAGTCTGCTGGTGAGAGGCGAGGACGCCAGCTGACAGGCCTGCAGCGCCTCGCCGCCGCCGCCGCCGAGGCTTCTGTCGTCTGCGTCACCCGCAGAAAATAATTGTCATCGCAGGAGTCTACTCTGCTGTCGCCTTGTGCGCCATTCCGCTGGCGAAAGAGAAAGGGCCGGCTGAAGGCACTCGGGCCGCCACCGGATCCGTCCGGATTCCTCGTTTTGGGTCAAATCCAAGTCGACAATCTATGAATTTTTTCCCCTTTTTTTTCAGTTTTGAGAAATGAATGCTGTAAAAATATTTCGTCATTTGAGATTTAATATCGATGACAGAAATTTCGTCGATCTTCACGTTACTTAAATTTTTGTTCTGGATAAGGCAATTTTTTTGACAACGTGTGATGAAAAGTTCTTCAACAAAATTTAAGGATGATTTTTTTTCGTAAAGTGACGAAGAAAATATTGACAAGTGATATGTAGTCGGGAGTCTTGCTCACAGCACACGTGTCGCGTGCCCTATTTTAATTTCTTTGCAACTACTTTTGAAGGGCTACAAAAAGGAGAGGTGCGTTACTTACGCACCCTGCGGGTGTAATTGAGGTCGGAATAGCTGCTGAGAGTGAAGGGTCGGGAATCAGGGCGAGCTTGTTTGCAAGGACAAACAACCGAGAGAGGGACAGAGACAGAGAGGGGCGGGGGAAGGGAGGGATAGAGAAGGAACAGCGAGGTAAATGCGTGTCCACTACTTTGTCTTGCTTCTTTTGCCTTATTTCCTCCTTCATTGTGTGATCTGTCACACCACCACCCACTTCTCTCTCTCTCTCTCTCTCTCTCTCTCTCTCTCTCTCTCTCTCTCTCTCTCTCTCCCTCTCTCCCTCTCTCTTGGTGACACATTTCTCGACGGCCGCACCCTGCCGCCGCCGCCGCGCTCCCGTTTCGTCGAGGACGCCGTCATTTGGCCAGGTGGGTGGACGTCGGCGGCGTCCTCGCGGACCCCGCCGGACGCCACCCGACGCCGCCGGCACTGCCGTCACCGTGACCGCCGTGCCGGTGGCGGGAAGATGCGCGGATTTGAAACGGCCCCCCCGGCTGAAGCGCGCTATGACCGCCATAACACTTTCCAAAACGTAAAAACTTTCGATGCCGGGATGCCGTTGCCATTGCAGTCGCCGCCGCCGACGCTGTCCTTACCTCTCTCACTCCCCCTCCCCGGCCTGCCCTATTCTTCCATTTCCTCTCTCTCTCTCTCTCTCTCTCTCTCTCTCTCTCTCTCTCTCTCTCTCTCTCTCTTTCTCTCTCTCTCTTTCTCTCTCTCTTGCGCACCATATATTCCCGAAAAGAGAAGGGGGCCCATCGTTAGACGTCATGATGTTGCCGAACATGCAGGCCGCGGGACGTTCCACATATTTTCCAACGAAAGCGGCACCGCCGCGGCTGCCGTGCTTCCTCCAGGCTGGGTGTGCCAGAAGAGGAGCCTCATTTCAAATGTGGTAACCATGTAGTGAAAGGTTTCACTCGCTATAAAATATAATGCTTTGTTGTGTGTGACAACTGCCGTTCATTTAAAGGTAGAATTTAGAAAAGCAAAAGTCCTTTTGCCGGACTACGACGTCTATAGTGCTTATTATTCATTGTTTTATCTAATTTTTTAATCAATTTCTTTTGTTTTTTTGTATGTTTGTTGTGGCCCGGTCCGCTGCCGTCGCGAAATGATAAGGCCCCTATTGATGGCCACACTGTCGTGCGGTGACGAAATACCCGGCGGGAGGCGCAGCCGCCGTGGCGGCGCGTGGCAGCGCGTGGCAGCGCGTGGCGGCGCGGGGTGGGGCGCGTGGCAGACCCGCTTGCCTGCGTGCAGAGTATTATAACTGTTACGTGGAGCCGCCGCCGGTGCACCGTCCGGAGAGGACGAGTTTTTCGGCGGAACCAAGAGGAGTAGCGGTGCAAAGGTGGGGTTCACACACACACACACACACACACACATTCAGGTCTCACTGGAGTCTCACACTGATGCATGCGAACCACCACCAAAAAATGTCCGTGCTGCATGTTTTTACTTCGAGACACGCGTACATTTTTAGCGGGGCGGAGAAGTAGACCATTTGACGCTTGAAAGACCGTAAAATGGAAACGAGTACTTTTGCATGTCTAGAAGTGAGACGCAAAGCCGAAACGTTTGCTCTAGATCGTTTTCGTGCGTTTTGCTCTAGACGCGCGCGCGGGGCCGCTTGAACGGATTCCGCGCGCGACTGACCCACTTCACGAAAGCCATAATCTTGGACGACAGCAGGAAGACTCCCCGGCCGGCGGAGGCAGCGGCCAGCAGCGGCAGTGAGGTGTGCTACCTCAGCGGCAGCTCTCCAAGGTTTTGGCGCCACGCCCGAGCGGCGTGCTCCCGCCTACAGTTTGAATAAGCGCGCGCACTTCTTTCGCGCCTGCGCTACCACTTCCTGCCCCCCCCCCCCCCCCCTCCTTCCCCACGTATCTGTTTTTTATCCTTCTCGATCGTGTTCAAGGGAAGGGTCCAGGCGCACGCGTGCGTGCCAGCGAGTGTGTGTGTGTGTGTGTGCAAAAACCGCGGTGCCATGGAAAACGCACGACAAGATCTGGCAGGTGACCAGGACCGGGCAGGTGCGCAGACCGTTACATAGGGAAGTTTTTTTATGTATTTTAGCCCGCTCTATGCGGCTGCATCTAGAGCATCTACTAGAGTCTCAAACATGTGTGACGCGCGCAAGCCCACTGGCTTCATCTCTCATGATGTTTGTACGACTTTTTTACTGCTTCCGTTTCGAGCCGTCTCCGGAATTTTCTATTCTCAGCCGTTCCTATTTTTCCGCTTTCGTTTTGAGCTCCATCCGAAATACCCTTTCTGTCACCGCATGGCCTTCTTATCAACTTCCGTTTTGAGTTTCGACCGGAGCACCCTATTCCACGCCGTCACTTCGCTTTACACGTCGCCGTGGCCATATTTTTCTCCACTTCTACTTTGGTACGCTTTCGAAATCCCCTATATTTTCTACCAAATGCCCTTTCTGACTAGGATAGAAAAGCAAGGATATCTTCACAACGCTCAGCTATTTTTTTTCTATTACTGATTTTTTCATGTTTTTATAATTGTGACATCAAGTTTGCCTAAAATTGAATGTGAATCTGGCAGAAGTCGGCAAAGTGCAAGCGCGCCTCCTCCGCCCCTGACCGTGACCGCAGGCTGCGCTGGCTGCGCATGCGCCGTGCGCGGTGGCGGACGCTTCCACATCTCTAAAGAAACATATCGCCCGCAATTACCTCGTGTTCCACCACAAGCAGCTGCCGCCGCCGCTGCTGCCGCTGCTGCTGCTGCATTTCCTCAGCTGCTGCTGCTCCCCACGGCGGCATAGAGTAGTAAAGGGCGAGGAGCAGAGCGGAGAAAAAAATGGCGACGTGCGGTGCGAGCAGCCACCTAATGTCTCAGTTTGTAGCTCACCTTCGGAAGAATACGAGTCGGGGGTCCGGGGAGGCTGCTAGTATTGCGGATACCGTGCGTGGCTGTGGACATAAAAATCACGAACGGAGTTAGTGAGGGAGTGATAAATCGGTGTGGCCGATTGGTGAGACTTTGGGCTGCTGCTGCTGCTGCGGAGCCCTTGTGTAGGGTCCACAGCAGCCGTGGGCGCCCGTGCCAGCCTGTGCCTGCCTGCGCCTGCAGACCGCTAGCTGGCTGCTGCCTCCTCCGCGGGGCGTGCAGCGGCCTCACTCAGACGTACCGCACGCGTGTGTGCATGTGGTGGGAACGGGTGCAAGCGGGCGCGGCTCACCACTCCCACAGCAAGCCACGCCACCCCGGGTGAAATGTCTACAAAACCTATCTTGGCTCTCCATATTTCACACTAAATGTAAATTTACAATATTGATCACACATAATTCATGTACAAAATTTGCGCATACATAATTTGTGTACAAAATATGTGCATCATTACTGCGCCATTCTGTACATAATTATGTAAAAAATTGTACATTTACATTATGCGTGTTTCAATTTAACAAAGGTTAAATTGATGATTTTTTGTTGTTGAACATTACGGAGGGCTTTGCACTTTGCATGCCGTGGATTTCCTCCCGTGTGCCCCAGGAATATCACAGCGACTCGCTCTCACTCTGAACCTGTATATAGGGGTATCGCCCTCAGCCACATGCGCGCTGGTGGCGCCTCCTGCCCCCCCCCCCCCCCCCCCCTGCCCCCCCCCCCCCCCCCCCCCACCCTGATACTTGGCATGAGGCCTGCTTTAATGCTCTATCAATGGTGCCATTGACTCGGGAGCCGCTGGGCAGCCATGAGATCGCATGAACACCACGCAGCTAGCGCTATAGCGGGGGGCTCACCGCGTGACATGAGCGACATGAGCTGCGATTTTCTTTTTTTTTTTTTCGAAGCCCTCCTCCGTTACAACACACTCGTAATTTTTAAGACGCGGTTTTGTTATCTATGTTGTTTTTTTAAGGAAGAATGAGTCCTACTCCAACACGGCTACTGTTTGACCCGGTTCTCTTCTGACACGCCGGAGGCGGCTGCAGTGTGAGGTATGCCCCCGCCCCGCCCCGCCCGCTCCGCCACGCCACGCCCCGCCGGCAGTGGGCGCCGTGGGTGGGTGGGTGGTCCCCCCCGCCGCCAGCGCCAGCATCACCTGAAAATATTTTACCGTTGATTGGCGCACGGCCTGCGGGGGAGGTTAGGGCGAGGGGAGTGCGGGGCGAGGAGGGGGAGGGAGGCTTGACGAGGAGGGGGACGGCGGCGCACGAGTCGGGCCGGGCTGGCAGCGGCGAGCACGCGGCGCCGGTACAAAGCGCCCCGGTACCCGGCGGTACCCGGCGGTACCCGGCGGTACCCGGCGGTACCCGGCTGCTGACAAAAGCAGTGCCATCCGTTCGTCCGCATTCCGACCTAAGTAGTCAGGGGAGGGGAGGGGAGGGAGGGATGTTGATTTGACGCGCACACTCTCGCAGGCCGCGCCTTCGCCTTCACGTGGCCGAGAGAGAGAGAGAGAGAGAGAGAGAGAGAGAGAGAGAGAGAGAGGCGACACATGCATACGAGTGGAATAGATAGTGTAACAGTTTCGGGGTGTGCTGAATGCAGTAATGTGTAAGAACATAAAAAAAATTTAGCAGGGTTAGGTCCGAGTGTTAGCCTCCAAACATTGAAAACTAGGTAAAACATCTTTTTTAATTCAGGAAAATTTTAAGATGAAGTGTAAAATTAAAAACGAAAAAAAATTAAGAGCGAGGAAGCTCTTGGCCGGGCGCGATGCGACTCAATGCGTCCCCCGCCGCCCCGCGGCCGCCGCGGGGTCCCCGCGTTTGAGCGCGGGATGTTTTACGGGTCGCCATAATTTGAAATGTGCTATAAAGCAAGCAGGGAGGCAGTGGTGGTGGCGCCGCGTGTATTTTATACATGTATACATTAACAAGCCGACGGCGGGGGCCGCGGGGCGCGGCGAGCATGCCGATGACGCCGGGGCGCCGCCCGGGGCGCCCGCACCGCCCGCCGGACCCCTCCGGACCCCTGGCAGGCCGCCGTCGTCCGTCCGTCCGTCCCCAGGACGATTACGCGTCCGGGCCCGCGGCCCGGCCCGCGGCCCTGACTGGAATACAGCAGCGGCCGCCGCTACTGTTGGCGTCGCCCGTGATGTCTTACGGCGCCCCGAGCTGCAGTCGGCGTCCTGCTTGTTGTGTTGCCGCGCCGTCATTCATTCGGGTGCGGGGATCCAATATCGGGAGACGGGCACAGATTTATGTCGAATTTATTTAACAAGGTAAACAGCAGAATAAGTGCCATAAAAAAATCTTGCACTTAAAATGCAATTATTGTCTGATCATTTGAGAAAAAATGAAGGATTTTTCTCATCTTAAGGAATACTGACCAATCAAAATGATGTCAAAGTTAGTCAGTTTGGCCACCTTTACGTGAATACGACATGACTTTGAATATCGTAAATAATTTGATGTTTTGTATCAAAGTGTGACGAAATTTCTTCATTTTTAATTTCTTTTTTAAATATTCCGGTGACGAGGGGTTGTTTAAAATTCCTCTGGGCATGTGTATACAGTGTGATGGTTGCGGTGCGCTGGCGGCGGTGCGCTGGCGGCGGTGCCCCGCGGGCATCGGGGGGCATCGTCTTACCCTATTATGCCGCCGTACGTTCGTTGGCAACATTGTCACGGCGATTATCGTTTGGGACGGCAGTGTTGGTGGTGATGCCCTGTGTGTGTGCGTGTGTGTGTGTGCCTATGTGTATGTGTGTGTGTGTATCCCCGGGAGTCCCCCGGTATGAGGAGGCCATCACCGGCGACGTTACCGCGCGCGGCCCGGCGACGGCGCCCTGCGCCAGAAAGCCAGATTCATATCGGAGTTCGCGTCGCTGCCCGGCAGCAGACGACGCACGCAGAGCGATCACGTACCAAAGGCGGCGGGATAGAGAGGTTAGATATTGCAAAAAAAAAGAAAAAAAAGAAGAGAGTGAGACAGAGAAAGAGCGAAAGAGGGTAAGAGAGAGAGAGAGAGAGAGAGAGAGAGAGAAAGGGAGGGAGAAATGCGACATTTGAATTGGGACGGCAGGGGGAGTGCGCATGGCCGGGAGGGATGAGTCAGTCGCGGCGCCTCTCTGCGGTTTGGAGGCAATAAATAAGCAGATGCCGCGTGGCGTGGAAGTGCGAGAGGGATAGAGAGTGTGTGTGCGTGAGAGAGAGAGAGAGAGAGAGAGAGAGACAGAGAGAGAGAAGGAGAGGGGGGAAGAGCCCCGAGTGCCAAACGTGTCGGGAGCGAGAGAGAGAGAAAGAGAGACAGAGAGACAGAGAGAGAGAAAGAGAGAAGAGGGGCGCCGGTCCTAGGAAAACCGCAACAGTTATTACGCCGGCCAATAATTTTATGCTAATCCCAGTTGGCCGGTGCTGATTTATCGACCGCGTAACACAGTGTGTATACCTGCGCGTGTGCGAGTGTGTGAGTGTGCGCGTGAGTGTGTGTGTGTGTGCGCACGCGAATTCGGTGTCCAGCAGGGTCTGTGCACGGTCACTGTGCTCCACCATAACCTGACGTAATGTAGACGACACGCGTGCATGGGTGTTGGGAGAGGGAGAGACAGAGAGTGACTGAGAGAGAGAAAGAGAGAGAGAGAGAGAGAGAGAGAGAGAGAGAGAGAGAGAGAGAGAGAGGGAAAACAGAGAGCTTGAGATTTGATTTGATTTGATTGGTTTATTAACTTGCAGTCTTGTTACTGTACATCATGATCTAATTTTATAACAGGTTCAGAGCTAGCATATAAAGGAACAACAGTACCGTTTGACACATTAGAGGAAGAAAAATAGGGTAGAAGATTGTAAAAATAGGTGTGAAGGAGCAAAATACAATGCAACTAATGCAACAAAAACAATATCGTAGAGATAACAAATGACAGAGAGAAAAACACAGAGAATAACAGATATTTACAAAACACTGCTATTTACAAGTGCAAGACAGCAGGAGCCGTTAAGGGTCCGTTAGGTTGGCATGGAGCAGGTAGGCACGGACTTTACATCTAAAGCTATACATAGCTTTGGTTTTTAGAATAGGGCCAGGGAGCTGGTTCCACAGGAGAACCGCGGAGATCCAGAATGCACCACGTTCCTTATCCGTGCGGTGCAGAGGCACACGAAGGGAGGGTTTATCATCCCGCCTGTTACGGCTGCTGATTTGGCTGGTAGCAATTAACTTTTGGAATAGGTAGGACGGTGATTTGTACATAACGACTTTCTTAAGCAGACAGATAGCATGGAGATGTTTTCTTCGGACAATATTGAGCCAGCCTAGGTTGGTAAGGTGATGGAATATGTGGGCGGAACGAGGTAAATCCAACACAAATCTGGCGCAGGCATTTTGCATTCTCTGCAGTTTCTCAGTGCATTTAAACAGCATTCCAAAGGAAACTGTTGAGCCATAATCCAGGCATGGGAATACTAAAGATTCAACGAGGCGTTTGCGTGTTTCTCTGGGTAACAGATCACGGTGCCTTCGAATCCCATGAAGGGCTCTACGTGCTTTGGTGCAGGCTGAGTTGGCCAAAGGCTCCCAAGTTAAAGTACTATCAATCAGCACACCAAGATTTGTTACACAGCTACAATACAATACAGGCACATTGTCAATCATCACAGGAGGTACAACACATGGCAGTTTTTTGAGCAGTTTAGAATTACCAATAATAATAACCTGTGTTTTGGTGCCATTTATTGCTAAGTTATGTCCTAAGGCATAGGAGGACAGCCTCGTCGCCTCTTCATTGATTTTAATGACGGCACTATTAATATCGCTCGGGTCAAAGGCGATGTAATTTTGCAGGTCGTCAGCATAGAGATGGAAATTTGAATTTTTGAACACTTTCTCAATATCATTAACAAACAGTGAATACAAAAGAGGTCCTAGGACCGAGCCTTGCGGCACGCCGAAGAGAATATCAATTAGAGATGTACGAGAACCATCTACACACACAAATTGTTGTCGATCTGCAAGGTAGGAGGTAATCCAATTAATGGCCGGGTCAGAAAGGCCGAGAAAACGCAACTTAGAAGTCAACAGGTTGTGATGCACTGAGGGGAAGGCATTGCTAAAGTCATACAATACTAAGAGTGAGATGAGGCGTATACCCATTGCCTCCCTTATATCACCAACTACCTTGAGGAGAGCAGTGGTGGTGCTTTGGCCAGTTTTAAATCCCGATTGCAGAGGGTGGAATATTCAATTACTAGACATGTAGGTTGATATTTGCTCGTGTACAATCTTTTCCAAAATTTTACCAAGGACACACAAAATACTAATCGGTCTGAAATCCTTCAGAGCAGAGGCGTTTGCCTTCTTTGGAATTGGTATAATTCTAGCCACTTTCCACTCATGAGGAAAGATGCCAGACTGGAGGGAGTAATTAAATAGGTGCAGTATTGCCGGTGAAAGTTCCGTAATACAATCCTTGAGCATTTTTATGTCGATACCATCAACACCTGCGGCATTTGCCTTAACAGAGTTTACCGCTTTGAGCAAGACAGCTGGGGTTACATCAGAGAAATAGAACTTTTCATCAACAATAGGTGCTAGTGACTCATAGTGTTTGACCATGTTATCCACGGCTGCGGGGTCAGAGCATGAAACCGAGGCGTAGTGCTTGTTCAGGTCCTCTACCGGAGGGTAGTTACAAGGAAAGGTCTTATTGCCAGCAATCTCGAGTTTTTTGAGCACTTGCCACATTTCATTTGAGGATCTAGAATTACTAAGGAGTGACCGAGCATGGTTCACTTTAGCATCCCTCCTAAGCCTATTCACCTGATTCCTTAGTTTTCTAAACGCTGCAATGTCACCAGGTGACTTGGTGCGCTGGCTGCGTCTGTAGGCCAGGTCCCGCTGTGCCATGAGAGTTTTTATATCTGGACCCAACCAGGGCTTCGCCTGGGCAGCTATGGTGCGTGTTTTCAACGGGGCATGCTTATCGAACAAAATGTTAAAAATGTCATAGAACACAGCAAGCTTATGATTAATATTCTGACAACTAAACATTCTCTCCCAAGGAGCGAGCAGGATGTCGCTTCGCAGAGCCTCTACATTCATTTTCAAAAGATTTCGAGAGGTCCTAGTTGTTGCCTGGAAATTTGGTGTTCTGATGTCAAACGTTGCGTACAAAAGATCATGAGGAGATAGAGAGAGAGAGAGAGAGAGAGAGAGAGAGCCAACAAACTGATTATTTCGTCGGTCTCTGATAGGGGGTAGCAGTCTTAGTAGTAGCTAGATCCTTGTCGTTCATTTGTTGGCAGTAACTCACATAGCAGGCCCGCTGATCCGTCCTATGTGTGCGTGCCCCCCCCCCCCCTCTCTCTCTCTCTCTCTACTCCATGTGTGTGTGTCAAGTACAGTCCCGCTACGATCATCGACGTCGCGTGTTGCCGTGCTAATTTACGACCCCGAGTCCTCCCCCGCTGCACACGGCGGCGATCCGCCCATCGACTCTGTTGTCACCTCCTGCTGTACGCTCCGCGCATCCAAACTGCAGGTAGAACTACAGTGGCCGAACTGTAGCTCCACAACCTGTAGTTTTGACTCGGGAAAACTGAAGTTTTGATACAGGAAAACTAAAGTTTTAATACAGGAGAACTGAAGGTTTTTTTCTACCGGAGCTCCTGTTTTTGTTTTCTGTACAAAAAATAACTACAGCTACCAGTAGGTATGTAATGTTCACACTTCCTCGCTATGTTTCCGGGAAGGAAACGAAGAAAATGGGGAAGGATGTTTTAGAGGCGTCAGTTTATTGAACAGCGAGGACACCTGCCTGGAAATAATGTCCCGCCAGGTATCGGTCAAGGTATACTCTCGAGGTATCGATTGAAGTAATCGGCCGAGGTATCGAGGCGGCATTACCGATTCTCCGCTCCGGCCGCCGGCGCGACACACAGAGCTCTGTGAGGCGCCAACGTACCCTACACCACCTCGCCGCCGCCCCCGCCTTCCTTCGCGCTTCGTCCTCCCAAAATCCGACGCCGCACCGAATGTGGGACCACAACGGTAACGGGACCGCCTCCGCGCAGCCCGAGTCATACGGTGTGAGGGGATCCTCGTCCGAACCTGAATATGTATTCGGTCCCGGTGATTGGTCCCGTGCTAACGGCGGGAAACCGATTTTGAATTCGATATTTAATTTTAGCCTGATGTTGCGACGTAGGTAAGATTTCAAGAAAGCGTCGATTTGCATAAAACGTTTCCGGCTGATTCGACAGGATGTTCCACTTAATTTGCCGTTTCCGAAGGTGATTTTTGGTTATCGTTTTGACACGGACCGAGCGGCGTGACAGACAGCGTCGCGTTGCGTTTGTGGTCGGCTCGGAAGCACTCGTGGGATTTATGTTGCAAGTTAAGTCCGCGGGGCTCCGACGCTTCATCCTCCCAAGGGGCTTGTTTGTTGCTTATTTTCGCTGTCGAAGCAAAGAAAAATGTGGATGTCGTGGTGGCGGTGGTGGTGCGTGTTGCGCTGCCAATTACTGAAGGGGGGCCCCACACAAAGTGCGTGACACCCCACACCGCGCCGCGAGCGCTGCACCCGCGGGAGAGAGATAGAGGGAGGGAGGGAAAGGGAGAGAGAGAGGGGGAGAGGGAGGGAGAGAGAGAGAGAGAGAGAGGGAGGGAGAGAGAGAGAGAGAGAGAGAGGGAGGGAGAAAGAAGAAGAAAAAATCTCCGACGCATTTAGAACCAAATTCCTGTACGAACACGGCTAAGTACGCACGCAGTCGTGTCCCCCGATCGTAAAATTTTACGTCGCCAGAGGTTTTGGTGCGGTGCGGCGTGTTTTTTCCCGGTGTACTGATGCTGTCACGTTGATGCCAAGAGGACCCGGCGGCGGGGCCGCGGTGCCCCGGGCCGACCCCCCGGAGTGGCCACCGCCGCTGACCGTCCCGCCCGCTCGCGGGGGATTGAAACGTCCCGCCGCACGGTTCGCTAGCTCTGCGAGGCCTCTCGGCTGCCGCCGGCACCGCTGCTCTGTTGGGGCGCCCTGTTTGCGCTCATCAAATCACTGAGAATCACTGCAAATGAAATGAGTCATAACCATCGCACGTGTGACATGTGCGTGTGGCCCCATTTTTGGGAATGCAGGGATCAAGCCGAGACTAACTCTGGTCTCCAATGTGGAGTCTGAGGTCGAGTTCTTAATGTAGCCTCTCCAAGACCAAATTTGGGCGTTGGTAATGACTCCTCAGTGATCATAGAATTTTGTTTTTTAAATCGCCCAAAGAACCGGAAGGAAAAATGTCCGTTATTTTAGCAGCTGTCTGCCGCTGCCCACGACTTGTTTGGAGGGCGCACGCGGGCCCCGCGGCCCCCCAACACACTGACCCGTTGACCCCCGCGGTGCTCGTCCCTCCGCCGCCCACCGATGCGAGCCCACTACGCTGTGCAGTCCCGCGCGGTCGGTAATCGGTGACTCTGTCGGCACCGCGGGGTCACGAGATGTGTGCGTTTGTGTGTGTGAGTGTGTGTGTCCATGTGTGTGTGTGTCTGTGTGCGTGTGTGAGTGTGTGCGTGCGCATTTCGGAGGCAAGGCGGGCAGGACGAGTATCAGCTGAAGGGCAGCAGCAGCGGCAGCCGCGGCGGTAAGTCATCATGGAAGGTCACGCGCCGGACCACACACGCTCCCGCGCACTCACACTCTCGCACGCACTCACACACACACGTGCTCTCGCACTCACACACGCGTGCTCTTGCACTCACACACTCGCACGCGCGTACCGTATCCCTCCCGGAATGTCTCCGCCGATTATGCCGCTGACATACTCGCTCAGCGTCGCTCGGCACGCGCGCGCACGCACACGGCAGCGTCCGTACCGGCAGCACCAGAGGGATAGAGAGGGCGGATCTATGCCGTCCGGAGGGGATAGGGCAGATCTATGCTTAGAGAAGGCGGATCTATGCAGCCGGAGGGAATAGAGAGAATGAATCTATGCTGCCTGGAAGTGGTACAGACGGCGGATCTAAGCTGCTTGGAGGGGACAGAGAGGGTGGATGTATGCCGCACGGAGGACAGAGGGGGCCGATCTATGCTGTGGGAGGGGATAGAGAGGGTGGATCTATGCTTAGGGAGGGCGGATCTGTGCTGTCAGAGGGGACAGAGAGGGTGAGTCGATGCTGCCCGGAGGGGATTGAGAGGGTGGATCTATGCTGCCCGAAGGGGATAGACGGTGAGCGCGCTGATAGGGTATGCTACAGTCGGGGATCCAAGGGATTGATGCTCACAGCTATACCGGACAGAGATGACGTACACTCAAACGTAAGCGTAAGGTAAAAAAAAAAGTCTTTAAAATATTTGTCAATCCAGAGAGCTTTTTACAATCCACGTTTTTTTTTAATGGAGAGGAAATTTACATTTTGACTTCAGATTATAGTCGGCTTGCATAGGAGTAAATCACCCAGCCACCCGGCCCGCAGAAGTGTGCCAGCGAGCACGGGCGGCCAGGCAGGAGCCCTCTAATGGACCGCTTCCGCCCGCCGCGCACTTTCTCGCCGGACTGTACCTCCGGCGGGCCCGCGGCCTTGTCGCCGTCCCCGGGGTGTCCATGCAGGCCCAGCAGGACGGCGGGGATCATTACGAAAAATTAGCCCGCCCTGCCGCACTTTCCTTCCTTTTCTTTGAGGCGGACAGCGGACGCCGCCGCCGCCGCCGCCGCCGCCCCGCCGCCCCGCCCTGACGTGACGTTCGCACGGGACAGGCCGCCGGCTGGCCAGGGGTGGCGGTGGGCGACCGACCGAGTCAAGTGCGTGACAGTTTTTCCCTTCCTTCTTCTTGCTTTAGTTCAAAAACTATAAATAATAATCAACTGCACTGATGTAGAAGGCCACGGGATGATTTTAAGCCCGTCGTATCTACTTTCCGACTATTTTCCGCATATTTTTTCTCATCCCGCCTCCGCCGCTGCCGTAGGACACGCAGAGAGGGACCCTCCGATTTTTTAAAAGTTATTCTCGTTTTTCGCGCCTCGGCGGACGTATCGCGGGCCGTGTGTAGTAAAACGTCCCCGCGGCGCAAACTCATTAATTGGCGCGCTGCCGAGGGCCACAACAACTACAACATCGGCAACAACAAAAACAGGCAAAAACAACAAGCGGCAGGCGAGCTGTAAGAGTGGCAGGGATAGCGAGGAGGGGTGTCATCATTTCTGTAAAGGGAAGGGCCCCGCCGCTGCTGCGGCAGGAATGGCGAGCAGTGTGTGTGGAGTGTCGCGGGTTCGAATCCTTCCGCCGCAACTGCTCTCTGCGCTCGCCACACTTAGAGGGCGCGGCGCTGCTGCCGCCTCCAACACGCGTCCTCCGCACGGCTTCTTTCTTATGCCCTTCCTTCTCTGTCTGCCTGTCTCTCTCTCTCTCTCTCTCTCTCTCTCTCTCTCTCTCTCTCTCTCTCTCTCTCTCTCTCTCCTCCCTTTGGCGGAAGAGCGTTAACGAGACGGCTCCGTAATTACGCGAAAGCACTCTCCCTTCCATCTATCTCCCTTTTCTCTCTCTCTCTCTCTCTCTCTCTCTCTCTATCCAACCCTTTCTTTTCAATTCTCCCTCTCTATCCCCGTCGCACACACACACATAGAGTAATATTTCCTCACACAAGGCAAGTACACTAAGTCGCACACAAAAGTTTTGAACCTGGCGGGTGGACATCCGAGGGAGGTAAACAGTAAGAGGGGCCGAACGCCCGCCTCCCCGTCCCCCGCTGCCCCCCCCCCCCCCCCCCCCCCCCCCCCGCCTCGTTGCCTGCGTAGCCACGCGGCTGAGAGTGTCCAAGGGAGTTATTGCAAGCTTATTACGGCATGAATGAAAGACCTTTTAAAGCGTACACATATGAGAGGTGCGCGCATTTCAAAGCACGTTTCGCGAGAAATCACAAAAATAAAAAGGATAAAAATAATAGCATGATTAGTTCAGTGCAATGATTTTCATTTCGAGAAGTCAGTTTAAGCTTTCGCAGCTCGCTGTCCTTCTCATCCCCTCCGAGTGTGTGTGTCACTAATGGTGCATATGCACCGGTGGGCCGCGAGACACACATGCATTGCATGCGGCCACACACACATGCACGCTCTGCTGTCATAGGTGACACTGTCGTGGCGACGACAACCCGAAGCAGTCCGCGTCCTCGTAGTAATTGTCGCAGACGCTGCAGCCGCCGCCGCGGCGTGCTGCGGCAGCGAGCCGCCGTCCGAAAGCAGAAGGAGGAAGGGACAAAATGAGATGGTATCTGCCGAGGTAATTTCCGTGGAAACGACCGTGCGCGCGATATATTCGCGTACAATCACGGACGGGACATCTCCCACGACAGCCTGCTCGCGGCGGGCTCGCGCGAGGCTAGACCTTCCGAGTATGAGAGATTGAGCGGGCAGATGCCAATGCGGGGGGAATCTTGTTTAGCTAATTAAAGCAGGCCTCCTTGCTTCTCCCCCCAGGGGACGGCTGGCGGGCCGCCTGTCCCATTGGCAGATCCAATGTAATCGGCACAATTTCTCATACATGTTGGATGCCTCGTCAACATATTTTTTAAAATGTGCATGAACCCAAGAGCTTATTCAAAGTTTTTTTTTAATATTTCTATAATTCTGTAATTCTGAATTTTAAAAAGTCTTCTAGAATTTCCAAAGAGTGTTTAAAGAAAATAAGACACAAATTCTGTTAACAAATTTAGCCGACTTTCACAGTCCTCATCACAGGGGTTACACGCCCGCCGGCCGTCGAAAGATTGATTCCCCTCAGACGGACACGAATGCAAACCTGAAACAAAATCATCATCGAGGCGCGTTGTGAGAGAGAGAGAGAGAGAGAGAGAGAGAGAGAGAGAGAGAGAGAGAGAGAGGGGAGGGGGGAGAGAACGCGGTGATTGCAATTGCAGAGAGGCAGATGCGACCCCCCATTGCTCAGAGCCAACACAGAGTGCGAGAGTGGAGTAAATAGTCTGCGATGGAAACTACAAACTCCGCCTCCTCCAGCCGCCGCCGACCAGGCCGGCCGGCCTGTGCGGCAGCCAGCCCGTGTGGCAGCCGGCCGGCAGCCACCGGCAGCCCGAGCTGGCAGCCCCTGGGCCCCACTGGCTCCGCCGCCTCGGCCCTGCCTGCTGCTGCGAGTCCAGCGCTCCGCGGCCGATGCGCGCTCGAAGCCTCTCCCAGCCAATCTAGGTGGAATCTCCACCTGCAGTGCAGTAAACAAGGATGATTGCGACGTGGCGATCGCCTCTCTCCCTTCTCTCTCTCTCTCTCTCTCTCTCTCTCTCTCTCTCTCTCTCTCTCTCTGCGGCTGCAGCGCAAATCGTATGTACGAACGCGAAAAACCTCTCGCACACCTCACCAACAGAGGGGTCGTCCATAAACCACACGTAACGTCAACGCCAGTAGTGTTACGTAATTTTTGAGCGCCCCCTCATCCTCTCTCCGTCGCATGACCTCATATCCGAATTAGGTGTGCGCACATCGGCCTTCGAGATCACAAGTCGATTCATCGATTCGTCGCCTCTCGCTGCGCGGCTCGGGTCGAAACGGAGCAGAAAAATCGTAATTTTGGAACGTATTTCCAGGGAAAATTGTGTAGTCGGGTTCTCCGTTAGCGTGTTTTCACCTCGACATGCAAACGACTCAAAAGTTTTGGTCGTTATTTTATCGCCGGCGTTGCCGTCCACTTCTGCGCCTCTTAGCCGACGTCTCCTTTTTGTAATTTGAAAATAAAAAGCGTTTGGCGCCAATACTCCCTCGGGGGCGACAACACGCAAAGCCCGCCGTGCGCTCGGGGGGAGCAGGTCTGGTGGCCTGCCGCCGCGATACCGACAAGCAGAGTGCTCCTTTATTTGCTTCTAATAATTTCATTTTCAACTTTTCGTTTTACCCTCTCTCTCTCTATCGCTCTCGCTCGTGCCGTGTAAAGCTGTAAATGGGTGGCCGGAGGTGTTGGGCGCGCAACGCCGCGCACGCTTTCAGTGCGATAGCAGCGCCCCCTGGCGGCCAACATGCGGGCGACATCAACAAAGGAAAACCCTGCGGATGGTGCGCGACCGATGCACTTCGTGACGAAACCGCAGCGCCCGGGTTCGAACACACGCGCCGCGCGGCGACCCCGAGGTGGGAAAGAAAACGCTCCGCGGCTGCAGCGGAGTGTCAACACGGGACAAGCCCGGCCCATTTGACGAGCCGCGCGGCTCCGCTGTGCTGGGCTCAGGGCTGGGCTCCGCGCGGCGCCCGGGCTGTCAGGGCTGTGACGATTCAATCCGTCTTGCCTCTTTTCCCTCCCCCCCCTCCCCCTCCTCCCCTCCGGACTAATTACAGTTCCACCTGCATAGCCGGACGCCGTGCACCCCCCCCCCCCCCCCGTCACCCTCTCCACCCCGCGGAGCCTGCGGTATGAGAAGAATAAGTGACGAGCGACTCTCCGCTGCTGGTCCTAGCTCTAGCTGGGCGAAATACACTCGGAAGAATATTTTGGATAAGAGGCGGGAAAAATTATTTCGAGCATTTACTACTCGCACAGTTGAGAAATGAGGTGTATTGTAGGAAGTTCCACCGCACAGCAACCAGTTTGTTGCCAATGCGGTGGCAGACGTTGTCATTCACAAGACAACTCCTTTAGCCGCTAAGTACGGGTAATTACACCCTTTGCGTATCATTTTCTTTGCCTTTTAATGAAAGTACGTGGCTGACGCCGCGCAAGATCCGGGGAGTTAAAAACAAAACAACCCTCAATGTATTTAGGATGGAGATTTTATGAAAAGAGACTTGCGAGCACCGCGAAAAAAAAAATTGTTCTTGAGTTCTTTTGTTTTTGTCATATGTTGGCATTATTTGAATGGACGCGCGCGGCAAGGTTAAGGGCAGGTGGAACAGGTCTCAAGGCCGCCATACCAGTTATTCTGCTGCGGCTGCCGCCAGCTCGGGCTGCCTGCCGCGGCGCGCGGTGCCAGGCCCGGCGGGCCGCTGCCGGCAAAATCCGTGCATCGGGTCGATGGCGTTCCGGCCGTCGCGGTTGCGTATCCAGAGAGGGGTTTATCCGGTTTATCGCTCTAAATGCGGACGCACTATTTTTGTACATAATTATGTACAGATATAAGTGATCATCGTTTATGTAAAAATTTCTTCATAAATATGCACTATTAGAACATAGTTATGTACAATTATATACATAAATGTATGTACATTCATATGCATAATGAAGTACGATTTTGTACAAAGCCTATGAACGTTTATATGTGTACACAGAGACTTGACAAAGGTAGTACATAAGCATTTAGTGTGTTCAAAAACATAATGTGTTCCGGTGCGAGGAGTGTCACGGCCGGCGACGGGAGTCGCCACGAACTGTGTTTCTACCGAACTGTGTTCCGGGTACAAACTTGTACAAATTAAGTACAGAATTGCGCATGCATAATACAAACAATTTTGTGCATAGGTATGTACAAATTTGTACGGCAAATGTACATTTTTGTACTTAATGATGAACAATTTTGTACATAAAATTATGTATTCGCAATTCTGTTCATAATAAACTTGTACATTTACATTTAGTGTGCGGCGTGTCCCGTTGGCCGCGCATTTGCACAGACAGATCGTTACGGCGCCATTTCTTTCTCCGCCGCCCTTCCACAGCGAGGACCGGCGGCGATCCCACAGCAGCGGGGCGGCAGGGGGCAGGCGGAGGGGCCGCGAGGTCCGAACCGCTCAAAGAATAATAGAAATCATAGTCGCCGATTAGGATCTCGGGGGCATTAAAACTGGCGGGGCCGCGTCGTCTATGCAGGCTGCCGCCGACACTGATTATTCGCAGCAAGCGCTGCCGGTCCTCTGCGGATACCGGGGGGATCCCGCTGGGGGGATCGGTGTGGGAGGGACTGATGATGAGTCCCCGCTGCAGCCGCGGGCCCGCCAGAGACTTATCCCTTTTGGCATCGGTCGCTCTCTGAACACCGTTCCCACTACCGCCGCCGCCACCGCTCCAGATGCTATCGTAACGCATCATGCAGAAAGAAGAAGGGGAAGAGTGCGATCCGTTATTAGCATTAGCGTAACGTTATGGCGGTTACGGCCGTAACTGTTGCGAGATGCCGCTCTCTCTCTTTCTCTCTCAGTTCCTCTCGCTCTCTCACTCTTTCGCTCTCTCTCTCTCTATCTCTCTCTCTCTCTCGTCCCTGCTCTCGGCAGCAACTCTGATACGCACCCACGTTGTCACATTATGCGGTGCGAACTGAGGGAACGCATGTGAGCGCTCCCCCTAAAGCAAGCGAGAGTATGATCTCCGTTACCCCGCCGCGTGCGCAGGGGCGGAGCCAGACATTTGTTTCAGGGGGGAAGATATGCATGCAGGCGTTTGTCAAGCGGGCTGCCTGGCCCGGTCTCCCCCGGCTTCAGGCCTTTTTGTCCCTCCCCCCTGGCTACGCCTGGATACTGCCAAGTTGACGTACGATGTCGACCGTGAAATGGAGCGCGATGTCGACTGTCAAACGGGGCGCGATGGCGACTGTGTTAGGCGAGGCACACCCGATACTCTCAATTCGGACGCGCGATACAAACTGTCAAACGGGGCGCGCGATGTCAGCGGTAAAGCGGCGTTTCACCGCACACGCGCTCGCCAATGTGAATCCGGCGCCGGCCGCGCGCTCCCACGACTGCGTGTGAGGCCTGCTCCAGATTCGGGTTCGCGTCACGATCCTTGGCAGGCGCGGCGCACGTCGATAACGTGTATGCCAGAGCAGGTGGATGTCAGGATGCGGCGGGAAGGCCGTGCGTCATTTGAAAAGCAGAGCAGCGCCGCGCGCGGGAAATACGAAACTGAAAAAGGCGGCGGGAGGAATCCGAGCGGACCGTTACAGTTGGAGGGCGGCGGCGGCGGCGGCCCGCCCGCTGGATCTGAATTAATGAAGGACGCGGTTCGGTTTTGCGGGATTTTCATTATTTCCTGCCGAAGCGCACGCACACGCGGCTAGACCGCAGATAGACCGGCAGCCCGGCTCGTCCGCGCATCACTTCACACCCCGCGACGTCTCTCTCTCTCTCTCTCTCTCTCTCTCTCTCTCTCTCTCTCTCTCTCTCTCTCTCTCTCTCCCTCTCTCTCATTTTCTCTCTCTCTCTTTTCTCTCTCTCTCTCTCTCTCTCTCTCTCTCTCTCTCTCTCTCTCTCTCTCTCTCTCTCTCTCTCTCTCTCTCTCTCTCTCTCTCTCTCTCTCTGTCAGTTACGTGGTACTCGCCGCGAGGTCCGCGGCGCCTCCTTCCCGTTGCGTGAAGCAGCAGCCAAAGTACCGTCGTCCAATTTCCGTACCACCGCAGACCGCGAACAACTCCGACGTGCCAGAATTCACAATTTTCCGCATAATCCCCTCGCTCTTCCCCCTCCCCTGCGTGTCCGAGTGTGGCGCTGACCCTCGTTGTCAGGCGGATAGACGGGCAGGTGAGGAGGCCGGCGGCCGGATGGAGTGACAACCGGGGAGGGATGGCAGGCCCGGGAATGGAGGTAGCCGCTGCTATCCCGGGATGAATGCTTCCACTCCCAAAGATGGATGCTACTCCCACGGGCAGATGCTGTAGTCACTGGGGGTGACGGTTTCATCTCCCGCATGAGCACTGCGCCCTAGGATAGATTCTGCTCCAAGGGTAAGGATACCACTCCCAGGGATGGATTCTACTCCCAGGGTAAGGATACCACTCCCAGGGATGGATTCTACTCCCAGGGTAAGGATACCACTCCCAGGGATGGATTCTACTCCCAGGGTAAGGATACCACTCCCAAGGATGGATTCTACTCCCAGGGTAAGGATAGGGATGGATTCTACTCTCTGTGGTTGATGCTAATGTCATCCTGAAGACTATGCCCAGGTGAGGATATGTAGCTCCCGAGGGTGCATATCGGCTCCCAGTCATGGGTGCCCCTACTCTTAAGGATATGTCGCCCGCACAGCGCCGAGGAAGGAACTACTCCCGGCGACAGGAACACCTCCCAAGGGTGCAGCAGCAGCAGTGCACCTCGCTGCGGCCGGGCGGCAGCAGCGGGGACGCTCGCCGGTATGAGAATTTCGCGTGGCGCGTCGCGGCGTGCATCGGCGGCGGGGGCCAACGGGGGCTATCGCGTATCGCCGCCGCCGCCAACGGTAACACCTAACAAGACAGCTCGAAAAGTAAAGAGCACCGCGCAACGCTGCGAAGCGCGCACCCATTCCGCGATCAAAGACCTCTCTGATCTGAATAGAGCAAAAACACAGAATACTCTGTCGGCTGCCGTTCACTTAAAAATCAAATTTAACATTTTACGGCGTTGTTAACAGCCCTGGTGGAATGCTGCTCATCCTCGTTGCTTTTGCTGAGGCCTCGTTAAGGCTACGCGACGGCTGCGTCGGCTACAGGCGCCACGCGAGGCCACTGGTGCCACCCGCACGGCCCGCGCGCGGCCCACTTCTCGTCCGCTGTCCAGCGGCCCGCCACGCCCCCGCCACGCCCCCGCCACGCCCCCGCCACGCCCCCGCCACGCCCCCGGCCGCTCTGTCGTCGCTGCCACACCGCGTCCACGTTCTCACGTCGCGGAGGAGGAAGACGGAGGAAAAATGTGTGGCCGTCGCCGGCGTCCGCTCCACAGGGCGGCCAAGGCCACAGGCGCGGAGCGGCGCGGCTCCCGGGCCGCCTGCCGGGCTCGGGGTGGGCAGTCCCGCCCGACACGGCTGTCCGCCAGGGCTGCCTACCCGGCGCTCCACAGGCGCCCCGGACCGGGACGGCAGCCGCGGGACTGCCGCCGCCAGACGTGACATGGGGATCACACATCACTGCTGACAGCTCTCTCTGTCTCTCTCTCTCCCGCTTGCTCTCTTTATCCCATTGGCGGCGGTGCCTCTAATGTGCCACACCAAACAAGCTATCAGGGCCGCAAAGTGGCAGCGCAGCGCCGCTCCGCCCTTTCTCTCTCTCTCTCTCTCTCTCTCTCTCTCTCTCTCGCTCTCTCGCTCTCTCGCTCTCTCTCGCTCGCTCTCTCTCGCTCGCTCTCTCTCTTTGTCTCTCTCTCTCGCTCTCTCTCTCTCTCTCTCTCTATCTCTCGGATGGTTCATTTAATCGGCCGGTAATGACCATCTCGATCAATGAAACACTTAAAAACAGACCCCGGCACGCACACGGCGTGCGGCGCTGCGCTGAACGCACCCCGGCTATGGGCGGGCCGGACGCGTCGCGGGCGCCTCTCAGGAGTGCGAACCGAACTACTCATCTAGGGGGCTCCGAGAGAGAGAGAGAGAGAGAGAGAGAGAGAGAGAGAGAGAGAGAGGGAGAGAGAGGGGGGGGGAGGGGGGGGGGGGCAGAGAGAGGTGTATCGGCCTATGTGTGCCGTGCAGATTATCGTAATGGGATCCGCCGGGGAATAATCGAGCAGGACTTTGCGCCCGCATGCGCGTACCGAGGCACCAGCAGCATCGGCGGCGAAAAGTGAAGGGAGCAGGAGGAAGGGCACGGATGAGAGGGAGAGAGAAAGAGAGAGAGAGAGAGAGAGAGAGAGAGAGGGGGGGGGGAGGGGGGAGGGAGAGAGGGCGAGAGAGGGAGGGAGAGAGAGAGGGAGAGAGAGAGAGAGAGAGAGAGAGAGGGAGGGGTCAGATTGATGAAGAGATTGGCGCTTTTCACGACTGAAAATAAACCCCGCGGGGCTTAGTCTTGAGGTCTCATTTTCGTTATTTAAACCTGAAAAAATTGTGTGTTTTTTCCACAATGCACAAGTTAAGGGTTAATTCAGATTTTTTTAAAATTTGGACAGTGTTGTTTCCTTTACATGATTTAATTTTTCATTTCCCGTCGTATATTTATTTTTCCGTGCTCGCACCGGAGGTAAAGGTGTTTAAGTCTTTGTTTCCCTCCACGCCCTGATGTGTGTGCGCGCGCGCAAGTCGGTGTGTCTTTCTTTGTCTATCCCTCTCTCTCTCTCTCTCTCTCTCTCTCTCTCTCTCTCTCTCTCCCTCTCTCTCTCTCTCTCTCTCTCTCTCTCTCTCTCTCTCTCTCTCTCTCGCACCCGCGGCCCCACCAGTCGCGCTGCGCAGCACTCACCTCTCTGAAATCAAACAAAAAGACTTTCTGCGCGCCTTTACATTTTGCGTGCAGCGCGTCCGCTGCGATACGCGAGTCCGTCACGCACAGGGATTGGAAACGCAGCAACCAACAACAGAACACATGTTAGAGACGCGCGTTTATTGCGCCTTTTTTGTGTGTGTTTCGTTTGTAGAAACAAGAGAAAAACCACCACAGACCCACGAGGGGGACAGGGAAAATAAAAATAGCTAATGTCCAACTTCAGGAGAGAAGAAATTAATGCGACAGTCGCGGATTCATCACACTTATCAACTGTTTCTGTTAGAAAAGTTCATAAAAGCAGCAATATAATTTTTTTTGCTGAGTGAATTTATTTTTGGTCAACGGAAGGGTAAGGAGGTAGGGCGACTACTTGAACCGTTTGAGAGGGAGAGAGAGAGACAAAAAAACTGGATCTGCATCTCGGCCTCGATCGCCGAATAATCGTTTTGACAGCGGCGTCCGAGTCAGTCCGGTGTCAGAGACACGCGCCGGCCGGCCGGACACACCGTTAGCACACTAGCGCCTGCCGAGGGGGGCCGCCCGCAAAGAAAACAGCGCCGGACACGGATGTTTTCTTGTTTTTATTTTTTTCTTCTTCCCTCCCGCGGGCCCTGCCGATGAGGGTCCCTCTCTGTCCTGCTGCTGTGCGCCGAACAGACAGAGAATCAGATCGATGGGCAACACCTGGAGGCACCATTAGTGGCGCATGGAAAAATGTTTAGGTAACAATCTTCAGAAAACGTTTTCCTGTTAATATTTTAGATTTCTTTTTAGATAAAATATTTTGTAACGTGATTTTTTAAAAGTGTATACCGAATATATGCCCGTATTTCCTGGTTGATAAACCACAAGCCTGTGAGATTCTCCCGTGCGGGGTCAGTGACCCTGACCGCAGCAGAGCAGCGGTCCCCCATTGGACAAATGTTTGCGCGGGGCACACACCCCCACCAATCGCAACGCGTCGTCGCGGGGTGCGACAAATAGGAACGCTCCTACCACGGGGCGGCGGCGGCGGGAAACTTAAAACGGTTCTCCGCTGACCAAATGTTTAGATTCATAGCGTCGCCGTCGTCCGGCCACTACTCTGCCATTCCGATAACTGTCTGAGCGGAGCGGCGGCGGGGCGGCGGCGGAGCGGCAGGGATGAAAAAAACACCGCCGCCTGCTGCGGAGGCACACAGAGGCAGAGGCACCGCCGCCTCGGACAACGCCGCCGGCCACCGCCTTCTGATAATATAAAACGGTCCATCTCCCCCCCCCCTCCCTCCCCCCGCAGCATCCCGCATGCAGATGAGAAGCATTAGCGCCTTTCAAAATAATTAGCGCCATGATTAGTTCATTAAGCGAGCGGCGGCTCCCGGTCACAAGTTACGTAACGGCGTCACCGCTCCCGGGCCGGGGTACCTCTGCGGGGCGCCCCCGCCGCCGGAAGTGCTGCTATACTCGGGCGTGCGACTGACCGTGGAGCTACAACACGGCGGGAGGAGCAGCGGACGACGCCGGCGCGCACCGCCGGCTAATAAAATTGTTTGGCCGGAGAACGAGCGGCGGCGGCGAAGGCGGTGAGAGGCTGGCGCGGTTCTCGCTCTGCGGTTTGAAAAATGACGCGGAACAGTATTCCGGAGATACACCGCTAACTCGGCGGGGCCGGCGTCTTTAAAACGCGCAAATGAGTCGGGAAAACACGGCGAACGGCGGAGATATGCGGAGGAAGAACCGGTACGCGCGCGCGCACACGCACGCACACGCGCACACACACGCACACTAACACACAGCGAGGGCGAGTGTAGGCTAGCCCCGCGCCGCCGCGCGGTGTTGGCAACACTTTCCCTTACTGCTCCCTGCATTCCGCAAAGGTTGGTGCCCCTGGTGCACACAGGTTAGCGAAAAGATGGCAAACCGGCGGTGGCGGCGGACTCGTAGACAATCTCAAGAGCCGCGTGCGCGCGAGAGAGAGAGAAACAGGGAAAGCTCTTCAAACTCGAGTACCCCTGTGGCCACCACGGGCCCAGGAAGAAGGGACCTTGGAGGGTGGGCCGAGAGCCGCGGGGTGGGCGGTGCCGGGGCAAAACTGTCGCGGCCGGCGCGGCCCTGAGCTCGTCTCAGGAGCTTCGTGGGTTCGACTCCCACAGACAGTCCTGCAACGCATTCACCTAGCTCTCTCTCTCTCTCTCTCTCTCTCTCTCTCCCCCCCCCCCCCCCCCCTCTCTCTCTCTCTCTTTCTCTGGTCTCTGGGAATTTCGCGGGACTATGCCCTGTGTAATCAAAGACAGAAATAAACAGTTTTAAATTTCAAGTTTCTCTGTCTCTCTCACACACACTCTCTCTCTCTCTCTTGTCGCATAGTCACGCCCTCCCCCTCTCTGTCACTCCACCTGTAAGCGCGCAGGATTACCCTCTTACCCCCGGTACTAAATCCCTAGGGACCCAAGACCCCCCGGTAAGCCATCCCTAGGGTTCCTTTACCCCCCCCCCCCTCCCCCGGGGTAGGGGGTACAGGATCCCTAGGGTTAGTTTACCGGGGGTAAAGGGTCCCTAGTAATCGATTACCCCTCTACATTTGAAGCCAAGGGGGTAACGGGTTCCTAGGGATATATTACCCCCGGTACTTGGTCACTAGGGAATCGTTACCCCCGGGGTCACAGGGGGGTAAATGGTCTCGAGAAACCTAAGCCAACCTAAACTAACATAACCTAACCCAGTGACCCAGAGGGGGTACTAAATCCCCAGGGACTCTTTACCCCAGGTAAACCAACCCTAACGATCCTTTACCCCCACGCGGGGGGTAAAGGATCCCTAGGGTTGGTATACCGGGGTTAAAGGATCCCTAGGGATTTGGTACCGGGGGTAAGGGGGTACTCCTGCACGCTGACACCGGCCAGATGCGCCAGTGGGGCTTCTAGCCCTTTGCATCAGGTCATAATAAAACTCTACGAACTTTACGAACTCTCTCTCCGTACCGATCTGGCCAGGCCTCGTGCGCAGGGATGACGTCTGGGATTGTGTAACCGGGGCCGTGCTGCCTACGCCCCCCGGGATCCGTACGGGGGCCGTACGGTCTGCTCGGTGCGGCACGGCGTGGCGTACGTGTTGCCAGGCCCCGCGGCTTCCCGGCTCCGCTATCACAGAGGGCGGTGCTGCTGCAAGGGCTCACGTCCCTACGGCCGCTGCTGCCGCTGCAGGACACCACGCAGGACACCCTCCGGGATCCCTGCTAGCTGTCGGCGCTGCCAATGGTAGAGCACGCACGAGGCCCTCAACAGCTGCAGCAGCAACAACAACAACCGGCGTGCTTCGAGCTTCTCATCGCGTTTTCAGACCGCATCATCAGTTACCTGCACACAACGCGATGTTCGCCCAACAGGACTCGCGAGACAATTAGAGGCCAGCGGGCCCCGTCAGAGCAGCGGACCGCGACAGGCACCACATTTCGGATATGTAAGTCACCATTTGTCTAATATTTTTTCGTCAATTTTAATGGAATTTTTAAAATTCATTCTTTTTATTGCATTTTTTAAAATTTTAGATGACTAGCGAGCCGAAACATTCTAGTGTTGGCAGCGTGGGGTAATATAATGCGGGATTGGTGTGACAGAGGTTCGTGTCGCAGGAGAGGAGCGATCAGCACGGGAGGGAGACGCTGCCCGCCCGGCGGGGCACTCTAAATTCCTTACAAACAAAATGTGGCCGTATTACGGATGAATTTGTGCAGCCGTAGTACGGATGTCGTTACGGATGGGTTTGTCTGTAATACGGATGCTTTTGGTATGCATTACGGATGTTTACTCATTTGTAACATACGGACGTTTTAATTGTGTGATACCGATACGAAAACATCCGTAGTGCAAACTAAAAGCATCTGTATCATGCACCCAGAAAAACATATTCTTGGACAACCCCTATGCTAATTTTTACTTGGATCATGCTAATTTTTACTTGGACCAATACCCGATAAGACAAGTGTTTTGGTTCAAGTCTTCTGATATATTGAACGAAGAAAATTTGGCCCTTGGGTGAAGATAAAATAGGCATTGGAGCCACATAAGGCTAAATTAGACTTGATTCAAGTAAATAATCTTGGTCTAAGCCAAAATCCTACTTCAACCGAGAAGTCATTTTTGTGGGTGTGGGCAAATTCATCCGTACCGACATCCGTACTACGGCTGCGCAAAATCATCCGTAAGGACTTTGCAGTGGGTAGGCAGACCCGCCACGCACGCGTGCGCTGCACGGCCTGTCACTGCCTACCTGCCGGGCGCTATGCTTCCTGCCGACAACTGTGCAATGTTGCGGTCGTTCCAAACTTCGAAATTCGTAGTTTTCCACAAAACCCAAACACAATATACGCGACATAAATGTAATTGCTGGTAACCCCCCAAAAAGGCTGTGTGTAAGGCTCCTGCTCCCGTCTTACGCATCTCTCTCTCTCTCTCTCTCGCTGAGTGTGTGTGAGTGTGCTTGTGTGTGTGTGTGCGAGAGAGAGAGTGGCACGGGTCCGGCGTCGGGAGGCTGCGGGCTGCCGGGTTCACACAGCACACCGGTCCACCTGGCCCGGGCCCCTTCCTCACATTAAGAGGAAAGAGGACCACTGCTGTTTTCGGCCTCTGCGGGCCGATTTTGAGTCGTCTTCTAACGATCGCCACAGCCAAACCGTTCGAGGTATCGACCTCAAATTTCGCGAGGGAGTAGATAAAGGTTCAATCTTAATGTCGGTGGGTTCAAAAAAAATTATGAACCACTCAAACATACCTAAAAACGACCGAGACTTTGCGCTACAATTGCTTTGTTCTCAAGGCACGGAAAAATAATTCCCTATACCGTTCTGTAGTCTGTTCTTTCTTCTATCTAATGGTACTTTTCCGGGCACAGTGCGTTGAACGGTTTGGCGTCAATCTTGATACCAGCAAACCTCTGCACAGCCCAATTTGAACATTTTTCGGGACTGCACGGATGTTGGCGGCAATGTTGCAGCGACTAAGCTATGCTCCGCCCCCGCACAGCCTCCCCCGCCCCGCTGGCCCTACGCATGTGCTGCACGGTATAATAGGAGGGGACACCGACTCGTGCGGTGCGAGGTGCCCCCCGCCGGGTCGGTGCCCGGGCGTCCTATTATGTAGCGGGCAAAGCCGCCAGTCCAATCTGAAAATTTTTGAACGTTCTAACGAACATCTTTCGCTGTTGTGCCTTCTTATTGTACACATCTCGACGATCAAAATGACGTTTGACAATCATTTCTAGCCCACTCCGTTCAGAAGTTGTGCGAACTTTTGGCACCGGCAAAATATATGATAAAATTTGATAGCGGGCGAACGGAATGAGATACAACCACCTGACAAACGCCATTCTGTTCGTTTTGAAACGGCCGGAAAAATGAACTGCTGCTCAACCATGTCAGAACTTCGGTTCAAAACATTCGTTTTGAATGAATCGCCCTTTTTTGGGGGCGCAGCCCCGACCCGAGCCGGGCCTGCCAGAACTACCTGCGTCGGGTAGCGAGGGGAGCCAGAGGCAGGGGGCCGGTGGGAGGGGAGAGGGGGATGGAGGCAGCAGCAGCGCCGCAGCCCTGCCGAGGAGAGCCAAGGCGATCGCGGCGCATGTGACGGGAAGGGTTGTTGACACACATCTGACAGTTCCGGGGCGCTAATAGGGGCGTTACTCCGCAAACGCAGAAAATGCTAAGAAAATTAAAAACAATTGAAATATTTGTGCGTCATACTTTTGATGAGACATGCGCTTTGATACCTTTCTAATAGTGTGTACATAGGGTAGCCGGAATAAAGCAATAAAGGGGGACTTTTTCACTCGGGCCCGCGTTGTAAAACCCCAAAGAGGAAAGGCAATCAATGATTCTGTTTTCCGCAGAGGACGGAGGGGAAGTGTGGGTGAGTGTGTGTCCGTGAGTGCCGCACGGGGATGCGCGCGGCCGACACTTGTGTGCGTGTGTTGGCTGTCGCTGACCTGCCTCATTATACGGACACGCATTTTTAGTGACGTGTGTCCTTGTGCTTTCATTTACTGCTGTTTGCCTTCTGCTATTGATACACGCGTGGTCCGGGGAAAGGGCTGTCCTCGACCCTCGTCCGCCATGTTGTCGAAGTTCATTGAACGGCCCGGAGACGGCCGGACACGTTGGCACAGGCCAGATTTTCGAGACAAAACCTCAGTGCAGCCGTGGCTGAGGAAGAGTCAACATCTCTCTGAGGAAACGGCTGCGCTATCCGCTGGCTCTGCTCCGCGCCCTCCGCCCTGTGCCGTCCGCGCCGCCCGCGCCGTCCGCCCACGGGGCGCCCCGCGAGTGCCAGTGCTCAGCGTGCTCACCCGCGATTTTGCGAGAGCTGTGATTTTGCGTGTGCTTTGTTTTGTGGCGTTGTGCTCCCTTCTTGTGCGTCGTGTGTGCCTCATTTTCAAATGGCGAAGGGAAAGGATAGGCGACATTACAACAAGAAAAGGAGAAACCTATCGCTAACTGCGAGGACACGATGGTAAGTATTCACAAATAAGTAGTGCTTTTCTTGATTGAGGGCCGCTTCTCTAATTCGCATGGTGTCGCACAGGAGAGGACCCGGCACACCCCTAGGGGATGCTAATGCCTCCCCCGTGCCACCTGCTGCGCCCGTGGCCGACAGGTGAGTGCAAGCCAAAGTGTGCATGGCCGTGACCGTAGTGAACCAAGTGTCGTGCTGAAACCTGCGCCTGTTTCCAGGCTACCGGACGGCACTCTGACACGCGCCGGGCCGCCCCTCGGTGACCCGGCGCCCGCCTCGGTGTCGGCCCCTCCTATCCATGCTCGCCCGGAGGCCCCCGCGGGCTCCGTGGGCCCCGACGCCCCCGCCGGCCCCAGCAGCCCCGTGAGGTGTCCCGGACCGGACGCGGCCACGGCGTCCACCCCGGTGCGGGCGGACGCCGCGGCCGCGTTCGAGCCGGACGTGACCCCGGTCAGGCCCCTGCCCGCCATGCGCGTCGTCGTGGTGACGCCCCCCGCGCCCGCCAAGGGGAAGGGGTGCAGCGCCAGGGGCAGGCCGCGGCAGCCGCGGGCCGCAGCCGGCACACCGGCCACGCCGGGCGCCGCCGGCAGCGCAGTGGAAGGGCGCCGCTGTATCCTTTTTGCTAACTTTATGCAGCAAATTTTTGCAGACCGTCACCCAGACGGCTGCACATTCATGGACTGTGAGCTAGTCAAAGAGAAGCGTTTTGGTTTCAGGTCCCAGATGGTGTACAGGTGCAAGAAATGCGAGAAGGTGACCACCCTGGACACGGACAAGGTCGGCGAGAGCGAGATGCCGGCCAACAAGGGGGCCGTCTCCGGGGTCCTTGCCGCCGGGGGCACCTACACTATGCTGAGCTCCGCGACGGCGGGGCTCAACATGCCCTGCATGGACAGGAAGACCTGGCAGCGCCACGAAGAGGACGTCGCCGACAACATCGAGGCCGCGGCGCTGGAAGCGATGCTGGAGGCGGGCCGCGAGGAGTACCGCCTGGCAGTGGAGGCCGGCGACGTGGACGCCGACGGCGTGCCCTTCATCACCGTCATCGCCGACGGCATGTGGAGCAAGAGGACGTACGGGAGCAAGTACGACGCGAAGTCCGGCACGGTGAGTGGGGCGCGGCCTAGTGTGTTTGAGCGTGTGTTGCAACAGTAACCCTAATGCCGTTATTTTCAGGCGACAATCATCGGCTTCCGCACAGGCAAGGTGCTGTGGACGAGCACCATGAACAAGGTCTGTGCCGTGTGCGCCTGGGCCGCTAAGGCCGGGAGGGCCCCGCGCCGCCACACCTGCGCGAAGAACTACAGCGGCCCGTCCACGGGCATGGAGGCCGCCATTATCGCCGAGGGCTTCAAGTGCAGCATGGAGATGCACGGCTTGCGCTTCGACAAACTAGTTGGTAAGAAACTTGACCACTGGGGCCCACTGCTCTTGTCTCCGTAGGTTCCGTTTTCAAAATTTAATAATTGCAACTGCAGGCGACGGGGACAGCAGTGTGACCAGCCGGCTGCTGCAAATCAAGCCGTACGGCGCACTGTACCTGGTCGAGAAGGTGGAGTGCAAGAACCACCTGCTGCGTAACTTTAGGAGGCAGCTCGACGCCCTCGCCAACAACACCCACCTCCCCATCCCTGAGGGCGTAACTAAACAGGAGATGGTTCACCTCAGGAAAACTATTGGGAACCACGCCGCGCAGCTGAGCTTTGGCGTGTCCAAGGCCAGCGAGCACAGAGGCGTGGACGGAGAGGAAGGTGAGTGGCCGGGCGGCGCCGCGCCGTGCAGTGCACATCGCGGTGCGTTACAATATTGTTTTGTTCCAGACGTGCCCACCCGCGAGCGCGTGCAGCGCCTGCGCGGCGACATCCTCAACGCCGCCAACCACCGCTTCGGGGAGCACAGCAGATGCGCCGACTACTTCTGCAAGTACAGGGATGGCGCCGCGGCCGCCGGCCCCGCGGACCCCGCTGACGCCCCCGCGGGCGCCGCCGGCCACCCTGCCCAGCCCGCCCGCCTGCTGCCCTCGGAGAACTACCCCGAGCGCCTGCGCAAGGCCGGCCTGTGGCACCACATCATGCTAATCCTGAACAGGATGGCTGACAAGGCGGGCAGCCTCATCTACAACGTCAACAACAACCCGTGCGAGGTGTTCAACGGCAAGATCGCGAGAAACATCGGCGGCAAGAGGGTGTTCTTGTCGCGCCGCCGGTCGTTCAAGACCCGCTGCCTGGCCGCCGCCATCGACTTGAACACGTCTGGGCAGCTGCAGCGGACCGTGCACAAGAAGATGCACGGCGCAAGCCCAGGTGAGCCGCGCGGCCGCGCCCGCCCCCGTCTGCCGTCGTGCCGGCGCCGCCGTGTCTAACTCGCGCTCTCGGTTCCAGGCAAGTTCACCAAGCAGCACGAGGAGCGCGTCCGGGCGCAGCGGCACTCGACGCGCCGCAGCCGCGCCGCCAACAAGGCGGCCATCGCGGCCGGTGAGAGGCCGCGAGCGGCGCGCGCGCTGCCGGCCGGCCCGGACAACGACTACGGCCTCCTGGCTGCCGGCGCTCCCCCCGCGGACGTCCAGCAGGAGTTGGAGCGGAAGATGGAGGGAGTGCGGGAGCGGCTGCAGAAGAGCCTGGACCTGGACAACCGGCTCCACCTGCAGACCAAACTGGCGCAGAACACCACCGAGTGGCTCACGGAGCGGCTGCTCAGGATCACCGCCTCCAACTTCGGCAAGGTCTGCAAGCGACTGCCCCACACGTCCTGCAGGAACCTGGTGTACACCCTGCTGTACAGCTCCGCGCCGAAGACGGAGCACATCAGGCACGGCATCGTCCACGAGCCCAACGCCAAGCAGAGGCTCATGGACAAGTACGGCCTGCCGGTGGAGAACTGCGGCTTCTTCATCGACGAGGAAATGCCCTTCCTCGGCGCCAGCCCCGGTAAGCCGCACGCCATGTGCACAAACTGTCCCCTCTGCAGCCCGGTACGATTGTGCACTCACCCTGTCATTCCCCCTGCAGACGGTCTCATTGGCACGGACACAGTTGTTGAGATCAAGTGCCCCTTCACTGCCTACCACGCAGCGTCACTGGCGGACGCGTTGAAAGACAAGCAGGTGAGAGATGAGACCTTTTTAAAAAAAATGCCCCGCACCTGACATATTGCTCTACTAATTCATTTTTCTAAATTAATTAGGTCGATTACTTGAAGGAAAAAGATGGAGAAATAGTCCTCAACACCAATCATGACTACTACTATCAGGTCCAAGGGCAGCTTCACGTCACGAAACGCAACACATGCAAATTTATGGTGTACGCCAGCGCATGGGAGCACATCGTCACCATCCACAGGGACGATAGGTTTTGGGATGAGAATATGAAGTCCCAACTGGACAGGTAACTTGACGCTTGACTATTGGACTATTTCGATTTTCAGCAGCACACAGTCTAAGACGTTCGGATTTTATTTCCAGGTTCTACAACCACAGCCTCCTCCCCGAGATCGCGGACTCCCGGTACTGCCACAGGTTCCGCAGGGGGGACATCCGGGAGCCGCAGTACATCCTCGACGCCATGGCCGCGCACGCCGACCAACAAGAAGAGAAGCGAAAGGAGAAGGAGGAGAGGGTGCGCAGGGCTGCGGCCCTACAAGAAGAGCGCGCGCGGAAGGCGGCGGCCGCACAGGAGGCCAAGCGGCTGCGGGAGGAGGCCAAGAGGAAGAGGGCCGAGGAGCGGGCCCAGGGGCCTAGCAAGAGGAAGAAATGAGCGACCGCTGGCCCTCACACGCCCCGGAACTCCCCTGGACCGAGTAGGGGGACGGAAGGGGCACCGTGAGGGCACCGGCGAGCGACAATGGCGAAGCGACAGCCCCAACATTCCAGCATTATTTTGTTTACCTGTGATACTTTGCAGTATTATTTTGTGTACCTGTAATACTTGTCATACATTTTCCATGTTATTTGTGCTATTTTTTGTGGTGCGTCTCAATAAAACTATTTTTTCACCTATAAGCGAGTAATCATTTCTCCAATCTCTCTTGGAACAACCGAGTAAAAATGCAATTTTGCTCATAACGTATTGTTTATCGACGGGAGGGGGGGGAGTTGCATCAGAGAGTTCAAAATTTATACGGTGTGACATATTCCGAAAAAATAGGGCTAGAAACGCCATTCAAACTCTATTTTATTTGTCAGAGTGTGTTAGATAATAAAATTCAATCCCGAGACATCGGCGTTCACCCGTTCGAAAAGTCCAAAATTGACTAGCTCTATTGGATGCAAATTTAAAAGGAAGCGCTCCCCCAGCGGGGGGGGGGGGGGGGGAGGGGGTCCACTCCGGGTCTCTCGCACTGTTCCGGGCGGGCGGCCGGGCGGGCCAGACGGGGCCAGACCAGACAAAAGGCACATGCGGCTGGCGGAGGAGGTGGTGTGGGGGAGGGCCGACCCTCGGGGGCTCGGTATACTTCATTCCAAAGGTGCTCAGCGCGCACTACTAAGAGCGGTCAAATTGGGCTGTGCAGAGGTTTGCTGGTATCAAGATTGACGCCAAACCGTTCAACGCACTGTGCCCGGAAAAGTACCTTTGGATAGAAGAAAGAACAGACTACAGAACGGTATAGGGGATTATTTTTCCGTGGCCGGAGAACGGAGCTGTTGTTGCGCAAAGTCTAGGTCGTTTTTAAGTATATTAGGGTGATTTAAAAAATTATTTGAGCAAACCGATATTAAGATTGAACCTTTATCTACTCCCTCACGAAGTTTGAAGTCGATACCTCAAACGGTTTAGCTGTAGCGATCGTTAGAAGACGACTCAAAACCGGCCCGCAGAGGCCGAAAACAGCAGTGGTCCTCTTTCCTCTTAACATTATGTATCCTCACCTCACGGTCAGGGGGAGGAAGGAGGGGGGGGGGGAGAGGGAGTGAGGGAGGGGGACAGGGGAGGGTCCTCCCCTCCACTCTAACGGGAGCCTGGCCAAGTCATAAGGACTCGGAGCCCTCCGCATCGACGGTCTGGTCCGGTCGGGTCGGGTGCGGTCACTTCGAGTGGTCAGCATTCAATGAGCAGGGCAATACTCCTCTGAGTGCCTCCCTCTCTCCTTCTTTCCCTCTCTCTCTTTCTCTCGCCCTCTGTCTCCATCTCCCTCCCTCTCCCTCCCCCTTGTTTGGATTTGAGCTCGTGTTTAACGGGGCACAGCTCACACATATTTACCTCGGTCACACAGCACGCGGCGGCGCGGCTTGTGGTGTGGACCGCACTCTCAATGCACCGCCCTCTCGATGTCATCGCAGCCCATCATTGCCCGCTGAAAACGCCGCCGCTGAGTTTGAATATAATATTTGTCCGGAGAAAACGAAAGTGGTTTGTGCATTTTGCGAGACGCCAGTTGTTGTTGCTGGCCGCCGCAGCCCCGCGCGGCTGCGGGGCTGCGCTGCTCCGCTCTGGTTCAAGTTCAAGTCCAAGTCGTGCCGGCGGGAGGCGAGAGGCGGCGTGGCCGCGGGGCCGCGGCGGCGAGCGGCAAGTTCAAGTTCAGGGCGACGGGCGGGCGGCGGCCGGAGACTCACGACCACCGACCGGCGCCGTGACCGAGACCGCGAGCCGAGCCGAGCCGAGCCGAGCAGAGCTAGAGAGACTCTGAGTCTCTCTAAGCAGAGCCGAGCCAAACAGAGTCGAGCCGAGCAGAGCCGAGCCGAGCAGCGACACAGGCCCGAGCTCTGAGACCGAGGGGGATTCAAATATACTTAGAAAGTTAATTTTTAAATAAGAAAAAGTCACGGTCGAATATATGCAAAACATTGAGAATCTTGAAGTTGACGTACAGAAAAAATTAAGTGAAAATAATTCACGAATAGAATTCAGAACTGGAATACCGGCATTTTCTTCTTATTAAAAAATTTGCAACCCCGTTACCTGGCGGTTTAAAGGGAACACAAACGGACAGACATACAGACAGAAAGAGAGACAGACGGATGGAACGCACTGCGTAACGGGAGACGCCGATTATTAACATACGTGCAGGTCGGGAAGGCGCACATCAGTGGGAAAGTGCCTGTCGTATACTTGCTCTCTTTCTTCCGCTTTTTCTCTGCCCGCATCTCTCTGTCTCTCTTTCTTTCTCTCTTTCTCTCCGACACACGCACGCACAAAGAGCGCGACGAGGGTGCTATAAAATGAAATCCGCGCGTACACACATTCACATAGAGGGCATGAAACGGCATTCACGTTGGCATGTTGTCGTTGGCCGCTGCTGTCACGACCGGTCATGACGGCCCCTGCCTCTAACGTTATTGACAGCTGGCGAGTCGTCCGCAGTGGCCGCGGTTGTCGCTGTCTCAAATATGTATTTTTTTGTTCGTACAGCGCGTCCCGACTGCGAATAATTTACCACCATGATAATACGTCATGAACTGCCAATAACAACTAAGTACAGGGACAGCAGGGGCAGCAGAAGCGCAGGGTCAGCGCCTGATGGGCGGTCCGCACGAGCGCCGCCGCGGCACGATGGGAGGCCTATCGGAGCGGCGCACCGCGGCCGCGGCGGCCGGGGTATGGACGCTCCGGACCGGTGACTCCGGGTGGCGCTACCCCGCGTCCCGGAGACCGCACGCCCCGGCCGGCGGGCCCCACCGCAGCCGCTGCGCTGAGTAAACAAAAGGGGCACAAATCGCCTCCGGGAAAGGCGATGGGGGGGGGGGGGCGTGAGAGGCAAATCGGTTCTAGGAACGGACGGCTTGTTAGGTGCGATCCGCGCGGCCGTGTCATCCGTACGGGGTCTATCGGGCGCATCGCTGAGCCGCGCACCCGCGCACGCACTCGCCACTGCCCTCCTAGAAATCACGTCCAACAGATCTCCATAGAGCGTCCCGCCATAAAGCGTCTCACAGTTTTCTTTTGAGACTTTTCCATTAAAAAAATTCTAGTGAGAATTGTAAATAAAATTTCTAATGAGAATTGTAAATAAAAATTCTAGTGAGAATTTCAAAGAAAATTTCTAGCGAAACCTCGTCACATTTTTTGTGTATGTGCGTGCGAGGGTGGACGCTCTCGGAAGCTGTAAAAGCGGGCATGCCCTGCGCTTCCAGGGAGAATAATGGAAAGTCGCGCTTGTGCGTAATTTTCGGTCCGCAGAGAGGAGCAGGGAGCCTCTCTGGAGGAGCTAACGAAAGGATGCATTCCGTGCTAACCACAGCACCGGCGGGCCGCCGACAGGCCCCGCGGCCCCGCGCAGAACCGTTTCGCCTCTCATTCTTATTTATTTATTTTTTTTTTCATCTCCAAAGTTTTATGGCGGAGATGTTTTGCAGGATCACCGCAATTGGTCCCGATTTACTGTCCACTCGCGACCGTGTTTTGTTCTAGTTAATGACAGGTCAAGCCGCGCGGGGAGGACGGAGCAGGACTGCGCAGCATCCCAGGACGTCCGACGCAAGGACGATATTATTTTTACCTTTTCTTGCTTTTCTTCCGCCCTCTAAAATTCCACACTGAGCAAGGTCACATTACTGAAGGCAGCGGTGGACTTCGATGGACGGCCGGCGACAGATCTAACGACGCAAGTGCATTGGGGTGACGCCGGGGACGCCGAGGCCGACTCAGGCTGATGAAGGCAATCGCAACAGTCATTCATTATTTTGCTTTTGTTTCCTGAAAAATGAAGAGGCTTCGGACAGAGACAATGTGAGGCTATTCGAGCCCCCGAGCTAAAAAGTCGGGAGGTCACTGAAGCGTGTGAAGCGCCGAAAATAACAGAGAGGCAGTGCTTGGATCGACTCGCTCAGAGGACGCTTTGCCTTGTCCCTTAGTTTTATCTCCTCTCTGCACCAATGACTCCGTCTTCTTTTTCATTTATGTCTGCTGCGTTTTTTCCCCCTTTTTCTTTCCTCGTTCTTCTTCAGGACAGAAGACGTCGTCGTCTCTGAGGCCATCCCCCTTGGAAACGGCTGATCCCAGCAATCGCAACGCTGATGATGCGAGAAGACTGGCCGGCCGAGCAGAACAAAAGACTAATTGAAATGGCACTGCTCCACACAAGCAGCAGCAGCAGGCCCGGTAGAGCGCGGGGGGCCCCGCTGAAAGTAAGCAGAAGCCGGCCGCGGAGACCGCAGGTGCCGCGGCCGCCGCGGGACCCTCAGATAAATACGTTCGTAGGAGTCGCGCAACGGTTAGTCCTGCCTCCCGGACACGAAGACCACGACCATGTCGGCGGCGTGGCCGGGCTCGGAGTGCGAGAGAGACAGCCCTATTTGACTACAGCAGCGGTGCGAGAGAGAGGCCCGGCATCCCCCCGCGCGCGGTCGGACACCTCGCTTGCACTGCCGCGGTCAAATGGGACGTCCCGTCTCTCTTGGCCACGTCCGCTGTCCAGCACCACCGCAGCGGCGGCCACAACCACGTAGCTGGGGAGGGCCGTGTTGTCCCCAGAGCTTCCCACGTTTACCACAGCAGCGCTAGCGCATGCAGCGGCGGCAGACGTCAGATAATGACATCCCTACGTGACCTATGCGGTAACCACGTGCCGCTGACCGTTACGACACCCACTCGCCGACCTGATTGAATTCCTCAGGGAAAAACACCTTTCGCAGGCACGACGAGTAGTACGGGTTCAGCGAGGGCAGCGGTACGGTTCACGGGGGTATAGTACGGTTCATCGGGGACCTTTAAGTAACGTGATTTTTTTTTTTAAATCTACACCGGTGGGTACGTGTTCCTCTTCATGATTCCCACCTCCGTACATTTTTTTAAATTCAAAACGCATAGGGCGTATTATACGCAGCGCCCAGATTGCTAGAGGCTGCCGCCTCCAGCAGCGGGGCGGATAACCGTTCACTCTGCTGGGAATAGCCGCGACACTGAGGCAGTGCGGCGCAGCGACCATTACATGGATAATGAAGCGCTTGTGACTGCTTGTGGTGCAAATAACGGGGGTAAAAGTTGCAGCGGGTCAGTGTACTGTTCTACTATTCGCAGAGCAGGTGCGTGCCACGAGGGCGGGCGCGTTGTGTTTTCCCGCGCTCCGCGTTCGGCCCGGTCGATACCATCGATGTATCGACAGCCGTCGATACATCACCGCAAGACAAGCGCCAACTGATTGGTTATCGGTGTCGGAGGCCACACCAAACAGAACAAAACGCTCAGGGCGGAAAGTATTGAAGTATAGAGTCGAAAATATATTTACTGCTGCAGAAATGTAGCTTCTTGCGTTATACAGGAGGGTCAAGAGTGCCATGGCTCGGCCCCACGACACCCTATAGGAGCCTATGGGAGCCTATGGGAGCCTATAGGGACCTATGGTGGCCAATGGGGACCTAAGGGGGCACACGGTCAGGTCCGCGGCGGCCTAGCTGCAGCGGAGGCAGCGGCACGTGGGCCTCATCATCACCCGCAGTAAAACCAAGGCAAAACGCATCTCTGCGCTGCCCGTACAGTCCCCTATCCAGACTGCGGGACCGCTATGGCAGCGGCCGGACGGAGAGACGAGAGATAATAAATCGATAAAAAGAAAGAGCAATGGGAAACATTCAATTTCCCAAATATTCCGTGGGCACGGAAAAATTGCGGAAATCGTTTCGAGTTTTAAAAGAACACAGGGGAACTACCCGAGGCTCGCTTCGCAGCTGCTTCTGCATCTCAGCGCCCTGCCGGCCCCTGCCGGCCCCTGCCGGCCCCTGTCGGGCCCGGGAGGAAGTGGCGGCGGCAAGGTGTCGGGGCAGACGGCTCGGCCGCGGCAGCCGCGCCGACCGGCCACACGCCGCCGCACACGCCCCGCGCCCCGCACGTTTGACGAGCCCTAACCCTGTCGCCCTGCCATGGAGAGGAAAGACACTAAAGTCGGGCGGGGCGGACCTGCAACTCCTCCTCAGATCCACCACAGGTATGACAGCCGGTGCCCCAGGCGTTCACCCCCCTCCCCCCTCTCTCTCTCTCTCTCTCTCTCTCTCTCTCTCTCTCTCTCTCTGCCTCTCTCTCTGTCTCTCTCTGTCTCTCTCTCTCTTTTTCTCTCTCTCTCTCTCTCTCTCTCTCTTTCTCTCTCTCTCTCTCTTCTCTCTCTTCTCTCTCTCTCTCTCTCTCTCTCTCTCTCTCTCTCTCTCTCTCTCGCTCTCGGGGGGCGGGGCGTCGGCCTCAGCTCACTAAATCTGCATCACACTAAGAGCCGACCGCCGTAAAAGCGACCGCTCGAAACATTCTTGCTACGCAAAAACGTTGTTCACCTTAGCTGGGAGCACATTTTGTACGCGTGCCTTTTTTAAATAGCCAACCCAATTTTCAGCATCTCTTTAAGGGATTTATTTCGACATTTGGGGATAATTTCTATACCCGAAACTCTTTGTAAGTTTCGTAGAAAATTCGCCACAGGTGAAGATTGGTGGTCACTGAAAACTCACTTCATGTTTTAATGGGTCTTTTTTAGAGTACAGTCCGGCTGACATTGGCCTTACAAGGTCGGGGCTGCAGTGGCGGTGCGGCCAACTAACGCAAAATGAGTCCTCTTGCAATGTGCCGGGAGAGAGAGAGAGAGAGAGAGAGAGAGAGAGAGAGAGACGACACGCTTGTGCCGTGTCGCCAAGAAGAAGAGGGAGGAGAAGAATCTAGAGCAGAGCACCCACCCAGGTTACCCGCCAGGGCAGGCCAGGGCCCCCCGGCCGGTCAGTCCGTTGTCCAGTCCCCTTAAGGTCCCCGGGGATGACATTCCAGGTATGCGAAGCCAACAGCCCGAGCCCAGAGACCCCCCCCCCCCCCCGGGAACTTCCCTGTGTTCCATACGGGGGACACGGGAATCCCATTACCGACAGCTCTCATTAAAAACGCGCACAATGTATTCCTACTGCGGGTGGCGCTGAATTCCTACGATTTTGCCGTGCTTCGGTCACGTATATTAGACCGCTGCACTGAGAGAGACAGAAGGGGAGCGGGAGAGAGAGAGAGAGAGAGAGAGACAGACAGACAGAAAGACAGGCAGACGTAGTGCACTTGAAATCCGACGGCGAGCGCGGAGATATAATGCGATCATGTGAACCAACATATTCGGACGGCACGGCCGCAGCGCGCCACCAAAAGAAACAGAAAGCACCAAACAACTTGCATAAAATTTTATGCCACCGCGGCAAGCAGAGGCTTTTATGAGATACTCTCGCCGCGAGGGATTTGCCGAAGCGACCTGCTCACACAAGAGAGTACAAGCTCGACAGCGGCATACACTGTCGCACGCAACAGTGTTTCCAGGACATCTGGATACTATCTGGAATTTTGGAGCTGGTTGCTAAGTAAAATTCTTTAACATTTTTTGAATATACAGAAAAAAGGTTTGACAGACACATTCTGCACATTCTGCAAAAATAAATCAGAAAATTATTGAAATATTTTCTCTCTCTCTCTCTCTCTCTCTCTCTCTCTCTCTCTCTCTCTCTCTCTCTCTATCACTCGTCCCCTGGACACCGTGAGGGTGCCTCTGCCAAACGAGTGACCTCCAACCTCCGGTGTCGCGGGACTTATTGCATTCCGACCGCGACAAGACGCGCGGGGTCCCCGGGTGCAGACACGAGCGGCCTGAAGGGGGGGCCTCCAGGGAGCCTCCAGGAGGCCTCCAGGGCCTCCAGGGACTCCAGGACCTCTGGAGCGTTTTTAATGAGTCGCAGAACAAGCGGCTCGCGTTTGCATCGCGACACCTCGGACAGGACGTCCAGGAGCACCAGCAGGACATGTCGGGCCGGGACCTATCGTGTGAGGCGGGGCATTGCAGGGGGGCCGGGGGGCGTGCGACATGACACAGGATGCAACGTCGTGTATCCCGCAGAACCTATTCACGCAAGTGACGATTTCTTTTTCAGTTTTTAATTGGGAAAAACTCGCGCAAAAGCAAAGTGATTATGCGAGTGACAAAGGGCAGCGCCGAGCCGCCCTGCAGCTGCAATTAAACTTGCATTTGGAAGAGGGATGACGTTTTAATCGTCACAGATAAGGAAGCCGGGGCGGAGGCGGGGCGGGCAGGCGGTAAATGGTCGCTGGGACTGCAGCCCGATGTGCCAAAAGCATCTGGCGGTGCTGCGAGTGAAATCCCACGCACTTGCCACCTCCTCAGAAACGGGCGTGTCATCCTGCGTCTGTGTAGCGCCTGAGCGCCTGACGGGTAGGCAAACGCCGGCGCCGGCACGCACGCATGCCGTGCGGGCTGGCCTACCCCGCATTCGCAGGCGCTCCGCTAGGTCTTGTAGATGCAGTCGGGAAAAAAAGTTGCGTAAGTGGGTGGGCACTTCCTCGTCCCGAAGGGGGTGAGGCGGACCGTGCTGTGGAGAATCTTCAAGTTGAAACCCCTCCGCTTGCATCTCTCTATGACGCAGTGCGCACGACCGTTCAGACAGCCATACCGACGTCACGTTCGGAATTACGTGTGTTACCCTCTGTCTTCCCAGCGAAGACTCAAGAAAACCATCAGGAACCGGCCACAGTCGAACCCACGAGGCTGCCTTCCCATGCGGCCACCATGCCAAGATGGTGACGGTCGTGCACTTTGTATACTTAGTCCACTGCCCTGGAGTCACCGAAAATCACGGGGAGACCGGCGAGAATCGAACCCACGACCTGTCGCCCGCCGACCGGGCTGCTTAACCGCGCGGCCACCGAGGCCACACGCAGACGGTGGTGCGGCTTCCTGCTCACCTCTGGCCTGCGGAGGGGGCGCGGCGGGGACCGGTAGTCCGGTCGGCTTCGGGGAGGGTTGAGGGTCGGCTGCGGCGGCTGCGAGAGGCACTGACACGCGCGGGCACGAGCCGGTAAGGGTGCTGCTCGGCTGCTGCGTCCGGCGCTATCGGAGGCTCACTCGGCACTGAGCGGCACTGCCCCGGGGCCCAAGGGCTCCGCCGGGGCCCCGCGGGGCCCCGGAGCCCCCTGACGGCGTCCTCCCCTGTCCGCGCGGCCCTCCGCGGGAGCCGTCCCCGGGCCGGCGGGGGAGGGCGGCGGCGGCGGGGCGGGCGGGGCCGTCCGGAGGGGGGAGGCCGAAGCGGCCGAAGAGCGACAAGCGGTCCCGTACGGGGAGGGGAATGGTCCTGTCTCCTGCTCATAACGTCCTGCAGATAACACGTAACGCTACCAACGTTTTAATAAAATAAAAAAAAATGTATGTTTTGTTCAATTTTTTCATAATCATTTCTTTTTTGACATGGATCTTCGAAGTTTGGAATTTCCTAGAATAGGGTATTCCGCGGGGGTCCCCAGAACACAACTGAAAAGACGATAAGTTCTTCTTCTAAAATACATGGGTGGAGGAGAGACGCGGGTAGTAGCAGAAAAGACCCTATTTTTTCTTCCGCTCATCTATATATTTCTTGACGTCCATGCTTTCGTTCTGGGATTTAGCGGAGTGCCCTATGGCGTTCTTTGAGTGGAGCCGTCACCGCAGCGGTCCGCTCGCACACGTATGTGGCACACGCCCGCCCCTCTCGTTGGCCGCCATCATCATTGTATCCGTTTAAAGTTTCGCGCGCGCGCGCACCGCGTCTCGATAGCTCGACAAGCGGGGCGCCGCGCGCGGTGACTACAGGGCGGTGCCTGCACGAGGCGGTGCCCACAAGGCGGTGCCGCGGTATGAGGTTACAGTCCCGCGTTACATCCGCGACTTTACAGCAGCGGAAGCAGCTGGCGGCTACTGGGAAGCGTAGCGGGGCGGGCAGGGCCGGCACCGGGGCGCGCGCGCCACTTACAGGGCCGCGGCCGCCGCCGCTAGCCGGACAATTGAAAGTGGACCGGTGTCAGTGAGGAACTGGGGTACCGGCAGGTGCCGGCAGGCGGCTCGCACAGCAAAACGTGTGTTTACATTTACATCTCCGCTAACATCTCGCCTTACATCTCGGCATGCGACTCCCGCGGTGCGTCCTCCTTGAGCCGTGATGACCGGCCAGCCCAGCAGTAATCACACGTTGCCACCAGCGCCCTCTATACGCGCATCGCGCGTGCTTCGCGGCGGGCTTTCCCTGTGCCGGGGCGCATAGAGGCATATTCACCATAGACGATTTCTTTTTTCTTCGTCACTTTACGAAAAATTCTTGATCTTGATCACAAACGTTTCCGTCACAAAAAAAAATTGTCTCAAAAACAATTATTGTTCTTATCAGCGGACAGGGAAGCATGCTAAGCGTCCCGCCCAGAAGTGACCGTCATCAAAATATTGCGTCAGGTGACGACGAAAAAAGGAGAGACAAAATATTTATATGCGACGAGACATTCGTTTACGCGCGCAGCTCATCGTCCGAGTAGTGTATTCCGGTGCCCCCGCGGTAAAGGGAGCAGAGTGGAGCACCACAGGGCAGTCGGAACGCCCCCTATCCAGTCGCCAATGTGGGAGCGGGCGTGATTCGGTACACACTTTCGTGAAAACTTCTGAAACACCGGCTCAGAAACGAAACTCGTGTTTGTTTCTGGTGTCGCCTGCCGGCGCTCCGTGCGGAATGCCCCGGCGGCGCCTCGCCGCCAACGCTCGCGTCGGCTTTTCCGCACAGATGTACCGCCAATAAAGATGATCATCCAACAATGGCCCCGACATTGTAGAGCGATGCCAACAATGGGGCATAACCCTACTCAGTGAGCGCGGGGCGGAGCGCGGCCTCCCGGGGGCGCTCCCCGGGGCCCTCGCCGGTTGGGGAGGGAACGGGGAAAAAAAGACAATTCGCTCTCTCCCTCTCTCTCTCTGTCTCTCTGCCCCTCTCTATCTCTCTGTCTCCCTCTGTCTCTCTCTCTCTCTCTCTCTCTGTTCCTCTGTCCTTCTCTGTCTCTCTGTCTTTCTCTCTCTGTCTCTCTCTGTCTCTCTCTGTCTCTCTCTGTCTCTCTCTCTCTCTCCCTCCGTCTCTGTCTCTCTCTCTGTGCGCGGCTGTGGTGATGGACAGCAGACGCGCGGTCCGGTTCGGCGCTGATTCCGCCGCCGAGTTTGGAGCAACGTACAACCATCGCGAACACCGGTGCCGCCGCCGGTACGGATCCGTCGCGTACCGCGCTGCTGTACCGTCATGTGTTCTATTTCATTCCGAAGCTTGCGTTTAGAAAAAAAAATCCATCCTTTTTTTCCTGTTGTGATTTTCATATGTCCATTCATTTTCCTTGACAATTTTTCTACTTTACAGTTGACTTTCTTTACTTTTTTCGCCATTTTTTTTTCTTAACAATTTTTATCCTGTCGTAGTGATTTTAATTTTTTTTAATTTTTTTTCTGATTTTTATTTTTCTATCGTGATTTTATGTTTGATCGTATTCTGTTTTCGAAACGCATTTACAGCGCACGATCCGCGCTGTGCCCCCATCGCTTTGCAGTGTGTCGCGCGTAGCGCCTTCCATGTTACTTCATCACCGCGACCATCACCACCGCCTTCTTCTGGAACAGGCCGTTAGGCGCGCGTGCGTGCCTGGGTGCGTGCGCGTGCGTGCGCGTGCGCGCTCCGTCGTGCGGCATTTAGGCCGACGACGCTCGAATCAGCCGGTGTGACACCTGCTGGCTGCTGTAAGTCCGCGGGGCCGCCAGGACCGCTAGCGCCGCTGCCACCACCACTGCTGCCGTAGCTGCCGCAGCTGCCGCAGCTGCCGCAGCTGCCGCAGCTGCCAGGCACATGGCGGGTGCACGGCAACGGCGGCGTCCGCCGCTGCATTAGTACAGTGTGGGTACTGCAAGGCACGCGACAGGCGATACGTATCCAGCAGGGACACCAATCGCCACGACGCCGTCGAAAATCCCTCACGTCGCATCATTTCCGCTACCAAGCTGAGGTACCTAAAAAAAATAAACAAAAAAAAATAACAGTACGTTCGGGAAAAAAATCGGAATCGGATTTTTTTACATAGGAAAATAAGGTCGCACGAAAATATCAGATACTACATTGTAAAATATGGAAAAATTGATAAGAATCGTGAGGAAATGAAGGGGATACAAATGAGAGAATTTTGATTTTTAATCGTGATATTTACGACTGATGAATAAGGGAGCCGCATAGCTGTCGCGTTTCGCGAACAGACCTTCCACCTCCTCCTGCGGTCGTTCCCTCTCTCCTACGTGATGGGGTGATAACGCGGCTCTCGCCCTGTTTACACGTGTACACACACACACATACACACACGCACACACACACCGTTAGTCGTCACCTGGCGAGGTTATTAGATCACACTATAACAGGAGCATCAAGGAGAGCGCGTGCACAGTTATGCCGTCGTCGTTCGTCTGCGCACCCGCACGAGGGAAGGGGGAGAGATGGAGAGAGATAAAAAGAATGAATTAATAAACATAACGGCGTGGGTGGCACTGGCGAGTGTGTGTGTGTGTGTGTGTGTGTGTGTGTGTGTGTGTGTGTGTGTGCACCAGTGCCTGGAATGGGTCAGTAGGTTCGTGGGGTGACGACCTCCCGCAAGCTCAAGGTCCAGCGATTTCCTCCACCCTTCCTCCGGCAAACTGTATCCTCCTTTTATTATTTTTATTTTTTGAGGAGCAACAGCGGGGGTGCATAAAATGTGCGGAGCGTGTTGTTAAAAACTAAAATAACGTTTTGTGCAGTTCTGACATGAGAGTACGTAGAGCTACGCCTCCCTCATCCCTTTCTCTCGTGGTACCATCGTCGATAATTGCTCCGCCCTCTCCGCGTGCGTGTGGCTGTGAATGATGTAAATCAGTTCTCGGAACGGGGCCGTCCGCTGACGGAGTTTCCCCCGTGCGGCAGAGGCTCCGCCGGACAGAGACCTAGAGGCTCCGCCGGACAGAGATCCAGAGACTCTGCCGGACAGAGATCCAGAGACTCTGCCCCCGCAGCGGGCTGCGGGTCAGGACGCGCCGGTAGCAGCTGGCCTGCGGATGCCGGCAAGTGCGTGTGCGTCGCGATCGGGACCGTCAAACGAGAGGGAGAGAGAGAGAGAATTAGAGAGAGGGAGACAAAGAGAGAGGAGGAAGAGAGAGAGAGGAGAAAGAGGGAGAGAGAGGAAGAGAGAGGAGAAAGAGAAAGAGGGGAGGAGGAAGAGAGAGAGAAGAGGTGGAAGAGGGAGTGAGAGAGGGAGAGAAAAGAGAGAGAGAGAGTGAGAAAGAGAGAGGGATAGGAGGGAGGGATAGCGAGAGGGGGAGAGAGTTAAGAGAGAGGGACAGAGAGAGATGGATAGAGAGGGAAAGGGAGAGAGAGAGAGAGAGAGAGAGAGAGAGAGAGAGAGAGAGGGAGAGAGAAAGGGAAGGAGGGGAGGAAGGGAGGGGGAGAGAGGGGAGGTGGAAGAAGGAGGGGAAGATGATGGGGAGCGCTGTGCCTGCAGTTTTAGCACCCGCATATGCACGCCGGATCAGCAATGTTAATGCGCGTGAGAGTGCGAAAACGGAGAAGAAAGGTGAGAGACTGCATTTGAAGGGCTGGCCCTCAGGGCCGCAGGGCCGCTAACCTGTGTCAACGCTCCGGCGCGGCCCGCGTCCCAGAGATTGAAACTGTTCCCAGACATACGACCCCCTCGGGTCCTCGACGATTAGCTAAACTGTACAGAATCTCGGCGTCCCGGACGCCCCCTCGGAGTCTGCGCTCCAGGCCGCGCCTCCGCTCCTCGTTCCGGGAGGTTGCCCACCCTGGCGACACAACGCCGCACAGTTTTTTCCGCGCTCCTCAGCGACAGCCACACCTGTGTGACGGCGGCGGCGCTAGCGGTTACGGCGGTTCAACACAACAGTAACACCATTTATATTATTTTTTTTCGTCGCCTCCGTTGGCCAGCCCCGGCGGAGTGACTGCGTCGTGCTTGTTCTGCTAGGAGGCGCCCGCCAACGCCGTGTGTCGCTGTTCTATGCACTCGCAATTAAAGTAACGGGGATCGCCCCCTTTTCTGAAAGGAGCCGAGAGAGAGAGAGAGAGAGAGAGAGGGGGGGGGGGAGGCAGAAGAAAAAAGGCCAGAGCAGCCACGGCATCGCAACAGAGGACACATTACGTTCTACAATAGTAGCAATATCATACCTCAGAGTAAAGCATACTCTAAGTGATTTTATCTGGCGGTACAGGGAGAATTTTTTTGCTGAACAACAGACCAAAAGCTGGAAGGAGGTGCACTTAGAATTCATGCATAAACCTTGTCAGGGGATCGGTCCAAACACTGCACTCGAAAAAAAATCATACATGTATTATTTTAATTTTTTTTTTTGAAAGTTGACAAAACAGTTTTAGAAAAATTGGGTTTCGTTTGTTCTGTATTTTTTGTGACAAGTAGCATGCAACTGTGTAGAATTTTCTTTATCTTTTTTAGCTTTTTTCACCCCTGTTTCTGTCGGTTGAATTTATTCGGAGATGAAGGGCGCTACGAGCTGCGCGATTTTCTTCAGTATCCGTCTATGTGTTTGTCTCCGAATACTGCATCTTTTAGTATACGCGCTATTCGGAGCTCACATTATCTGCGAATAGCTGATTGCTGTTTACAATCCTATCCGGAGACTAGGTGATACATGGGCTTCACCCGTTAGGATACATATCTTGATCCCCAGGGAAAGCAATCTCTACTAACCTAACCTACCCAAGACGCATTACAATCAAAGAAAGCAATCTCTACCCACCCACGGCGCATTACAACCTACCCGATGTGAATTCAAGGCCTATCTCCGAATAATGATCAGAGTGATATCCGGAGCCACTTTGTCTCCCAGTAATCACTTCCGTTTCGGTCCCCCCCCCCCCCCCATAGTGTGCTTTGATTTTCTTCGGCGCGACATCCCTGGAACACTGCTTGACGCGGGTGAAGAGACGCCGCGCGGCACCTGATCGGCCGAGCGGCAATAAGACAACGGCGCTTTGGTTATAAAATATAATAACGGAAGGAGGAACGGGCTGCGCTCGGGCTGCGCTCGGGCCGCGGCCGCATCCCGTCGCCCAGCTGACGGCTCTTGCTCTGCCCCTTGCCTCCTTTTCCTCGGCCGGCCGGCGGCGGTCAGCGCAGCTCGCGCCGCTCAGCCGGCGCAGCGGCGGCGGCGGGGCGCCCGGACCCGGACATGCAACCGCCCTGTCCTCCTTCGCGGCGATCGCTCCGCAGATTAAATGCGCGAACAGTGCCGAGTGCCGCCGCAGCGGCGGCAGCGGCGGCGGCGGCGGCGGCAGCGGCGGCAGCGGCGGCGGCAACGGCGGCAGCGGCGGCGGCAGCGGCGGCAGCGGCGGCAGCGGCGGCGGCAGCGGCGGCAGCGGCGGCGTCCCCGAACACTGTCATCAGTCGAGTGCAGCGGGGCTCCCGGAGGATGCGGCACACATGAGTGGAGAAAGGGTGGTAGCCGCGCGCCACTGACCCTGAGAACCGAACGGGGCATGCGTCCAGCAGGCGTCAACCACGCGTCGTCAGCTCCGGCAAACGCTAATCAAGAAGGCTGAGGAACACATATTCAAACCGCACAAGGCAAGTCACCATTTAAAAAAACTGACACACTTGTTTTCTCTTTCGCGTTTTAATAGTTGTCTTTTTAATTTTAACATGTTTTTTCTCTTAAAGAAATTGAGGGAGTCTTGCGGAGCGTAACGCCGCCTGCGGCCGGCGGGGTAGGCCGGCCCGCACGGCACACGTGCGCCGCAACAGCGGATGCTGCCTACCCTCCAGGCGCTCCCCGTCCCACCGTGCCCAGCGCGGGGACCCGGTCTGAAGTCCAACCGGAAAGGGGAACAAACGATTTTTTAACACGATTAAACTGAGGCCTTGCCAAAGTCGAGGGGCGACTGTAAACCTCGTGGTCTGGATGTCCTTGGCGCCGATGAGCAGCGGCGCGGACGGCAGCGCGGCAACGAGGCGCGACGGTGCCATGTCACCGAAAGCTCCCGGCCAATGAGTAATTTGTCTCCGCTTCGGCCATCGCCCTGCCGACGACCTTTCCTTTCAGTTTTTCATCTGGCGCTTTTTCTCCATTTTTTTGTTTTTGTTTTGGCCGTGCCATGAGGAGGACCACTGCGGCAGCGGCGCGGCACTACTCGCTACCGCTCCCATGAGAGTCTTCGGTAATACTTCAGATGGCTGAGCACGCGGTAAAAACGGAGCGGAGCTGCGAGTCACCTCGGCAATGAGTTGGGCGCGGGGAAGCACCGGGCGGCCGCGGACGCCGACCGGCAACGGCGGGTGTCGGTACTCCGCGCGCGGAGGGACGTTGGAGGTGCGGAGTATGCCCGCGGTGCGCGGCGAGGTCCCTGGCTGGGCCTCTGCCCGCCGCCGCCGGAGACGTATACGGCAGCCGTGTCGATACCCCGCGCATCGGTGCCCCCCTGCCCCCGCAGTTCTTTTCGCGATTCATTTACCTTATCGGAAAACCGGATTCGCTTGATGTTCGCCGCTGACAAAGGAAGGTGCAGTGAGGGTCTGGCTGTAGAACAGTGAGGACGTGCGCACAGCGTGCAAACGATAGCAGACCAATTCAGCGCAGGTATGAAGGATGCTCGCCTGTACCGAACACCGCTGCAGGCGCAGCTCGCCACCCAGCTCTCACAGAGTGCCTCAGTGAAAGTGATGTGGGTAGCACTGGGACCGTTGAGGTTATGTGAGGTTACTGTGCTGTACAGTACAATAAGAAGGGTCACAGATATGCACTGAAGTATTCGTGCTGGCCGGACTAGTGGATCAGAGCATTGACGGGCTGCCAGTCAACAAAAAAGGAAGGCAAAGGTCCGAAATTCATGGGGAGATTCGTGGCATGCCTGAAATATGTGCACACGCGGCTATTCCCCGCCATGGTGACGCAACGCTGCGCCGCTGAAGTCTTTGTCCACCCGACCTTGGACTCACCTTCAAGGAAATACACCGGGAAATACCGTGGATTCCACGGGATTACCGAGTGGTGGCATGGGGACTAACTCATCAATCGTGTTTCAGCTCTAGCGAAAGTATCTGCGGCGAAACTACAGTTTTAAACTACAGGCCCCGAACTGCAGTTTTATAAACCATAGTTAAACTGCTCCTGAAGTGTAGCTAACACGAAAACAATAATGTTTCCCAACTATCTCGCCCCTCTCCCCGTGGAACTACAGTTTTCTGTCCAAAAACTACGGTTTACATGTGAATTCTTGGTGTAGTACTCGCTAATTATCCTTTCTCCGCGGATAATGGGCTAAAAAGTTTAATGCTCTTTGCTCATAGGCTCCAACAAGCCCCGGCGAACATGGACAGTGCGGGGAGCGGCCAGAGCAGCACTCGCCCCGTCGGTAATGCTCGGGGTGGAGCCCGCCCGCCAGTCACACCGGCGAGCGACTTTTCTGCTTGGATGAATCCTGTACGCAACCCGCGGGTAGCTGACACCGCGCCCGCGCCCATGTCGGCCCAGACGTCCACAGCAGGGATCTCCATGGAGGCGACCCGGAACTTGGAGAGCTTTGGGACGAGCGTGGAGCGAGTGCGGCAGTCGGTGAGTCATGCGGTGGTACACAACCTACATCGAGCATTTCGACTCTCCCCGCCACTGATCTCTCTCTCTCTCTCTCTCTCTCTCTCTCTCTCTCTCTCTCTCTCTCTCTGCTCTTAATTCTAACCCTTATAGTACTATGTAGTTTTATTATTGCATTCACAAAACTTTTATGAATTTTGTACCTGCTCTGTACTAATATGTACCCATTCCTATACCTAGGGTCTTTACTTGTAAAGGGGCTTTGCCCTATTAATTAGGACCCGATATACCTATCAATTAGTCAATCAATCAATCTTTTCCTTCCTAGCAGGGACCTCGAGAACCTCCGGTCCGACGCCCGCTGTAAGTACCAAGTATAAGCTAAATCCTCATTTTTTTTTCCTTTCTGTTTTTGATTTGAGCCCGATTTATTCGATGATCCAAAAATGTCGCATTATCTTACAGACCGGTAAAGGGACAATATTACACGAAACAGCAAGGCATTGATTTTGTTGAAGAATGTCTTAAGAGTCAACCAAAAACTGACGAAGATTTTGAAAAGCTGGCCGATGAATTGTTTTTAAAGAATGGTTCAACTAAGAACGGAAAACAGCTGAAAACGGTGGGATACTTTAAGGGTCTTGAGTAAGTTGCATTGAAAATATTCCTCTGTGGCCGTTTCATTTTCCTTTCTTTGCAGAAGTGGCGCGCGTACGAGGCGAAACACAATGGTACCAAGGCTCAGCGATGCGCCGCTCAGCAGGTGGTGACATTAACGGATTATTAAGAAATGTTTTCAATGACAGGGGAAAATGACATTAACCCTCAATATCCTCTGTGCAGCCCCGCCCGTCTCCACGGGGAATGCGCTGTTCCACACGTGTGGCGCTCCAAGAGACTTACCCTGGATCGTCGGTACGCTAGAGACTCGCGTATAAAAAGCGAAAATTCCAAAAGTTACCGACATTTTTTTTCGTTTTTTCCAAATTTATTCAAATTAAAATCCTAGCCATTTATAGGATAACACATACAGACAGCTATTCGCGTGAATAAAGTCCGTAGGTTCTCCGTATTTTCCAAGAATGTTGTGTACGTTTCCAGGAGAACATCAGAATTTTGAGAAAAAAAAATGATGTAATAATCAGAGGTTCACCTGTCAGCTATAACTTTTTTCAGCCATAACTCTTACTTATAATTCTTATTATTCAACAGTTGCTCAAAAGATTTGGAAAATTTGCGATCAGACCTTTTGCAGCTTTTTTTTTAAAGTTTAATGACTTGGCCTGGCCTATTTAGTCATATCTCATACTTCTCCACAGATTCCTAAACATCATGACTGGGAGCAAAGGATTGCTCCTAATTTACGTCAGATGCCGGACAGTGACGAACAGGTATGGTGGCGGCGCATTTCTGTGAGTTGGATGTTGTTCAAACGGTGCAGTGTCGACCTCCTTTTCTGTCACAGAACAACTGGAACATGAAAGTTACAATGGATTTCATTGCCTCGATGGACAAGAGGTCCGAAGCCATCAAGGCCGCAGAAGAGGCCCGTAAGCTGGAAGCACAGGCTGCAGAAACCACGGCCAAAGCCCGACTCAGAGAAGCTGAGAACTGGGCCAGAGAAATTCAGAACCAAAAAGAAATTGGGAATCTAGTGTTTGCCTTCCTAAAAAAGAGTATGTGATGGTTGATGGCAGTGTCTTGCCCCTATGAGAAATAGAAGTAATGTAAAACTTGTTTCTGCGTCTCCACTGTTAGAAAAAAGTCATCTATTAGCAGCAAGTATCGTTAACCAATGAAAATTGCTGACGGATTGTCCGATGAAAGTGGTTAGTCATTTTGAAATGATAAAAACCATTTTGAAATGGCTAAAATCAGCCAAAAATTGATTTCAAAATGGTTTTGTCATTTCAGAATTGTGGATCATCGATGATGTTGCCAATTTAAAACAGTGTTGTATGTTGTTCTCAAATATTTCTAACCATTTCCAGAGCAGCCATTTTAAAATTACTTGTTTGAACAGTATCTCACTGCCCTGGCATTCCTCTGTATGAATGACATTCCCGAGAGCAACACCGCCCCTGCCATTTACTGTACCGCAACATATTGCTACCCTGATAATCAGTGTCATTAGTATATCGTTATTATATCATTACTAGCAATGATCCCCGGTCTAAACGCGGCGCGAATGCTTGGAACATATTCTATACATTAACACATTTTGTGTGTCGCAGTTATTTCGCGTCGCTTGCTTGCTTTTTGCTTTGAAACGAGTCGCATTCATGGTTCATACTTTTCATGACTCATAGTTCCATCACTCAAAACTTGGCCGGTTTCGCTCCGCTCTACCGACCACCGGCACCGAGGTTCGACGGAGGGACGGGCCAGCCTTTATGTACTCTACGTCGCCACAACATATTGCAATCCATTTGACAATTGATTTTATTGCTATCATGACATATGACATTTTATCATGACATAATGTCAGTGCATCTGTCAATAGAAATCATTTTAGTTTAACAAAGTTTCAGTTAAATGTTGGTTGCAGTTAAATGTTACTGAAATTGTGTTAATATCGGTGTATCGGTTATATGTACCATGTACTCCAATAAATAATGCCTCCTGATGTCGGCCGCCATGAACCCGCACCGCACACCCACATTACTGGCAGATGGATTCCGTCACACACTCCCATAACAGCCCCCAACCGCGTCGCGGCTTGTTGTGGTTCGAAGTAAACAGCAGAAGGGTGGGTATAACAAACTCTTCGTCAAGTGGAGCATACTGTAAAAAAAATGCCAGCAACAGTTGCCATGGCAGCAGGTGATACACACTTTCGATCTCGCTTGTCGTCGGACAGCCTAGGTATTGGTCTGGAATCGTGTGACCCTTGGGAGCAGAGACCGGCGCGTGGCGGTCAGCGCCTGGAGGGTAGGCCACCTATCGGGTAGTGCGGTCCTGCCGGTCTAGTCGGTCTGCGGGGCGCGAGATGCTGAGGGAGGGTGAGGGGAGCTGGAGGGGGGAGGGGGGAGGCGAAGGCGCTGTTGCCGCCCTGGAGGGCCCCGCCGCTGTAGGCCGATGCGCCCATGCGCGCCCCATGCGCCAGTCTCGGCCACACATGTTGGGTGCTCTAGATCGCTCTAGGTTGATCGGATCAGAAAGATACGTATATTGTCGAAAAGCCTAGACGTTGTACTGCAATCGCCTCGCTTACACCCACCATCTATGAGCAACCGTCCAAGAGCTACGGCTTCACAAAGGGTAATGTCTGACTGGTCGGGCGCACATCGGGAGCTCTACATCGCTCTAGAATGGTCGTATCGTAATGATATGTGTACCAACAGAAAGCCTAGACTCCGTGCTAAAATCGGCTCGCTTACACTACCCATCTAAACCCGACCGTTCATGAGCTACGGGCTGGGAAACGGCCGCCCGTAAGCTGCGGGCGGCACAGGCGCGGCGCGGCGCGGCGAGGCACGGCGCGGCGCGGCGCGGCGCGGGCACGCACATCCCCCGGTAGGGTCAGGCGGCCTATATATATTTAGCTTGGCTCTTGCTGCCGCATGAGAGTAGAAGCCGCTGATACATTATCTTAATATTATTTCTTATTCTGACGTTTGTAGGTGGTGTTATATGTATCACCTGCTAAAAAAATTTTCGTCACCATGAAAAAATTACTCTTAAATTTGAGAAAAACATACCCACCTAAATATGTCGTTACGTGACGAGAAAATCGTGAAGTGAGAAAATGTTTAGGTGACAAATATTCGTCATCACTATTTATCGTCGCACGAAGAATTTTTTTTGCAGTGCAGTCGTGATGATATTCGCGTCGTCGACACGCTACTGCCTTGCTGGCTGGACTGGCAGCAAGCTGGCAGCCCTGCCGGCGGGGAAGCACCGGCCTGCCGCGGGGCCACCAGTGGGTGTCGGTACTCCGCGCGCGCGGGAGCGCTGCTGGAGTGGAGTACGGCCGCGGTGCGCGGTGAGGTCCCTGCCGGCCACTGTGCGCCGCTGCCCGTGACTCCTCCTCGATGCCGATGGCGTCGCGGGATAAATCCCACAGAACAGGTTCTGCCAACATTTTTCGTGAGTGCGACACGTCATCGTACCCACAGTGGCTGGCATATTCGCAAATGACCGTCGCCGTTGCTTGGGGAGGACTTCAGGGCCGCCAAAAATTTCGATAAGAGAACTCCAGGGATCCAGACGCGTGACACTGGCAAGTGGGTAGGTTGGCAGGGCCTGTGTGTGTGTGTGTGTGTGTGTGTGTGTGTGTGTGTGTGGGCGTGTCTCCGAGTGGAGCAAGGCTGGAGTGGGGGATCGCGAGGCAACCGGGTCTTGCGCCTTCTTTTGGCAGCCAGATTCTCCCCACCCGAGCCCCGACCCATGGAGTGCGAATCTACGGATGCGATCCGCGAGCAAGCAATCCTAGCAGTGGAGGGACGCCTCTCGAAGGTTGCGTTGGGCGCTCCCTCCGCCCACAGTCGCGATCCCGCCGATGCGGTAGTGTGTTGTCCGGCCTGGATGGGTGAGGTCGCGCGGGTGTGGGATCGCAGGGCAGTGAGAAGTACCCGAGGCCGGGCGGCTACACTGTTAAAAATATATTGGGAATTCCTGAAGCCCTCCGGAAACGTTTTTAACAACTGATCTTTCGTTTTTAGGCACGAAGTGAAACGGAGTTGCCTCCTCGTCTGACCAGATTGGACTTTTTTTTTCTTTTAAGCATTGCTCTTATGGCCCTCTATAAGAATTTTCTGAACCTGTGCATGTGGACGCAGGATACTTTTGCAGGGCACGCTGACATGTTTTAACACTTTGACAAAGCTTCCAAGTGGCCGAAAAATCGATTTAAAAGTCAGCTATCTCACTTCCTATGGCAAAAGAAAGGGACACAACTATACGCGTATCTACGGTCCACAGGCCCAATTGCTGTAGATCGATAACGAAGCCAAAAATCAAAAATCTGTCTAACAGAAATATCGGGGGTGACCGGGCAAGTACAACGAGTCTACTTTTAAACTCATGAAATGTAACAGTTCTCGTAAAAACGCATTTGAAATTCAGCTATCTCACTCCATCTAATAGCAAGAGAAAGGGACAGAGTTATCCCCGCTCGGCTCGTCAGCTGGCTGCAACCGCCATTCCATCCTTTTCTAGTCCACTACCAAATCTTCCATCCTTCTTTTTTGTTGCGCAGCCCTTTCCGGGTACCCATTGTCGATGTGGCGAGCCGAGCCGGGTCCTGGCCGAGCCACGGTTACGAGAGCGGCGACTCAAGGCAGGAGGACCGTTTCGGTGGGACCCTAGCCCTCCCCTCTACCCTAGAGTACGCACAACAAGCCAATGGACCCGAGACTCAGAGCGCGTCGTGCATTGTCGGGCCGCCGGGCGAAGCCGGGCGGGGACAACACCTTGCAGGCCAGCACTGGGCGGCCCGCGTATGAGAATAAAGCGGTGCACTGACCGTTACTATTAAACTAAAATTTTAAAACTGCCCCGTTCCATTACAAAACCAATACAACCCTTCAAATATCCTTCAATTTAAAAAAAAATTAAATAAACTCAAAACTTAAATAGACGGTAACGTAACCAAGCCCAAACCTGAGCGAAACTCCGGGCCTACCAGTGTCGCACAGAGTGGGACAGTATTTTTTTTAACAGTGTAGTTCAGCATTGACTGCGAGCCCGGTGTCCAGCGGCACCGAGCGGCACCAGGGGTCTTCCCGCCAGCTGTTCGCCTCCCGCCGGCGCGAAAATGGTTCGGAATAGCGATGCGGGGTAAGGGGAATAAGGGGGCTCCCTCCCGACTGCTTGGCCCTTGGACCTGCTCAGCACTGCCTAGCGCTGCTCAGCACTGTGTAGCCCGCTCAGCGCTGCTCAACGCTCACCCTCCATCCTGTTTACTTGACTCCACCGTTCTTGCCAAGAAACAGACGAGACTTGTCACAAGTATACATGCTCTTTTGGCTACACCTTAGGGTTGGACGATTCGATTTCGATTAAAATCGAAAATCGATTTCATGGGCCGATTTTCGATTTGAATTGGAATTGATTTTACGTTTTGATTCAACCGAAAAAATCGATTTAGGCAGTCGATTTTCGATTTTGTAGATTTGGCGTTTTTGCAGCTCTTTTCGGGGCCTCAGATAGATCGCGATCTGTTTGACGTGTTGATTCTCAGGCGATAAAAAGGCCAGATGAGCTGGGAGGGTGGGAGGATGAATCACTGAAAGATGCAGGCCCAGTCAGTAGGCAGCGCTGGACCAAATAGTACAAAAATACAGCAGGTATGTCGCTGACCGCGCGTTGGTGGACGTGAACCGGCTGCTAATCCAAAATCAAACTGAAACACCCCTGAATCCTGGAAGGTTTGTGACAGATCGCTAATCTCTGTGCGTCCTGAAACGCTCTCGCACGCTCTCACTTATGCCTGATGAAGAGGATACCGACCGACCGCTATCACGTTTATTTGAATCGTGGAACTGAAATTTTAAAGTTGCTCTTTCAGTAACCCTATTCTTTCGCATCTTCACTGCGAAACAATTACCACGTTCTGGGTCCGTACCTTAAATTCATCAGTGCACTGGTGCCCGCGCACCCTCAAAAAAATCTGTTTGAATTCAGCATATTCGAGATTTTCGCCGTCAGTTTCTTGAGTCAAGCTTACGCATTTAGCTCGATGCTTGATTCAAGCATTGTTCTAAATGCGCATGCTTGATTCAAGAAACCGACGGTGAGAATCTCAAATATGCTAAATTCAAACAGATTTTTTTGAGAGTGCGTGTTCTCTTTTTTCAAGGAAAGTTCATATAAGTTAGTTAAATAATTCCATTTTTTTTCTTGTTTTAACCATATTTGACTATTTGCCTCAGAATAAATACGTAAAAATTGTCCCTTACCACCGCAGTACGAAAAAATCGGAAATCGAACCTAAAATCGATTATTTTTGTACAAAAATCGATTTTCTACAAATTCGATTTTTTAATTTCGATTTCTGAATCGACGAATCGAAAATCGATTCGGTCTAGAAATCTACCATCCCTACTACACCTGAGACAGGTATCCATATTTAAGGGAAACTTCACGGCGGACCGAACTCCACAGCCGCCGCGTCGCTGCCCGCGCGCGCCGCCGTGCAGAGGTAAACTTTTCACATCGCTGTACGCAAACGGTTCGATCAATCGACCTCAAATTTTTAGCACCGCACCCTCAATTCCAAAAGCTTACAGTGAAGAGTAAATACTTGAGGGGAGTATCCATTATTCTCGGTTTAAGGCCAAGCATACAAGCCTCCAAAAAAGCATACTAGCCTAACGACGAGGATTGAATACTTCCGACAAGTATTCAATTCGCCTGTGTTTGCGAGGAGTATACTCGCAACAAGAATTGAACTCCCAGCGCAAGCAGAATGACCAAGAAAACCCATGTAGCATCAAAACACGTTTGAAACCAGCATTCAGAACCGAGAGTGTGCCCAGTAAACAACCAGGCTCGGTGTCGGTTCAATCAGAATCGTTCTAGCATTTCTCAAACTTTAGATCTAGTAATCAAAATAGGCTAAGTTCACGTCCCAAGAACTACGAGCGCAGGCCATCACGATATTGTTTCTCAGTTTTAAATAAATATCTCGTTGACCGCACTGAGCGCCTCCTGATGTTCACTCTCAAAAAATTCTGTTTGAATTTAGCATATTTGAGATTCTCGCCGTCAGTTTCAAGCATGCGCATTTAGAACAATGCTTGAATCAAGCATCAGGCTAAATGCGTAAGCTTGATTCAAGAAACTGACGGCGAGAATCTCAAATATCCTAAATTCAAACAGATTTTTTTGAGGGTGTTGACCACCCTCAACCCCACACATTGACAAATGATCGGCTCTCCGACCGTCTCATTTGGCCCAGCCTAGGGCGCCCGCGGGCCGTGGATAGCCAGACGCCACTACAGATGTGAAGTGACCGAAAGCCAGGCCAGGGCTCGGGAGGGCTGAGGTAGGCCGCGTGAGGAGCGTGCTGCCTACCCTACACCCTTAATTCCCAAAGCTTACAGGAAAGCGTAAACACTTGAGGGGAGTATCCCACATTCTCGGTCTTAGGCCAAGCATACAAGCCTGACGACGAGGCCTGAATACTTCCGACAAGTATTCAATTCGCCTGTGTTCGCGAGGAGTATACTCGCAACAAAAATTGAACTCACAGCGCAAGCAGAATGACCAAGAAAACCCACGTAACATCAAATACGTTTGAAACCAGCATTCAGAATTGAGAGTGTAAACCTCTAAAGGGCCTCTGTGCTGCTCCCCCCGCTGCTGGCCGCTAAAATGTGGAACTGAATGTGTAAGACGGGGAGCGAAGGTAGCGAAAAGGCGGACCGGAGGTGCAAGTCGACTCGGTAATGAGTTTGGCTGGGCTGTCCTCGCCGGGGACATACCGGCCCGCCGTGCGTCGGTACCCGAGACGCTGCGGCGCGGGGTATCGCCCGCGGCACCCGTGACGCACAGACCACAGATAAGGGACCTTTTTCCTTTATCTGTGGCACAGACGTAGGGCGGGAAGAGCCGAGCGCGCGTCGGCAGCGTCCGGTCGGAGAGTTTCGCGATCGATCGCCAGGGGCGCACCATCCGTAGCCATCATTAGCGCGATTTCTTGTGCAGCGACGTCTTGAAAAGTAAGGCGTGCGAATCAGTTAGTGTTTGGCTTGGGGCGTGCAGCACGGTGCTCGTGCACAATCTACAGCGGCCGGCGCTACATAAGATGGGAGTATCCCGCGCCGCGTGAATGAAGGGTTAACCTGTGGCGCTCACCGCGGCAGGCACAGCCACAGCGCTACGCGCAACTCTCTTAAAGAACTCCCGTCCCGACGCGAGTGGTGCAGCAGCGGGCCGCAGACCGATGGTTCTGCAGCTGGCTAGGTTCGGTTAGTTCAGACGCCCACGATGGCGTCCGAGTGGAAGCTGAATGCCTGTGAACGAATTCTGTAAATATGTTTCGCAATATTGTGTGACGCAGTTGGGTGCGTTAGGGGTACCCCCACTCTCGTCGCCGACCTTGAGCTCAACTTCTAATGCCAAGGGAATACCCCGGCATGTCACAAATTCTTTTGAAGAATTCCAACAAAATAAAAATTTGCAGCACGCATTGTTTGTGATTTGCCATCAAATTTTAGGACAATTTCCCAACCGGAAATTCTAATATATTATAAAATAACCTTTCTAGAATAAAACGTTCTGCATAAAAAAGCCGAATTTAATGCGTTGAAAAATAACTAAAATATTTTAGACTTTCCTGAAAAAAAGATATGAAAATTTGCAGCCCAAACTGTGAAATTTCCAAAAAAAATTCTTACAGTGGGGGAATACCGGGACCGGGGATACCACAGAATCACTATGACTTGCTTTGGTTGCACTGGCGATAACTCTTATCAGTCGTGATTCAGCTCCAGGCGGAAGTATCTATGGCGAAATCCTCGCTTTCTGCGCGGAGAATGGGCTAAAAATATTTATCCGCATTGATCATAGGTTCCAACAGGACCCGGCGAATAAAAACACGGGCAGTGCGGGGCGCGGCCACAGCAGCACCCGTTCCTTCGGTAATACTGGGAGCGGAGCCCGCCCGGCGAGCGACTTTTCTGCTTGGATGAATCCTGTACGCAACCCGCGGGTAGCTGACACCGCGCCCGCGCCCATGTCGGCCCAGACGTCCACAGCAGGGATCCCCATGGAGGCGACCCGGAACTTGGAGAGCTTTGGGACGAGCGTGGAGCGAGTGCGGCAGTCGGTGAGTCATGCGGTGGTACACAACCTACATCCCCGCCACTGATCTCTCTCTCTCTCTCTCTCTCTCTCTCTCTCTCTCTCTCTCTCTCTCTTTCTCTCTCTCTCTCTCTCTCTCTGCTCTTAATTCTAACCCTTATAGTACTATGTAGTTTTATTATTGCATTCACAAAACTTTTATGAATTTTGTACCTGCTCTGTACTAATATGTACCCATTCCTATACCGAGGGTCTTTACTTGTAAAGGGGCTTTGCCCTTTTAATTAGGACCCGATATACCTATCAATTAGTCAATCAATCAATCTTTTCCTTCCTAGCAGGGACCCCAAGAACCTCCGGTCCGACGCCCGCTGTAAGTACCAAGTATAACCTTAATCCTAATTTTTTTCCTTTCTGTTTTTGATTTGAGCCCGATTAATTCGATAATCCGAAAATGTCGCATTATCTTACAGACCGGTAAAGGGACTTTATTACACGAAACAGCAAGGCATTGATTTTGTTGAAGAATGTCTTAAGAGTCAACCAAAAACTGACGAAGATTTTGAAAAGCTGGCTGATGAATTGTTTTTAAAGAATGGTTCAACTAAGAACGGAAAACAGCTGAAAACGGTGGGATACTTTAAGGGTCTTGAGTAAGTTGCATTGAAAATATTCCTCTGTGGCCGTTTCATTTTCTTTCTGCAGAAGTGGCGCGCGTACGAGCGGAAACGCTATGGTACCATGGCTCAACGATGTGCCGCTCAGCAGGTGGTGACATTAACGGATTATTAAGAAATGTATTTCAGTGACAGGGGAAAATAACGTTAACCCTCAATATCCTCTGTGCAGCCCCACACGTCTCCACGGGGAATGCGCTGTTCCACACGTGTGGCGCTCCAAGAGACTTACCCTGGATCGTCGGTACGCTAAAGACTTGTTTATTGAAAAAAATTGCAGCACAACGTTTTCAGCATCTTCTCAATTTTTACAGAAATTTATCAAAAAGTTATGATAACTTGCAGCTTGAAACATTTCCGATCAGACCTTTCTCAGTTTTATTTTTTAATAGTTTTTTAATGACTTCTGGCACGTCAGTCATATTTCATATTTTTGTCTCCACAGGTTCCTAAAGTGCCTGACTGGCATCGTAGGTTGCACCCTCTTCTGAGTCAGACAACGGATAACGAAAAGGTGTGGTTGGGTGTGGTGGCGGCGCACTTCTGCATGTGAGTTGAAGGTTGTTCAATCGCATTGCATTGCCGACTTCCCTTTCTTTCACAGAACGCCGCCGTGATTGGCGTTGTGAGGGACATCATCGCCGCGATGGACAGGAGGTCCGAAGCCATCAAAGCCGGAGAGGAGACCATTGCCCAGGCCCGTATGCTTGAAGCAGAGGTTGAACTGATGAAAGCCAAAACCGAGAGCATGGAAGCTGAGAACCGGGCCAAAAAGATTGAGGTCCAGGGACGGGAGGCTGAGAATCGGGCCAGAGCCATTGAGGACGAAGAGAAATTCCGGGGAGATGCCTTTGAGCTGATAAAAAGGTACTGGCAGCCGTCGGGGTAATGGCAGGGGCGTGCCTTTATCAATACCAGGTGTCCCAGCACAGCCGTGCCCGGGAAAAGATAAACAGGCCCGCAACAATAGCCTCGCGCGGGGTGTCCAGCCGAGCACTTTGCAGAGTGGCATGGCGCCATTTTTCTGGTAGCCAAAATGCGAACGGCAGATTAGAAATTAGAATCAACAGAGGTTGGGAAGGCACTGATACCCCGTTATTTTCCTATATTTTAACTTAAATCGGAAAATGCCGCACGGATGCGAACAGGGCGTCGTTAGAGTCCTGGATGTGGGGACCCACATCCAGTACTCTAGGCGTCGTCTGCAGCTGGTGACCGGCTCAGAGCTGAACGCCATGAGTTGATACCTCGCGAGAGGCTAGTGTTGCGGGCTTACCTACCTTTTCCCTGACACAGCTGAGCTGAGACACCTGGTATAATTTTTTAAACGCTTTGCTTACGCGGCAGACGAGATACCTACGCCCCCTATCGCAGGGCGCTATCGGGACTCTCTCCTGCACTTGAGAAATGAAATTCTGTAATCTTAATTACATTCCCAGCGCGGCAGTACCGCCTTCTATGAGCCATAACATATTGCAATCCAATTTATAATTAGTATTATTATTATCATGACATGACAGTTTATCATTACATAGTGTCAGGGATAAATATTCTTATTTTAACATTAACAAAGTTTCAATGAAATGTTATTGAAATTGTAAGTGTATAAATATCATTGTATGACATGACATTTTATCATTACATAGCGTCAAGGAGAAATATTCTAATTTTAACTTCAACAAAGTTTCAATGAAATGTTATTGAAATTGTATGTGTATAAATATCAGTGTATCGGTTATGTACTGCACTCCAATAAATATCGCGTTGCACGCACCTGGTGCCTCCTGATGTTGACCGCCGCGCGAACCCCGCCCCCACTCCACACTACCACACTCACATTCGCGCCGCTCCTCCGGCAGCCGGCCGATCGATCCTTCATAGCAGGGGCGCGTCTTAGATGGAGGGGGGCAGCAAAGGTGCAGGTGCACGCACCGGGGCCACCCGCCACACGGAGGGGGCTCGGTAGCCGGACCGGTAGCGCGCCCGGCCCGCGGGGCGGCGGCGCGGGCTCGATCCCCGCCGACAGCAAAAGTAAATGTATATCGGGTCCGACACCCCCAGCGGGCCCCTAGACAGTACCCCAATGCCCCCCCCCCTTCCGCTGACCCCCTGCGGACCCCCCGCGGACCACCCGCGGACCACCTCCCCCCCCCCCCCCCCCCGGACCCGATCGAATCGATGCGGGTGCCGCATAACGTACCCGCGCCTTGACCTTGCCCGCGCATCGGACCGAATGCGCCCGCTGCGGCGGGGGCTCAAACCACAGGTCGGCGCAACAACATGAAAAACAAAAAAAGGAAAAACCAGAGTGAGAACGCGGGGGTCGCGTGCGCCGCGATTGTGATCGTTACGTGACACGTTTAACCCCCTCCCCGCCAACAGCCCCCACCCGCGACGCCGCGTCCATTTGTTGTGGCTCGAAGGCAACAGGAGGGTGGGTGGGTATGAGAAACTGTTCGTCACGCGCGTGATCCGCGGACGGGCGAGGGGGGGGGGGGGGAGCCACGAGCACGGGAGGGGGGGGGGGGGCGCGGCGCTCGGCGGCCGGCGTGTGAACGCGCCCCGGCCGCGCGGCTGCCGCGCACACACGTGTACGGTGCGAAGGTCGCGGGTTCAACCCCCGGCCGCGCGGCCGGACAGAGAAAGAGAGAGAGTGGCGAGCACGCCGCGACTCCCATCAGTAAAAGTGAATGCTCGAGGGGGAATGTTTCCCGCCGCTGGGGGCGCAGGGCTCGGTTCCCTGCCTCCCGGCCTCCCGGGGCACCCGGCACCGCGGACTCGTAGACGTAGACGCGTCGGGCGCAGGACCAGCGCGGAGTGCAGGGGACTACACCGAAGGAACTACACTTGAAGCCCGACAGAAGCGGCGCTCACAGCGTTACCTCCAGAGGGAGGGAGGACTGGACTCGACCGACGCGGCCGCGTATTGGGGTGGGCGTCGGCAGCGCGAGCGAGGCACGGCCGTGAAGAGAGGGGGGGGGGGGGGGCTGCCTGCCGCCCCGCCCGAGCCAGGCCAGGCCGTACGCGAGGCCTCAGTCATGAACAGCACCCGCCAGCGCCGCCATGGGCGCCATGGGGCCCCGGCCCCGCACGGGGGCGAGTCCACGTGACGGCCAGGTCAGCACGTTGTGATGCCTCCCTCATTGATTGCAGTGTGTTGTGTTTGTTTTTCATTTGTTTTGTATTTTGTGTCACCAAGCACACTTTTTAAACATTTTGTTATATTGTACATTTTTTTATTTTTGCTACTTTGTACACTTTTTGGCGACAGTGTGTGTGTGTGTGAGAGAGAGAGACAGAGAATTATTTCTTTGTCTCCCACACTGCCACCTCGATGGCCATACGGATCTGTGTTTTTTAAATGTCTCCGTTGTGTTACTCCGTCTTGAATTACTCATTGATGTGCAGCCGAGACTTCGAAATTCATTGAAGTGACCCATAGCCAGAGGCCAGAGAGAGAGAGAGAGAGAGAGAGAGAGAGAGAGAGAGAGAGACGGCTCCGTGTGTGGCTGGCTGCGAGGTAGGCCGCTGCCCGACCCGTGTGCGCTGCGTGCTGCCTACCCCACGGTCCGCAGGCGCTCTACGCTCCAAGCTGGGCTGCGTATGCGTGTGTGTGTGTGTGAGTTTGTGTGAGTTTGTGTAGGAGCGCCGCCGTCACGACTACTTGCTTGCTTTGCTTTGAGCGAGCAGCGACAGAGAGAGAGAGAGAGACAGAGAGAGAGAGTTTTATTCAACTGAAGGTACAAAAAGACTAAAAAGTCCTACTAGAGTACCAATGTACAGGTATTTAGATAAATACAATCCAGTTCAACAAAGAAGAATAAATAAGGCGCTTAAGCTACTAAAACAGGGTGAAGAAAATACATAACGTAGTGACGCAGAGAGAGAGAGAGAGAGAGAGAGAGAGAGAGAAGGGGGGGATAAAGCGGACTGCTAAAATGCGGCACTAAATTTCCATCGACGGAAAGCAAACAAGGGGCGGGAGGAGGGGGCGGGGAGGGGGGCTGGCAGGTGAACATGCGCCATCGCGGCCCTGAGCAATCGTAATGATATTCGCGCCGTGGACACGCTACCGCCGCAACCACCGCAACCGCCGCAACCGCCGCTACCGCTGCTCCCAGCGCTACCTCCGCTCTCTCACTCCCTCCCACACCCTCCTCCACCCTCCTTCACTGCTGCCCCCTTTCCCTCCCTCCGCGACTCGCGGCTCCCCGGGGACCTGCCAGCGCGGGCATCGGGCCATCGGTCACAGTGCGCTGCCGTGCTCCGGTGACGCCCCCCCCCCCCTCACGTCCACGAATCCACGTAGCGCCTCCAGTCCGCTCTGCGAATAATCAAGTTCAGTTTGTGTCGCAGTCTGCGTGCGGCCTGTGTCCTGTTATAGGTCAAGACACGCCCTCTAAAAAATTACGAAAAAGATTATCAGTTCATAAAACGTGCAGAAATTTTCACAAATCAAAGGACTTGTTTTTTTTTCTTTCAAATTTTACAGTGTCTTGTGACTGAGAAGAACTGCCCGCACGCTCGGCAAAGGATTCGAGGGGAGCGAGGTCAGGTGGTTCGTGAACGCTCCCTCGGGACGAATGAAAAGAGTTTGAGCAGTGCGGGCGGGACGGCCCCACAGGGGGCGGCAGGGGGGGGGGGGTCTCGCGTCGTGAGGTGAAGACTGTCCTGCGTGTCGGGGCGGTGGGGGCTCGGGGGGGGGGGGGGGGGGGGGGGGGGGCTCGGAAGCGGCGGGGAGCCCCCCTCGGGGTCGTGTGACGTCGGGCAGCACGGAGTTTACGGCGCTGGGCGGCGCGCGGGGCACAGCACGGCACATAGCGTGAACCCGACTGCAAAGGAAAAGCCAGTGCAGAAATTACAGCACAGCACAGCCCCCCCCCCCCCCACACACTCCTTTTCCCTGCTTCTTGCTTAGTCCGCCCTCACGGCATGCGCCACGCAAGGCGCCACGGCCACGGCGTCCTCAGACGAGGCGAGCCCTCTGCGCCGAAAAAGCCTTCACTCCTGCGATTTTCCGTCTCTGTCACACTCTTGTCACACCCGTAAGAGATGCGAGAGAGATGGCGGCCGGCGTGACGCTCTCCTTGTCCGTCCGCAGGAGCATGCCGAGCCCGTTCTGGTCCGGCTTCGGCTGGGGCGGCGGCGGCGGCGGCGGCGGCGGCGGCGGCGGAGGCCGACGAGGAGGCCGCGTACCCGCCCAAGAGCATCCAGGAGGGCCTGCTGCAGATCGGCTCGCAGGTAAGCGGAGTTTGAGGTGCCCGTCGGCGTCCCCCCCGCCCGGAGACTGCAGCGGAGGCCGTCGTCGTGTTGCAGGCATGCCACATCCTGGTGCACCGCATCGACTCGGCCGCGGCCGAGGCCCTGCACCGGCACCACCACACGCCGCGGACGCGGCGGGGGTCGGCGTCGGCCGCGTTGGAGGCCGCCGGCAGCCCCGGCCGCCGCGCCCGCCTCGCCCAGGACCCCGAGCAGTACGTGGTGCTGCTGTCTGACCAGGGGCTGGCCGGGAAGGCGCCGCGCGGCCGCGCGGACCGCGCCGCCAGGCCCAGGGTGCCCAGGGCCTCCACGTCGGCCAAGTCGCCGCTGGCCTACGACGACCGGGAGGCGGCCATCGCGGCAGCAGCGGTACGTGCGTCGCGCGCGGCACTCGAGATGACGTTCTGACACGACCACCCGGTGCGAGTCCGCCCCGCGTCCGGAAGCGGTCGGGTTCAGTGTTGCCAGAAAAGTAGGCAAAAGGTGGCCCACACACACAGGTGTGAGGATTGTGCCTACCTCCGCCTGCCTACCAGGTAACCCCTCGTCACGGATGTCAATAGTTTGCCTAGTAGGCAGGCGGAGGTAGGCACAGTCTTGACACCCGTGTGTTTGGGCTACGTTTTGCCTTCTGGCAACACTGGTCGGATTGCAAGTACTTCGTCCCCCAGTCGTATGGGAGCGCCCCCGCGCAAAGCGGGCCGCCGTGGACCTGTGGCGCCACCTTTAGGGACTCTGACGAGCCAACCGGTGGGTAGGCAACCCCAACACTCGCCTCACCCGAACTGCCCGTGGGTTGTGCGTGTTGCCTACCTACCGGTAGGTTCGTCAGAGTGCCGAGAGATAGCACCACGGGTCACCGGCGGCGCCCATTGCGCACCGGCTGGGAGACGACCTCCCCGCACTTCGGGCGTTTGAGCACGTTCATAAACTACTTGACAGATTTTAGGCCACTTTTGAACACCCTCCCCCTTTCGTGACCGGGCTAACCTAACCTTCTCATGCATTAAGGATAGGATCGTGACCGACAGCCGCACCCCCCCCCCCTTCCCCTAAGTTGGTCACATCGTTCATGAACGTCCGCTTGTGTGCATGAGCGCCCCGCCACGGCTCGGGGCGGGCGCCTCATGGGAGGCATCTCCTCGCGCCCCTTCCTTCAGGTGGAACCTGGAAACATTCGCATGGGGAGGTATGCCGTATTCCCATGGGAAGCGTTTCCCATGGGAAATAAAGAGACTATGTTCGAGATACAAACCTTCCGACCCTCCAATCACCACTCCACCTCTCTACCGCCTACGCCACCCATGAGAGGGTGGTTCCGATACTGATTAGGATAGGATCGACCCATGGTGAACTTCCCGTGGGGTTGAGTTCCCATGGGTGACGTCGCATGGGAATGAGTCCCTATGGGACACAATTCCTTCCCCAAGGGAAGCAGCTCGCCTTCCCCTTCCCATGGGTCACAAAATCATTCCAATGGGACCGACGTCTTACCCCATGGGCATTGCTTTTCCCATGAGAGGGCACTCCATATGCCATGGGTATAACCCGGAATCCCATGGGGACTCTTGCTAAGGGACCCGTTGTGGCCATAGGATTCTTAGCCTGGATGTAGGCAAAGAGCGCGATGTACCAAAAAAAAAAAAACAGAGTCTTTCTACGCCACTGTGGAAGAAGGAAGAACCCCCCTCACTCCTTGTCTTCCCCTCTCCCTCTCGCTCTCCCCCCCCCCCCTCCCCTTCCACCTCCACTTCCCTTCCCCCTCCCCTCCGGCCATCAGCTGTGCGGACGTCAACAAAAGCAACAGCGCACAACAAAAGCAGCCGACGCCTGCATCCCGCGGCCGGTGAGGCGTAGTCCCGCATATTCGTCTCGAATCCAGCTTGTAATTCAGTTCCCCTTCACACGATTTCGGGTGCCTTGAAACGGATCAGCAGCGTGACCTTAACACGAGTTGAGGTCGCGTCCTCCTCCCACGGAGCGCAATGAAAATAACGTTGGGGCAGGACCAGAAGGTTAGTTTGTGGCGGTTGATATTGATGGATAATGCCTCTGATGACTGCTCAAGCTGCTGCTGTTTTCTCGACTACCCGTTCAACTAATCAAATATAAAATCTGAAACACTTTATTAGTTTGAAGTGATCTCCTAGCTCTTACCAGTGGCCCTTTGTATTTTAATGAGTGTGGTATTTCAGCAGGTAGCCTCGTCCAAGAAGCTTAGCTCAGTTGCGGATGATGAAGAACAATGGGGATCTCGATTCCTTATGCGATCAGAGGAGGACCTCTCTATGCCGCATCATCCTCACAATTCCAAGTAACATTAGTTTGCGATTGATTGTTTCATATATTTTTTTATAAACAGCACCTTGTTTTAATACCAATGTGCATTTTTCCCCTCTTTAGGTGGAGTTCTCGGGGATGGTGTAAACCAGCCTATATTCCAATATCAATAATTCTTGTCATGATAGTGCTTGTTGTTCTGTTACCTCTTCTGGAACAGTCAGAACACTGGAATGAAAAAATTAAACTTGACTATGGACCCCTCTCTTGCCAAAACACCTGCATGTAGTGTTACTTTTGTTCTCTGTATCTCTCAGCCGTGTCATAAATTTAAGAAAAACTTTACTTTTATATCTATGCTTTCATCAGGATATCTTTGGTGGAAAGCATCCCTGAGGGCTTGACATACTCTCCAGGAGCTCCAAAATTCCCTTCCACGTTTGATGTTTGGGATAACCTGATAAATATATCTCAAAGCTCCATTGAGATAGCCGCACTTTACTTTACGCTGCGGGGAGCTGATGTGTATCCCCACCCATCTGCTCATGAGGTACTCTTTAAATATTCTGCTATCCAATTTTACTTTTGAAATAACTGCCACATTGAATATTAATTTTTGCAAATTTTTGTCAGGGTGAGGAAATTTTCAGCAAGCTGATGGATGCATCTATGGAACGTAACATTAAATTGAGAATTGCTCAGAATGCTCCATCAAGGGATATGCCTGGAACAGATACAGAGGAGCTAGAAAAAAGAGGCCTTGCAGAGGTAAATGATGCACTCTACAAGCTATTTTGAAGCATCTCTACATTGTCTTATTCTGTACTGAATCTAAAATTGATTTTGCCAGGTGAGAAGTGTGAACTTTGCAAAACTATTAGGGTCAGGAGTGCTGCACACTAAGTTCTGGATTGTGGATCGTAAGCATGTCTATCTTGGAAGTGCAAACATGGACTGGCGCTCACTTACTCAGGTAAGGGTTGTTTAATCAAGTTGAAAGCAACTGAGATTCAATTTGTAGTTCATGCCTTGACAATGTTCATTTATTGTTGTCAATGCAGGTGAAAGAAATGGGTGCTGTATTGTATGACTGTCCATGTGTAGCAGATGACATTTTGAAAATATTCAATGTTTACTGGGATTTGGGGAAAGAGAATGCAGTGATCCCCCCAAAATGGCCTGATTCCTACAGTACAATGTTTAACATGGCCACACCTTTGAATATATCTCTGAATGGAACCCAGGCCAACACATTTTTGTCAAGCTCTCCTCCACAATTTTCTCCAGCTGGTCGCTCTGAGGATGTTGACACTATAGTTAATTTAATTGAAAGTGCCGAAAAATTTGTTTACATATCAGTGATGGATTATATTCCCATGATGATATACTCTGCTAGACCAAAGTAAGTAAAAGTAGATTCCATGTGCAAGAAAGTCTTTTTAAATAAATTTATTTGAATTTTTTAAAAACTTTTTCTACGTAGGTTTTGGCCTGTGTTCAATGATGCATTGCTACATGCCGCAATCAACAACAAAGTTCGACTACGCCTGCTAATATCATCATGGAATCACACCAGGAAAGCGGAAATTCAGTTCTTGAGGTCTTTGCAAGATATTAATGAATCGTATAAGCATGTCAGCATTGAAGTGGTAAATATTCAAAGGAAATTTCCTGTGAACCATTGATTATATGTTCACTGTTATCAATTCTTCTTCCTAATCCTTTTCTCTTTTTTTTCCAGAAACTCTTCAAGGTACCTGCTAGTCCAGATCAGCAGAAAATCCCCTTCAGTCGTGTGAACCACAATAAGTACATGGTGACCGACAATGCTGCTTACATTGGAACTTCAAACTGGTCAGGAGATTATTTTGTGGACACGGCAGGTGTTGGCTTGGTTGTGAAACCGTCCGTGTCAAATCGTAAACAAAATCCTCTACCACTTCGTGACCAATTACAATCTGTGTTTGAAAGGGACTGGAATTCACCATATGCAAGGAATCTTTCCCAGTTATCAAGTGAGGAATTTTCTTCCTTCGAGTGATTTGTATCTTCCTGGTTGGTTGTATTTTCAACAGTATTTTTATCTTTCCTATCTCTTTAGCTCAATTATTGTCTTACTCCTGTTAAGTGTGTGTGTGTGTAATTTTTAAAGATCGGGTCTAGTATGTAAAGAGTGGCAAACAATGTAAAAAAAAGTTTTTATAAATTTTATTACTTAATATTATATATCACATTCAATTTTAAAATGACTGTATTCCTTAAAGTAACAATGTCTTTAAATTAAAATAGTAATATAGTAATGAATAACCATGCATTCTTATTTAGAATACAAAAGTAGCTAAAATACAAAGGGCAGTGCTATCTGTGAGATTCTTAATTCCAGTTGCTTTAAAGAGGTCCATTTCATCTTTGGCTTAACTTCCTAGTTCAGACTCAAATATAATACTGTGGGACAGACTCATACACCAGATTATCTCATGTCTTAATATTAACCAATTTAGTACAAATAGTCAGTCCACATTCACCTTGAAAAGATACATACAAATTATAAATTAAATATGAACGGCTAGTCCATATCCACTTTAAAAAGTTTTACAACTTTAGTGATAGGCCTATTACAATAGGGACAAGCTTTCCTTTCCATCCATATCCTGTGGGCACACACATAACAGAATAACTGGTGACCCAGCTCCCCATGAATGAATATTCCATTGCAAGGTGCACTCATACAACCGGCACACAGAGATCGATTTACAAACACTTCCTCAACAGGTTGGCTACTAAAATTATCTTCCTCAGTTGAGTTTGAAGGGCTGCTTTCTGTAAAGACACAAAAGTCAACATTAACGAGGGCAAGCAATCTACAAGTGCAGAAGTACATTGGAATAGGAGGGTCAATTTACCTTTGCTGGAAACTGAGCAGCTTCCTTCTCTCCTCTTTTTCTTCCTTAAGGTAGGACGGGGTGGAAGAAAACGCTTCCGGTCCTGGACAAAAGAAAGCATGTGAGTATAAAGAGGTTTGGAAAATGAAACAACATCACAAACTGAACTAAAACTTGAATAAAAGATAAAACTTACTTTATAGCATCTTCTGCAGTGCAAGAAGGGAGAACTTATGGTCATATGACATTTGACACATCGGTGCTGGCTTTTTGAGAGAGGGCGAAATGATTCAATGGCATTGTCCTAGAAAGAAAAATTCCAAAATATATCAAAAATAGGCACAAAAAGAAAAATGCAGCACTGTCATATTACACCACAGCTTTGACAACCTACCTCAGGCCCAGAGGAGATTTCAGGGAGGGAGACAGACCCTGAGTCAACAGATGCTGGCGACATCTCCGTGTCTGACAACGACGAGGACTCAGTGTCCGGTGTGTCCTGACAGGAAGCTGCAACGGCAATGACACCATTGTTATTTATCAAAAACTCAACGCAGAGTAACAGTTTACAATTCTGTTACACCACTGCACGTCATCCTTACCTGTTAACTCCATCTGTGCGCTGTCAACACTCTCGGTCTCTGAGAGCTCAATGTCCGACTCGGACTCAAGTTGAAAAAACATCCTGGCCCTGCAGCAGGAAAGAGACACACGGTTAAAGAGTGCAGGCACGAAAGGGTGGGCGTGCTGAGGGCACGGTGTCCTGCAGGCACGCCGGCACAGGAGAGGCGGGGGGCGTGCTACGTACATGGTGGTGGAGTCCAGGTCCAGAGGCAGGTCCAGGGGCAGGCGCGGCTGGCGGTACGCTGCGACACCGGGGAGCTGCGGGCGCGGAACACAAGTCACTGGCGCACTCTCCATACTGGCTCTGTGCGGGAGGCTCGGTGTTGACTAACAGCACAAGTATTAGTCACGCGCGGACACTGCGGGGCAGGACTGAGCGTGTCGCGTCACGATCCGATCTGCAGCGCGGCCAAAACAGAACAGGGCCAGCAGAAGACGGCTCGCGGTCGGGCAGGTTCCGACAAGTTGAAACCTGCACGGAACCGCCTGTTTGTGTAAGCGCAGTCTGGCCAACCTGAAGTGCAGTGCAACACAGCTGTCAACACGGCAAGGGCATTTCAGGACGGAACGCCACAACGCCAGCTCTACTGTAAATTTTCGATTAATTTTCAAAATAAATATCGACACTCGCAAGCGAATTATTTTATGAAACGAGAAAATTGGACAGGCAAAGTTCTGGAAAGAGAAAGTAATCTCCAGAACCATCTGGAACGTTTTTCTCCGGGGAGAAACAATTCCATTTCTCCCTCGAGAACACTCTCGAAATTGTACGACAGTCAAATACTCTTGAAAGGGGATCTTACAGCCTTCAGGCTTAGATTTTAATTTTAGAACGCGTTAAATAGTTCAAAAGCTAGTATTTTTTGACATTTTTTCGTAGTGTGCTGTGACTGTACTTTTTATCTACACGTTAACCAACACGAATGCATAAATGCATGCATTTGGCTTGCATTTTGATAGAAAATAAAATAGGAAGAAAGTGTAACAATACATGCAAATCAGAGGATAGCGGATAAGAAAGGAATTAACTTTCATCGCCAGTTTCGGTGTGCATTCCTTTAGAGTGCTGCCTCTAGATATTGTCGCTGATGTGTGTCAAATTTGTAATTTTGCGAACTGTGGTCAAGAGGTGAAGGCGCGGTGTTTTGTATATCGTTTGGGGCATGGTAGGGACTAAAACTATGTTAAGTGTTTGCGTCATAGCATCAACTCTGAAGACAGTTGGCACTTTTCGGGATACGGTCTTGGCAAAGTACGTCATCTCAGGATAACATTAATCAAGGTACGATGAAGTTCCGTGAAGTTCGAACTAACCTCTTGAACAGCCTATTGTTCATTACTGCTCGCTTTAGTATCATCTTTAATTCAATTCAATACAAGTTGTCACTTTAAGACGGTTGTTAGACTCAATTGGAATCATTGTACCACTTAGGTTTCCTGCGTTTTATTTCTAAGTGAGGCGCATAGTAGAGCGTTGCTAACAGTGAGATTTATGTTGTTTACATCTGAACTGTGTTTGTTGCCTACGCTACGTAGCAGCACTACCGGTCAGTGAACTGCCTGTAAACCCTTCACCAAGCTGAAGGGGAGGCAACTACTTTCGGATTTAATAGTTCAAGAAACTGACTGTGATTTCTTGAGATTTTAATACGGTTATGCAATTTTAAATACCCCAAAGCCGGGTTTCCCTAACCTAAACAACATTGAAGTGACTCTGGTACAATTGTTGGAAGCATATTTATGTCGTGTTGACTTCTGATAAATCTGTGATGATGTGGTATTGTAGTATCCTCCTCATTAGTTTCACAGTCTGCATCTGCAGGAGCGAATTTTGTTCAAATGACGAGGGATGTACCCAACAAGTGGTTGAAGCTTCTTCAACAAAATACTCGCAAGAAATGAACGAAAAGTTTTTTCAACTGCAAGAAAAAATTTCTAAAGCTTTTAATGAATATGTTGATTGCTCCCCCTTTAATTGTTCCTGTCATTCTGGTGTTATCAAGAATGACTTATCAAAATTTAAAAATGGAATTTCAACTCAAATGATTAAGGCTGCACAGACTCGAGGAACCAAGTATCAGATAATTGATCATCGCCTTTATCGTGCTAAAGCATGTATGTTCCCTGCTAGATGTGCCGGTGTAGAGCACTTCCTTTTTAAAATCAAAGCAAAAATTCCAAATACTGAATTTGTCTTAAATACGCGCGACTGGCCTCAGATAAGCAAGTATCATAATCAGCTGCAACCTGTACTTTCATTCAGCAAAACTGACGAGTATCATGATATATTGTATCCGGCATGGAGTTTCTGGGAAGGTGGACCGGCTATCAAGCTGTACCCGCAGGGACTGGGCCGTTGGGACAGGCATCGTGATTCCTTGAGAACAGCCTCAGAACGCTGGAGCTGGGAGAAGAAAATGACTGTTGCCTTTTTTAGAGGCTCAAGAACAACAGAGGAGAGAGATGCTTTGGTGATCTTGTCACGAGAGGAGCCTGATCTAGTAAATGCGCGCTACACCAAAAATCAAGCATGGAGATCGAATGCAGACACCCTTGATGCTCCACCAGCTGAAGAAGTGTCCCTTGAGGAACACTGTAAATACAAGTACCTGTTCAATTTTCGTGGTGTAGCTGCGAGTTTCCGCCTGAAACATCTTTTCCTGTGCAAAAGTCTGGTGTTTCATGTTGGAAACGAATGGATTGAGTTTTTCTACCCAGCTATGAAACCTTGGGTGCATTATGTACCCGTTAAAAGTGGAGCTACAAAAGATGAGATAAAGCAGCTGCTGAACTTTGTCATGGAGAATGATGCTATTGCAAGGAGAATTGCAGAGCAAGGTCATGACTTCATATGGAATCATCTGAAGATGAAAGATGTTATTTGCTTCTGGAGGAAACTTCTAAAGCAGTACACTAAACTTTTGAAGTATGAACCCACCATAGATGAATCTATGATTGAAATCACTCACACCTCGTGACACTGAACGTCACTTCAAACTTGAAGAATCTTCACCCATCTTATCAACAAAAAAAAAACAAATGTAAGAGGCCGAAAAATTTTCTCATGTTTTTTTTTAGCATAATTTTTTTTTTATTAGGGTTCGTGCATTTCAATGACTTGAGGAAACATTTGGTATTTCTTCTTGGCTGAAATTGTTAATTACACTTATACTATCTTCCTTTTAATAATACTGATCAATTTCTTTGTGAGGACGTTGTCCGGTTGGATCAAATTCTCCACGAGATTAAAATGATCCACTTCAGGGACCTCGTAGCATTTGGCATCCATTTTTTTCTCACAGACTTTCTGCAACAAAATATTTTTTTTAAAATATCAATGCAACCTTCACACTTTTTTATTGTTGAAATTTGTTGTTTATTTGACTTACTTCAAGAAATTGTCTGGATTGAGAGTGAAATGCAGGAGAGTCATTTTGCCCATATATAATTACTACTTTAACATCATGATTGTTGTGAATGTTCATGCTCATTGGACTGTGCCTTTCTGCCTCTTCCCTTGAAAAAGGAGGAAAAGAAAATTATTTAATTGGGCCAAAATTTTTCTGTTGCAGATTTCCTGAACATCTTTGCACCATGGCAGATTTAAATGCAGCTATTGTGGACTGTATCGATCGTAGTGATGTTGAGGGCCTTTCCAAGGTTCTGAAAGGAAGAAATGTAAATGCAACCGTGGATAGAAAATGGCCTCCATTGCTTCATGCTTGTATTCTTGGCAAAGACAGCATTGTGGAGTACTTGCTACAACAAGGGGCTGCAGCAGACTGTGAATCTGAGCTATTTACTCCTCTAATGGCTGTTTGCAATTCAGATGCACATGACAAGGAGGCACTTGTAAACTGTGCAAGGTACATTTTAGAACGAGGTGTTGATCCTGACGCCATGGACAAATATAAAACAACGGCATTAATGTATGCATGTACCAAAGGACATGAGGCATTGGTGTCACTTTTATTGGATGCCAAGTGTGATGTTAATAAATTTGATAATGAAGGGTTTACTGCTTTGCACTCGGCATGCATGTACACACACTCCAATATAGTCAAACTCCTGCTAGAGCATGGGGTTGAGAAGAACATAAAGGACCGACGAGGCCGCACTCCCTTAGATTTGGCAGTTGCCAAGGGTGCAGATGATATTATTGAATTGTTAAGTGGCTCAGTATTGGTAGAGGTAGAATCAAGAAAACAGAAAACCTATGTCAGAAAGGAGTCACCATTTGAAAAGCTTCTGGCTCAGTTGCCAAGTTACAATGATAATTCTGGTAAAATTGGATTCTTTAATGATATAGAAACACTTTTATCTGGCATGGGAGCAGGAATGAGTAACAAAGCAAACCTATTCCTTGAAAAAAATGTTTCTCTTGCTGAATTTTTAAATATTAAGGATGATGATCTGAATAAGTTAGGTGTGCACTTTTCTTCTCAACGTGAGAAAATAATTGTTGGCAATAAAAGATTTTTGATACACCCATGGGCACCTGGTTCTGTTCATGAATTTAAAAATAATACTGTCATAGATATTATGGATATTATCCGCTCTCTTGCAAATTGTACAAAACAACTTCACATCATATGGGCCACGTCTGTTTACTGTAATGATAGAGTTACTTTACCTTCAGATAACAATGACCCCAATGTAGACAAACTGTTCAGAGCAGTTCTTGAGGTTCGGAAAACACTAGCAGCTCTCATCAATGAACTAAGTTTAATTCAGGAGAAGGCTGAAGGTCTGGATGAAAGCCATCCGGTGGCAGTGGCTGACCTGGTAGTTCCTACTAAACGTTCGAGATTTGTGTCATCTAAGAAAATTTTCATTGTTTCTGCATTTTGTGCACTAGTTGCATGGAAGGCTAATTTGATTAGCATTTTCAAAAAGTAATGATTCTGAAGTTACTTTTCTGGTTTCAAGTATTATACTGTGACAAAGACTGAACATCCTTGTTCATAACATAAAAAAGGGAGATAGAATTAGCAATCATCATTATGTGATACTAGTGTAATTCTTGTTACCTGTTTTTCTCTTCTAATAATATAACTTTTTTTAAGCTCTGTATTGTGACTGCATTTCTTCCTAGTTCTGTTTGACAATTGTTATTTACTCTAATATGTCAAAAAAAATTCCACTGCAAATTTAGAGAGCTAAAAATTATGACTGACATGGGTATCTTGAGACTGCTATGAGCCCTTACTCAATCTTAAAGGGAAATTTTATGTTTGTATTTACCTGAATAAAATACGTCTTGTTTACTATTGTAATTCTACCTTTTGTTCTCTATACTACTCACTCGTTCATTTGGAGAGGCTTGTTGATGTAGGTGTGCACGATTGGTCTTAAATCGAAGATGCCGCTTATTGGCAAGAAACCTTTAATAAGCCGACTCTGTGGTTCGGGCAGTGAGTCCATCCAGCCTGATGTGAGGAGGACTCCTGTCAGATGTCCCCCTGCAGAGAACCCACTAAACCACACTCCTCTGGGGAAGCAGAAGTTATTATCTCACCTGCTTGGTAGTCATTAACACCTGGATAACCGGCATTAAGTTACCTTGACGAAAGTTTTTCTGCAAGTGCCATGACGTGGCTGCCAGCGCGCTTGATTTCCTCCACAATCTGGGCCATGTTTGCTGGAACCATGGAACGTGAGTTAGTCCCCTCTGACCGCTCAGGACATGACACCGTGGGCCTGCTTGCCTGCTTACCGTGCGGCGCCAGGTCGTACCCCACCACCAGCACCCTGATGCCGGCATCGTATAGAGGCCCCACCGGGTAGCAGCTCACATCCTTGCTGAGGTGCTGCCAGTAACCGCCGTGAATGTAGACAAAGATGGGCGCATCTGCAACGGTCAAGCACAGCATACCCTTGCCATACCCGACCCCACGGCGGCGGTGGCGGGTACGCTGGGTCGGAGCTGCACTCTCTCTCTCTCTCTCTCTCTCTCTCTCTCTCTCTCTCTCTCTCTCTCTCTCTCTCTCTCTCTCTCTCTCTCTCTCTCTCTCTCTCTCTCTCTCTCTCCCCCCCCCCCTCTCTCTCTCTCTCTCACTCATGGCCCTCGTTGTTTGACCGGGCTACTCACCGTCGGGTAGGCTGTCCACTCCGAACTCGTCCATCGTCTCTCTGGGACCCTCCCCGTAGCGGTGGGTGCGGTAGGGCACTGCGGCACGCACCCGATCGCTCTCTGGTTGGGAGGGTGGGGAAGAGAGTCATGAGCTGGTTCGAGGGGGAAGTCCCCCCCCCCCCCCCCCACACACACACACACACGACTTGGTTTACCCGCGCTCGTGATCTGGATGTGGGTGTCCACGACGAGTTTCTCGGGCATCCTCAGGACCCAGAAACGCGGCGAGTACTGAACCTCGAGGTCCTGGAACGCACGATGGGTATGAGAAAGCCCCGGCGAGTGTGTCGCCTCGGGAACCGCCGGTCCACACGCCCACGCGAACGGATGTGCCGCGTCGCGTGAACGGACAAGGAGTGTTCTCTGTTCACTTCCCCTGGACTGCATTCATGATCTTTATTCTGGCCGTGCGGTGGGTGCATCGGCGGCGGCGAGTGCAGGGAGGCGGTGAGGCGTAACGCCACAGATACGGTGACCCTGCAGCGCTGTGCGGAGCGGAGCGGAGCGCGGCGGGCGGACATCAACTCTACGCCATCAGCGCAGACAAGCTCCTCGCCCTTTAGTGAGGAAACCACGAATGTTTTCGAGCAACCAAGGGCGGTTTTGTACTACCAAGGACCTCTTCTATTTCCCATATTAGTTTCATCAGAATCCGGAACACACACAAAAAAAAAATTGGTCAAAAAAATGGTAAGGCCTTTTCAATTTTTCAGATTTTGGTCAGGAAACAAAATTTTGATTTCTCCGGCGGAATGTGTCTAAACCAACCTCTAGACGTCGTTCCGCCATGGAAAGTGTGCCGCATGGCCCTCATGACTCCGGAAAATGCGAAAAACACGTCCCCGCCGGGAGGGTAGGCAGCACAACTTGCACCACACGTGAGGCCCTTTTGTGAAGAAACCACGGGTGTTTTCGAGCAACCAAGTGTGGTTTTGTACTAATTAGGACCTCTTCTATCTCCCATATCAGTTTCATAAAAATCCGGAACACAAAATTTTTTTGGCATAAAAATGGTAAGGCCTTTGCGATTTTTCAGATTTTGACCAGGAAACAAAATTTCGTTTTCTCGCCCGGAATGTGTATAAACCGACCTCCAGACGTCGTTCCGTCATGAAATGTGTGCCGCAATGCCCTCATGGCTCCGGAAAATGCGAAAAACACGTCCATGCCGGGAGGGTAGGCAGCACAACTTGCACCACACCGCATCTTGCCTTTTCTTCCCCCTCGCGTTCGCGTAATGTTGAATTTTTAACGTAAAATTATTGATTGAAGCACGTCCGTACCGTGTAGCCGTACTCCGCCATGCTGGTGGTGGTTTGGTGCTGAGAGGAGCTCTCTCGCCGTCCGGCAGTCCGCTCACCGACTGACTGTAAGCGCTGTTACTGAGCGCAGCGGGGGGCGTAAGGGAAGCCCCGGGGGGCGGCGGTGGCGGGGGTCTGCGTGGCGGCGGCTCGTGTGTCCCCTGCTCCCATTTTGAAACCCTATCGGAGCAAGAAGGCTCTTCGGACACCCCCCGCGTAGGACTGCGTGGGCGCGTGCCGGCGGGTGGCGGTGCGTGTCCTGGCGGATTACATTTCCCGCAGCCGGCAGAGTTACGCGTCATGAAGCGGCCATGCGAGCCCGTTGGCATGTCAAAATGCATAATACACACCGTAATGCAGAACTTCACGAGCAGAATTTTCTACACGCATATTTGTATATTCGTGTTCGAGTTAGTGTTTGCAAAACTAGAATAGGGGAACCGTACGTTGGGCCACCTGTCTCCCAGGCGTGAACGTAGCACCGTGTTTCCCGGGCCATGAACGTCACAAAATAAAAATTATAAATTTTGTCAAATTTTATAAAAAGGGCAGGGCTGTTATACCTCATCGATTTAATCAATGTCTAAAGAACGATTTACTCTTTCACCTCAAATATTTCAGTCTTCAGGATTATAAAATGTTGAGTGTGTTTGTACTGATCCCTTCTTTTTATCATTGAGACGGGCATCCATATTTCATTCAGTGTTTGCGAGCGTGAATTTGTAAAAGGTTCGAAATAAAAAGGAATTTTTGACGGCAATCAGACCTCTGTATGATTTATTATCAACTTTGCATGGTAATGACAAGGTATTTGAGCTCACATGGGAGGCATCATATGGGGAGAAAAAACTTTGCAGAGGTACCATGAGCAAATATCAAATAACAGAATAAGATTTGAAAGTGAAAGATACATATTTTAAAATACTTTAGTTGCTGATAGCTGCCCAAGGCATTTGGATTTCTAATAATGAAAGCAGAGGCATATAGAATGCAGGTTACAATGCAACATTTGTGATGTTGGCTGTCGACACAGTAATAAACAAAATTTGTCAATGATGATAAGTGGAGTTAGGGCCAGTTTCAAAGCCTATCAAAAAGTGGAATACTGTATGGAAGAAAAAGCCATCAACTAAAATCCACTCCATCTTCTTTACCTTCTGACATCATTGGGATATTTTAAAGTACACAGTCATACAAAATATATATACATATTCCTTTATTAATATTGGCAACCATTCATGGCTATTGGCAACAAAAATCACACAAAATTGTTTACAATGACAGGTAAGACCTATCATTACAGTTTTCCTCCATAGACAAATATGTGCCGTTTATTCAGCACTTGGTATCTAAATAATTAATGTCAACGGCAGGAGACAAGAACCTCTCACAGTTAAATCAAAACCTTCTTTACAATATCACTCACATAAAAACTGAAGGTTTTAGAGAAACATGGAAATTTCTCTTTGGTTTAAATAACATTTTAGAGATGTTTCGGATTGTATCATCTGGGTCTAGAGACTTGAAACACATTTCAAATCTGAGGGTGGTGAGAGAGAAATACATGTCTCTGATTTGGAACCAAACACATTTGAAAACGTGTATGCACATGACGACACTATTCTTATGTACACTAATTAAAGCTATTCTTAATGGACTTAGCTGACTTGAGTCTAGTGCCACAAGCAGGAAAGTTAGAATCAGTGACTAAGAAACAGAACAGATCTAAAACATATTACAAAATGTTATAGAAATTATTATTATTATTATAACTTCAGTACATGGAAATACTTTGGAATATTAAAGTGTTATCAGAGTTACACAATGATAATTACACAGTTACAAGCCCACGGACAATGCAATTCCTTGAACATACAGATCTGAGAAAAGACTGCACCATTTAAGAGGTCGAATATTCCAATACGAGAATTCTGACTCTCATATGGTTTCTTGTTAATGGAGTTACATTGTGACCCCCATTTGGCCGCTACAAAACATAGTAAAACTGATGAGTGTGTCATTTTAAAACAAACAACCACTCAACAAACAACATCATGCAGATGTGCAAACTGCATGTTTTTCAATACCAACCTTTTTGGTTTAATGAATATCAGTTTTTCTTTTAAATCCAATGATTTGAGGCACAAACTTTTTTTGTGTCAACTTAGAATAAACTGAAATAACATATTTGGATTTCTTAGAAATCACTTCCTTTTAAATTTTTTAAAAGATTTTCGCTTTGAGGAGGCACTTTCTGGGGAAAATTATGTAGTAACATGCCTCGCCAGCGAGACGCTGTTTGTAATATCACATGATCTTGACCCAGACCACTTTCATGGTGCTGTAGATCAGGAGTCCCACACTTGTTTAGAGGTTTAAAAGATGCGCATCAAAAAAATTAAACTGGTACAGCAATAGTTTGGCACTAAACAAATTGCACTCTCTTACTGCTCCAAGTGAACATTCACATTCCATTTCTCCACTCTCACCAATAAATACAACACAGTCAAACACATTTCACACTTGTCATGGCACCAATTTCAGTCAGTAGCAGGTTGCACAGATGCTTCTGCTTGTGATGGTGAGGTGGGAGACTGTCCAGGATTTGCTGAAGCTGGTGCCGAAACTCGCTGTTGAACGAGTGACAGGAGAAGATCTGAGTACTGTTGCATCATGGTGACAGCACTACCACTTCCCCCTGAGGCAACTAAATCTTGAAGTTTGTTGGCGAGGGCAGGGTCTGACGAAGATGTTCCATTTGCCATAGGCATTCCATTAGTGGTTGGCATCACAGACCCACCACCAGCAATCAGTCGCAAAGTACGTTGCGCTTCACCTACAGCACCTTCGAGTCCCTGAAGAAGAGGGTCTTGGCTGCTGCGTTCAGTACTTTCCATTGCAAGTCTTTTGTGAAGCTGTACAACTGTGTCTGCAGTCCTCATGAGCTGATCAGTTATTGACGAGATGAGCTCATGTGACACTGGAAAAGAGATTGATAGGGTCAAAGTGGTGTCACTGAACAATTCACAATGAGTAGAAATCTTACAGAAACTTACAAGGGGCACTGGCAACATCAACTCCACTGTCTGTATCCTTCACAGGCAATTCTTGAGGGGATGGGTCCAGTTGGTGTGACATATTGGCTGTATTGTTGGCTCTAAGGCGAGTAGGACGTGGTGGTGGAACAGGTGCCATCATTTCACGGTCACCACCAAAACGGTTAGAAGCTTGTCCCGCTGTCAATGTTCTTCTGTGGGGTATGGCACTGTGACCTCCAGGAGGAAGACTCATCGGCGCTCTGAGGAAGACCGACAAAATTACCCACTGAGCTGATTCAAGGAGAAAGTCATTTCCTATGAAAGAGAGATGCTCACCCTGTTGGCCTGTCTATACTGGAACTCCTCTGTCTTGGTTTCCCCACAAGAGAGGTCTCTTCAGAACTTGAATCATCATGGTTGCCAACCTGGCTCAAGTTCACTAAAACACAAAAATTGGTTTAAAAAAAAAATTCAAATGAATTTCATGTTGATTCAAAGAATCAATACTTACTACTGGAAAATGCTCCAGACAAACCACGTTTGGCAGTCATTCTCCCTTTCCCTCCCACTCCACCAGCCATTTTATTCTGAGAAGAGATAGTTGGACGCATAAGTCCGTTCATACGAATAGCAGGGGTGGGATGATGACTCAAACTCAGATCACTTTCAGAATCGCTCTGAGACAGAAAAGAGACAAATTTGATTAAAGAAACAAAAATTTGAAAACATTGAATTGCATGATCAGAGCAAACATACCTGATTAAGAACACCAACAGAACTACTTCTGGTCATTGCTGGACCAGTCTTGAAGCCTGGACGGGGAAGAGTACGACTTGCATTGTTGGTTTTGTGATTTGATACTTTTCCTGAAACTAAAATACCAAACAATAAATTATGGGACAAGATAATAAACAAAATGAAAATTGGGACAGAAAAAATTGAATGATAGTACTAATTTAAATATTTAAAAAAAAAATTCATATGTGTCTGATAAAGCAAAGTAACACATAGTAAACTTGATTCTACCCGTAATATATATGGACATGCAGTGAACGGCTTTGCTACTCATAACACAGCTAATTCAAGAACTACAAAACAATAAATTTGCTTGCATATCATGTGACAAGGGTTCAGTTCAAAGAATCTAGAACTACCTGCAGTATCAAGGGTGAGAGAACAAAGTGGTCTTCATGAATTTAGTAGCATTAAATATTGACTTCTGCAGGAATCTATTTGTGTTACAAGAGCCTGTAGATATTTTGGGTGCCTCAACTTGTCATTAATATTGAGTCATCATTTATAGAAACACTAGGGGTTGAAATGGATACCTTGGACAGGTGTTCTTCGGGGTGAGGGATTGGCAAGATCGCTGAGGGAACAGGCGCGACGCATCGCCCCTCCGGGTTCAGTGCCACCATCATCACTGTCCACAGCTGTTTGGGGAATTACACACAATCAATACACATGCGCAATACGTTTGTTTGTCAAGCCAGCCTCTCTCAGAGCTGGACAATGCACAAAAGTGAACTATGAGATAATGTTGTCAGGCACATTAATTACTGTTTTAAGGAAAAGCCACAACAGAAAAGCTTCAGTGACACACACACATTTTTCTATAAAACCAATACACATCTAAGCTGGCAACAAAAGCTAAAAAGCACATAGTGTAACCAGAAAAACTCCTAAGGAAAACTAAAAACAAATCACTATTAGACAAAACAGCCTACATAAAGCAAATCACTCAAAAATATGGATATTGCAACTGATCTGTCCATAGCTGCAAAATCTTACAGTTTGGATTAGTTTGAAGGGGAAATTTATTATGGGTAGGTTTGCCTTGCCATCAGCAGCAGGACATTTCTGTATGTCAGCGAAAAGCTATAACAAGACATTGGCATGTGATTCAGTACAGACAAAAGCTGCATCACATAAATAAAAAAAAAAATCCTGATGAGCTACCTGGAAGAGTTGGAGTGTATTGATATAATGTTGCTGTGTTGAAAAAAGAAAAAAGAAAACAAAAGAAATAAAAAACATTGGTCATAACAAATCTGTAAGGACAAACTTTTTTTTAAAGTCTCAAAACCAAGTCTCTTTGAGGAGTCCCCTTGGGAGTTAAACCATAGCTCCCAATTTAAAAAAAAAGTCCAATAAAAAAAAAATTTAAAATTAGGCAATAGCCAACATATCCAGAGGAGTGGTTAAAAGGAGGGAGGGGATTGGGAGGAGAAGAGGATAAAAAAGATGAAGGATTATTTCTATTTTAAAAGATAAGAAAGAAAGTGTATCAGCAGCATGCATGTGTCTCAGTACATGCAAAACAAAAAGGCTGATCAATAACGAAGAAAGAAAATCAATGAGCAAGTGGAGCAGTGCGACAAAGGCTAATAAGGACGCAGTGATGTGTAAGTGTACCTGAGACGCATTTGGAAGGTAGCAGTTGGTGATGGTTGTGTTGACGCAAAGCTAAACGCTTAGCGAGCTGGTTAGATGCAGCTGGTGGTGGAGCATGCCCTGGAATTGTTAGTCCTGGAGGTCGAGGCCACAGACGTTTGGGAGAGTTCGCACAAGAGGAAGAGGTAGCAGGTGTTGAAGATCCGGAATCCCAGTTAACCACAGCTAAACTATCATCATTACAGTCAGAGAGGCCATCCTCACTACGAGAGAATGATACTGATACTGTAGTGTCAGTATCCCCTTGGCAGGGCACTGAAGGTGATCTACTCATGTGTCTTGGCCAGGCTTTTTGTCTTGAGGGAGCACTGCATTCAAACTTTTTTGACAATAATTTCACATGAGAGACGGTTGGTTGCAAAGTATTGCTTCCTGTGTCCTCTGAACTAGGTCCTTTCGCATCTAGGCTGTCACTTCCTTCCTTGCTGTTTCCATAGCAGTCTGAAATCTCCTTTGCGACAGATGAGATTGCTTCATTGGTTGTTTGTGATTTCTCTGACTCCTTCTTAGACTTAGAAGCAATGCTACTGCCCACATCATCGCTGTTACTACTGTCTGGGCTAACAGTTGCTCTTTCAGCCTTTTCAAAGAATTGTCCAGAGTTTGTCGTGGTGCGGACAGTATCTTTGGGTGCCACGGCTTTCACTTCAATTCCTCGAATATGTTTTGCTGGTGTTCTAGATTTTGTCCATGTAGCACTTCCACTCATAAGTTCTCGTGGCAGACCCTTGGTACCTGTCTTCCCTTTATCTTCTTGTTTTCCACCAGAATACAATGCCGATTTTGTTTGTCCCCTGTTCCCAGGGCCTGGAATGGTTCCCATTTTGAGTCTTGGTTTAGGTGGTTTGTGGGCTATAACTGGCTTGACTTTAATTTCGGGCTTAGGAGCAGTAGGAGGACGATTTGTAGGTGGTTTCCTCTCACTCAGAGGGAAACTTAATCTCCTATTCACAGCGTCCCCACCACCACTACTACCACCACCACTACCACCACCATCCAAAGGAATGAAAAATGATTGTGGTTTAGCCTTTAAAGAGGCAGAACGATACAAAGGAGGTGATGTAGGCTCCGAAACAGCTCCGACAGGTGCCTGTAAGTTTCCCGAGAACTCCATAGGTTCCAAAGAGTCCAGCATTGCGCCATCTGGGACCATAGGGGACCCCGCGCGTTCTCTACCGGGCCCAAAGCGGGATGACCTAGTATCATGCAAGCTCCTGGTCCTAAACACCCCTCGATGTGAGTTTTCATCCTGGTAAAGACTTCCATGAAAGTGCTCCGAGGCAGAACCAACTAGACCTTGGCTCGCTGTCTCAAACCCACTGTCTTCATATGTAGGCATTCTCCTGCTGTTGGCACCACCACTATTTGGCATTTGCATCTCGCTATCGTCTGTAAGAATACTCTCAGTGCTTTGAGCATTGCTTCGAGAATCTCTCAGGTGCCGAGTTCCAATACCTTGAAACAAATACTGATAGTCACTCTCGTCCGTCAGAATACTCTCAGTTGACCGACAAGTTTCATGATTACGGAGGAAAAAACTAGCACTACTGTGTCGGTCAATCTGTAGAAAATCTGCTGATGATGAAAGTTGACTAGCATCAGACAGAATGCTCTCCTGTGAGAGAAACACCTCCCCAACTTGTCTGTCTTGTCCATGCTGGCCAGCAGCGCTAACACTTCTAAATCTTTCTAGTTCAGACATGTCAGATGTATTAAAAATTTGATAATCGCTTACACATCGTCTTGGAGGTTTTCCAAATTCACTTGTTGATTCTAAGGAATCGGAGCTGAAACTTCCTGCATCTGAAAGTTTATCTTCATTATTTTTATCTTTGGCCTCACCCTCTGGCTCAGGTTCTGGAGTTTCCAAAATTGACTCGGTGGATCTTGTCATAGGCTTTCTTCTATACATTTCACTTGGCAATGAGACACTGTTAAAGTCAACATAGAAACTACAAGATCTATTCTTGATTCCATGTGATTTCTGTCCTGGTTTTCCTGCGTCCTCAGAATCAGTAATGGCACCAGAGTTAGTAGGAGAATGTAGATCATCACAAACAGGAGATTCCGGAAGAGACAAGATGTTAGTATTCAATGCCCGATTGGCACGTCGGAATTTGTTAGTAGATACTGCATTCACACCACTGAGATTGAGAGAAGAAGGACGGTTGGCTGTCATGGCAGCGAGAGATATTTTAGAGGCAGGAACAGAAGAAGTATCAGAGGAAGAGAGAGAGTGCTGTGGGTTCAGATTTGGGTTGGGGGTGGGGTTTTCATTAGTAGGTATTGAGGGAGTAGTTCTGGATGCTGGCTTCCCTGATGGCTTACTTAGAAGCTTGGGCTTAGGGGGTTTTGCTGGCTTGGTTTGCTTCTTTGCTGAAGAATCTTTACCTATTCCAGGAGGACGTAGAAGGCGGTGGGGACCATTTCTCCTTTCCTTCTCTGGGTAACGACTTAAGTCCTGAATGCTTTGACTGCTCTTAAGATTCGATCGATAACCAACCTGAAAAATAAAAAATGTGATGTATCATATTTTCTTAGGGCTCAAAACAAATACGGATTTTCTTTTTCCAATAGCAAAAATACGTACGCTTTGTAATTTTCTTCTAGTCTCTTCAATTCTTTTCTTGAGCTCCTCTCTTTTCCGGGAGGTTTCGGGTTCAGACCGAGACTGCCAGGCAGCATTGATGACGGCAGTATTACGGGGCGTAGTACTTACACGACCATGGTACTGTGAAGATATACTCTTCTTGCCTATCAAAAGTATGGTCACAGTTATTTTCCAATCCTTGCACAACCTATAAGACACAGCTGAGGAACATTCTTCACATACCCGAGTAAGAATCTTTATCCTGCTCAGCGCCACTGAGGGAATCAAAAGTATTTTTGAGGTACTTCTCTCTCTGGCCCATTATGTCCAGACTTTCTGAGCTGCACGTGTTAGAGACAAAGGAGAGGAAGAAAATGTTAGAAATCACGACAGCGAGGCGCAAGGAGAGGCGCTTATAATACACTCTTGTTCTTACCTCACAGAGAGCATGGACATGAGGTTGCGCTCGGCGGTGTCCGCGCTCGGAGTTGACACCTCCTCGTCGTCGTCGTCGCTGTCCTGGCTACCCGACACACCGGACGGCGACACGAGCGGAAGGTCGGACAGGCGTTCGGGGCGCTGGTTTTTGCGTAACCGGCGCTGAGACCGCCTCAGTTCCTCCACATCCATGGCGTTGACAGTGTAAACACTGGGGAAGGGATTGAATTGATGTAATTTAAGATAAAAATAAAATGCTCATATTTCTGCTGACATTTCTTAAGCTCACCTTGTCTCTTCTGTAGCAGGGTAGTAGATAAGTCTTTGGGAGTGCTCTGGCTCGGTTGATTCACCCTCACCCTCTGAATAATCTTCCACATCTCCATCATGCTCCGTACTCTCCATGTCCTGATGACAAGGAGTTATTAGCCTCCAAAACTTGGTCATAATATTCATCAGAATAATTTTAACGCTTACCTCATATTTGTAGCTGCCAATACTACTGTCATCTGTGTGATGTCTATTTCTGTGCAGGTCTGAGAGATCATTCCCTCTTGACAAGGTCACTTTTCCCCTGCTCACCTGAAAATCAAAACAGAAAATCTCGCAAACCTTGCAAAATAACGCTTCACATCAAATCTATGACTGAATTTTGTCTAGTTCATGAGGGTAATGGGGATAATATGTTAACTATTATGGTTAGACAACGAGATGTGCAAATAACAAACCTGGTGGGACTCTTCACCGTTCATAAGTTCATGCATGCTCTCTGGACATGGAAGAAACTCGTCTGCCTGATCACACTGCAAACCACAACCACCAAAAGCATATCAAGCAAATTGTAATAACTGGTTGAATTGACAGTTAAAAAGCTGTGCAACACCAGTGGAGCATCCATAAATTGCAGCTGGTACAATATTTACAAAAGCAAAACCAAAACTGCAGAAAGATTGTGTAAAGCAATGGATGGGAGGCCTCTCATTGGAAACCAGAACCTCCATTTAACATTAAAATTAATAATGCAGGAAATAAGCCATGATTTGTGTGAAGAAAGTGCACACTCTACATAATTGAGAGAAATATCTTATGATCTATCTTGGAATAGTTCCCATACCTGCTTGTTAATTAACATGGTTTCTCGTCGGAAATCAGAATAATGACGGATTTCAGTTCCACTATCAATCGAGCTGTCCTTTGAACCATCAGAATCGACTCTTTTCTCTGAAAAAAGAAGAAATGCATTACAAATAAAAAATGGCTTACAAAACAAAATCAGTATGACAGAAGAAATGTTGGAAATGTAAAAGAAAAAGAAAATACCTTGCTGGAGAGGGAAGGGGATAACCGAGTCACTGTCATAAACAGATTTAACGGTAATGCCAGTGGGGTCAAGACGCTGTGCCCAACGACCTTTAGGTGGTTGTATGGGCCTATTGTTAGTCAAGTTAGTATGTGATGCATCCCCTGAGTCATCTTTAATCTGTTTCTTCGCCCACAAGGGTAGCTGACCAACACTAAACCTGTGAAAAAGAAAAATCAGCAGGTAACAAAAATAATGTGTACAGAGCAAAATATAAGTGTTTTCGGCACAGTACTAACCGGTAATCAGCATGGGGGTCCACACTATTAGCATTAGGGTCTAGCATTTCTGGAGGAGGAGGTCCAAAGCCATCATTGTCAATTTGAATGCCATTAATAAACTTGTTGTTGCGCCTAAATAAAAAAGAAGATTGAGAGTAATGTAAACAATTTTTAATCAAGGTGCATCAGAGCATTTTAGCACAACTTACCTTCCAGCTCGGGCAGCCTGTTGAGCTAGTCTTGCATGCATGGTGACCACCATGTCATGTGGTACTTTCCAGACAAATATACAACCATCACCAGAGGCTGATACAAGTCGTTTACAGTCATTGGTAAATCTCAGTCCTGTCACAAGTTCTGAATGTCCCAACATAGTTGCCATACACTCTCCGGAATAGTAGTCATATACACATAAAGTTTTGTCAGTACATGAAGTGGCAACAAAAATACCACTGGGATCTAACACAACCTGAGGAAGAAATTAAAACATCAGCATGAATAACACAGAAATTTTATAATTACATATTGTGGTTACTTTAAAGTTTGAATCATACCTTAATTAAAGATCCATCCTCTCCAACAGATCCTTTGAATGTTTTGGAATGCTTCCCATTTGTAACATTGTAAACACGAATGTTTCTGTCTTGACATGCAGTCAAAATGTGCTTCTGACCACAGTCAACTTCCATATCATACAAAGTGGTTTTCCCAGCAGCATTGTGACCACGGGAGAATTGTATGTTATTGCCTCCAGGAGACTAAAAAACGGGGTCAAGCTCGTACAAATACACCACACTAAGATAAGAAAATATAAAGAATCTGCAACATTAAAAAAAATTTCCTAACTTACCCCTGTGAGTTGTCGGAAGATGATTGACTTATCAGCTCCGCAAGACACCATTTGTAACTGTTGGTGAGAGTTCAAAAATCTAACAGCTGTGATAGAAGATGAATGATCATCTAATGTTTGAACAAAGTTGTAGTCCTCCTCCACACTGAACACATGAATCAACCTATCCCTTGAAGCTGATGCCAAAAGCTTATGTCCACTGTCCTGCCGTGTGTATTCCAGACATAATACTTCGGCATCATGAGCCTCTATCCTACAGGTTTCGGCGAGACCCCGCACTTCATTAATCCTGTAAAATAATAACAGCACATGAGTTTTAAAATTCGACTTGGCGCAAGTAAAGCACGGAATGCCATTTTATGATAGTGTTTGAGAGCACTAACACCTACCTTATGTTTCCTGCTCTGTCCCCAGAAGCAAGATGTCTACCATCAGGACTTATTCTAATAGATCTGACACCATTACGACCATCGTACGAACTATCTGTCTTTTCTGCTGTTGATAGATCTAAATCTTTAAGATAGGTCAATTCTTGATCAACATATAAGACTTTCAATAACTCCTAATAAGGGGGGAAAGAAGCGGGTTAGAAACTACTTGATGAAGAAGAACATGAAAACTTTTTGTGTGTAAACAAAACTTACGTTACTGTAAATATTTCTTCTATAAGTAGGATCTTGAGTTGTGTCAATATTTGGGTCTAAGTTCCAGATACGAATTGTGTCATCACTAGAACATGTCACAAAAGAACCAGGTGGCATACCTTCGTCCACCCCCTCTGGAAACATTTCCACTCCCCAGATGCATGCTGAGTGATACAAGAACGAGTGGGATTTCCCAACCTGCATAAAATATAAAGAGGATAGTGAATGGGGGCAGTTAAATATGGGGAAAGAAACTAGACCGGAAAACTTACCCTCTTTATGTCTCTGACATCCCAAACATAGAGACTATGGTCATTGTAAACACAGGTAAGTTTATGGTTTTGACTGTCATAAGCTAAAGCAATAGCATCAGGGTATTTGGCATTATTAGGATGAGTGGCCATGTGACTAAAAGAAATGGGAAGAAACAGAAAAAAATTATGTACAAATCAAAGATAGAACTTTTAAAATCTGAAATCAAGAGAATTAAATGTCCTACCTGATATTAAGACCTTGAGCCACATCGACACCCAAGTAGTGAGTGCGAGGAAGAGTTGTTATAAATTGTAAGGTCAATGGGCTAAAACATCTTACAATGCCATCTGCACACCCAATAAAAATATGATGCTCTCCCACAGACATGCAATTGGCACTAGTAGTCTAGAAAAATGAAAACAACAGTTATGACCCACTTAAAACGCAAAACAGTAAACACACATGAAAGCAGTACAACTGCAAAGACTTACTCTGAGTTCAACCCATTTATCAAGAAGTCTTCTGTTGTTAAATTCACAAAGGAGTCCTGATTTTGTTATGGCATAAGTAGAATCTCCTGATTCTCCACGGCCACAGGCTACATCACAGAAATAATTGTTTCGCTGCTCTCCTAGGATGGCTGACCGTCCCATAAGTGGAACAGGTTCTTTGTACTGCTCAAAGAAAAAAGACACATGAGAAATTTCAAGTAGTGACACAACAATCCAAAGCGTGCATAAGAAAGCTCACTCACCTTTGCAGCTCTGGAGTATTCCAAATACCAGAACTTAACATGGCGGTTTCCAACTGTGACAAAATAGTTTCCATTCTCGGCAAAGGACACTGCCTTCACCTTGCTGGAGACTTTGTTGGAAGCTACCTTGATGTTCCCTCTCCAGTCCCAAACATTGACTATCATATCATGTTGGGAACCTACTGAGACCACATACTTGTGGCTGGGAGAAAATGCCTGTCGGGGGAATGGGAAACAACATTAGCACTTTGTTACATTTTTTAAATTTTTGTTTGTTTTGCATTTGAACCCTGGAGTACTCACGACGCAGTTGATGCCGTACTTGTGGCCGGGGAACTCGGCCACCTGCTGGGCGCCCTGGCCGTGCAGGTCGTGGAGGTCCCATACCCGCACGCTGGGGGAGTGGCCGCACTCGCCAGTGGCCAGGTACCGGCCGTCCGCGCTGAACGCCACGCACGTGATGGTCTTGCGGGGCGCGCTCAGCACGTGGCACTGCCGGTTCTTCCGGGGGTTGAACAGGACCACGGTGCATCTGTGGGAAGGGACAACGAGTCTAATTTAATTCTTAAGGTTAAAAATATTTAAAATTGAAACTGAATTCAAAACTAAAACGATATCCAAAACTGAAAAAATATCCAAAATTTGAAAATATCCGAAATTGAAAAAACATCCAAAATTAAAAAATACACAACATAGAAAAATTTACAACTGTTTTTTTTTTAAATTAGACACATTTAAAAAACAGAAAATGAGATAAGAGTTTGGTCTACTTTCACTGACCCTGCGGGGTAGGCGATGAGCTCCGAGTTGGGGTCGCAGTCCAGGGCCGCATTGCTCGGCACGGTGAGTCCGAGCACGCGCTCTAGCTTCACCTGCGACAGACAAGAGAGAGACGCAACGCGTTAGTACTTTCTTCCCTCTCGCACACACGGTGCACTGGCGCCACGCTGCCACGCTCCCGCTGCCCTCCGCGTCGGCTCGGCGCCCCCGTCGGTCCAGGCCTTATACGGAGGGCCACCAGATGTTGTTGAACACGGCGCACAGCGCGTTGCACAATGGGTCCGGCCAAGTCGGCGCGGACTGGCGTGGCCTGGCGCGGCCCCACGGTAGTCCGTGGCGGCGGCCTAGGGCAGGGCGGGCCGGTCCGGACCGCGACGTCAAGTGGTAGCGCGGCAGCGTGTGAGAGAGAGAAAGAGAAGAGAGAGAGAGAGAGAGAGAGAGGGAGAGAGAGAGAGAGAGAGAGAGAGAGAGAGAGAAGAGAGAGGAGACGGAGAGGAGGAGTGCTCCGGGGTCAAGGCGTGAAAATGCCACGACCGGGTCAGGTCAGGGGCCGCCCCGGGTGGAGGCAGAAAGGCAGGCCGTGCCTCTCCGTCTCTCTCCCTCCGTGTCTCTTTCTCCGTCCCTCCCCCCCCTCTCTCTCTCTAATTGAGATCGGCCGACACGGATCTCTCCGCCGACGCCGCCGCCACCACCGCCAGGTGTGGCGTGTGCGCGGTGCCCAGGCCCCGGCCAGGGTTCGACAGTCATCAACAACATTCCCCCCCGCCTACAGGCAGGCCGTCGGCCAGGCCTGGGGCCGCACGCCGCTCACACTCAATGGACCCTTTTAGGCCGCCGCAGGCCGCAGGCTCCGCCCGGCTCCGTCCCATCGCGGGGCCCTGGCGGCGCCCTGGCGGCGCCCTGGCGGCGCCCGCACGGCGGGAGCGTACAGTAATTTAAAGAGCATCCTAATATCCTCTAGCAGAGCGGCGCGGAGGCAGCGGAGGGCACGGCTCTCTGCTCTGCCGGCCGGGCGGGGACGTGTCGTGAATCCCAACGAGACGGCCAACGTCTCGTAGCGGAGCGGCCCCGCCTTGGCACCGCACCACCACCACTGCGGCAGCAACAGGGATGGCCGCGGTATATGGGAAAATAAACGTTATTCTGTCGGCGGCGTTCTGTAAGTGGATATCGATGCTCTCCCTGTCTCTCTCACGCAGTTAGGAGTATCGGTGCAACGGTCTCTAGTCTGTCTCCTGCGCGGCGGCCCACGCGGTGCCCGTGTGTGTGTGTGTGTTGGTGTGTGTTGGTGTGTGCGCGCCCCGCCCAGCACCTGCCACAATCCGCTCACATGATAGGGAGGATAACCAGACAGAGATACACGAGCGATCAATTAGCTACTCAGGAGTGTGTGTGTGTGTGTGTGTGTGTGTGTGTGTGTGTGTGTGTGTGTGTGCGGTCTCTCTGCCTGCATACACGCCATTACAGAGCGGCGACCGACCGCCGCCCCCCCCCCCTAACGTAAATAAATACACAAAAATAAAATAAATAAGTACAGTCGGAATATGTAAAGAAGCGGACCTGCTCCTCCTCTCCTCTCTCTGTCCCTCTCTCTCTCTGTCTCTGTCTGTCTGTCTCTCTCGCTCCCTCTCCCATGCTGATTTGCATCGTGTCATTCCCCTGGCGTGACAGGCACGGCACGGCACGGCGGAGTCGCGTGTGAGAGGCGCCCGCGGGCCGACGGGTAGGCAGCCCGCCGCGCAGCCGTGCCGCGCGGGCCGCGCCGCTGGCCTACCCACCCCGGCGGGCGGGCGGCTCCCCGGCGCGTAGCGGTAGCGGTGGCCGCCGTCCCCGCAGCAGCCTTCCTCTGGCTCCCCGACCAAACTCAATTGGGTCTCTTATTCGAAGGGGCGATATTGGAATTCGGGAAGAGGAGGAGGGGGAGGGGAGGGGAAAGGGGAGAGGAGGGGCCACGACGCCCACAACACCGCTAGAGCGATCTACGGCCGCGTCCGCAACGCCGCGCTTTCCTTCCCTCTCGCACTCGGTCGCCCTGCAGCAGCGTGCAGCGGGTGCGAGAGAGACGGACGGGGAGCAGTGCGATGCGCTATCCACCCGCCAACGCCGCCCCCGCCGCCTGCCCAGCCAGCGCCGTAAAAAACCGCGTTCGGAGCGCAGCTTATTGAGACATTAAGGGAACGCCCGCGGCCGATTCTTCATTCGCACTCGCCTCTAAAAAAAAACAGCAGCAACAAGAGGCGAACAAAAGAGAGAGAGAGAGAGAGAGAGAGAGAGAGAGACAGAGAGAGAGAGAGAGAGAGAGAGAGAGAGAGAGAACGCGGGGAAGCGTCCGCATCATCGAGTGAGATATAAAAGGGGGAAAATGCTTTGTTTCCTATCCCACAAAAAATTATTTCCAAATAAAAACTTACTAGCAATTTTTTTTTCAACCCCCCCAAAAACAGCAATTTATTGTTGTTTGTCTGAAATTACGCTCCGCCTCAGTATCCAATGTCGGCGGCATGATTTAGAGGGCCCCGCCGGCGTTCGGCACGCGAGGGCAGCCGATATGGGGACGCCCGCGGACATATCACTCGAATACGAGACAAAAGAGCGACGCGGCGGGCAGCGGCGGGGCGAGCTGAGCTGACCGCGGAGGCGGCCCCTTTGGAGCGGGGCAGCGGCAGCAGCCGGCGGCCAAGGACTCCGGCGGCCGTGCCAGCAGCCGCGTCGGCCGGACACGGCGGCGCGACAAACGCGCGGGGAAGGTCGCGGCGCGCTCGGGTTCGAATCCCGCCGCCACGTCGTCATCGGGAAGGAAAAGCGACGAAACGAAAGTGACTGGCAGAAGAGGCAAGGACGGCACCGGCGGCGGCGGCGGCGTGCCCTGTGCACTATCTCCCCGAGCTGTCAGGACCGGTCAGGACCCTCTCCCACACAATCTAGACCCTCAGGAGCGGGGTCCCGCCTAGATAGCGCGATCATCCCGAACTTCCCCCCGGCGGCCCGCCCGCCTGCGACGGACACAAACATCCCACAAGAGCCCCCCGCTGATCCCGATCCCGCCAGCGCCGCGAATCCCGCCCGCACTTAAAACCATAGAAGCCCATTATTTCGGGGCGGTGAGAATGGACGTCGTTTCGCGAGCCCGGCGCTGAGCGCCCCGCGATCAAAGTGGCCACGGCTGCGCAATGCGCTGCCAACGCCCTTCAAATCGCTGTGCCATATGCTATCACCTCTGAGTCAGCCTCATATGATTAAGGCAGGCATAGATAACAAAAGAGACGTCAAGTTTAAAAAAAAAAATATAATAATTCGATAATACTATTCTTCCTGTCCGCGGCGGCGCGGGAGATTAACCAGCACGGCGGCTCACAAACCCTGCGATGCAAGGCGTCCCTTGGACATGCGAAATAACAGATTCCTTTCGAGTAGGCCGATCCCGCCGCTCCCAAAAGGCTCCCCACTTTAAATAACAAAAAAACACCCTTTTAAAAAAGTCAACGAGAGTCAAAAAGTCAGAATCCAACAAATAAAACCAAAATATAATATTAAAAAAAAAAACAAAGTAAAAAATGATGAAGATAATCAAAACCAAAACACGATTTTTTAAAAATCATGAATACTTTTAAGACACGCTTAAAAGTCAAATGTCGATTCTAAATCATGGTGCACTGCTTTTACGGCCCTCGTGGCCGGGCGGCCGGACGCGGGGGACACAATTTCTCCGAGTGCCGGTTTCCCTTTCAGCGTATTTCACTATTTCGGAAAGCGCGGGCGGACCGGCGGGCGTGCCGACGGCGGAGGAAACGGTATACAGCACAGCCTTCTATGCCTGCCGCGGGCGGGCGGATATATCAGAGATATAAAATCAGCCGCCTTGTCACAGTCAGGTGTTCCGGCGGGGCCACAACCACCCACCGCTGCTGCTGCTGCTGCTGCTACTTCCACTAGGGGGCAAGAAGGGCAAGAGGAGAGGGAGAGGAGGGGAGAAGGGAAGCATGACGGCGAAGGAGCATTCCTGCGTCTTTATGAGCCGCGAACGGGCGCTGCGGCGCGGGCGATGCCCACCGACACCTGACTAGACTGGCCCCTCCCTCCCTCCCTCCCTCCCCCTTTCCCTCCCTCTTCTCCTCCTCCCCCGCGCCACGGCCACGCCCACCCGACGCCGCCGGCAAAAAAAGGGATAGAAAGCATGCCAAACATTTCACACTTATTATTATAATGGGGAAGCTGGCGGCGTGCACTTGCACACGCACGGAGAGCGAGCGAGAGAGAACCAGGGACGGAGAGAGAGAGAGAGAGAGAGAGAGAGAGAAAGAGAATCACTGCGCAGAGCGCGCGAAAGTCGACCGCGTAGAGCACAACAACTCTAGTATACCGCGCGCTCAGTCTCTCTGTCTGTCGTCGTTTTCCTTTCCAATATTTCATGTACAACAGATCGACCAGGCGGAACGCACACACACACACACACACACACACACACACGCGCGCGCGCGCATAGTGCAATCACAGCACTAACATCCACTACAGTACACGAGTCTTGACAACAAAAAAATGCAAATTATTCGTTGTTTTTTAAAATAGTTACGATTGTAAACGAATGTTAATTTAGTGACGACAGGAGCCTCTGGTGGAGCGCGGGAGGGTAGAATGTGTGGTACTGCTACCGTTCGGGAAGTCCGCACGCATAGCGGCACGGCACCATCGGCCGGGCGCGACGCATGACAGAGAGAGAGAGAGAGAGAGAGAGAGAGAGAGAGAGAGAGAGAGAGAGAGAGAGAGAGAGGGGGGGGGGGTGCACTGCGCGACCAGCTACCTACCTATACTGCTAGCTTCCGCATGTATGTATGAAGGGCGGGGCCGCGGGGGAAGAAGTGGAGAGGGGGAGGGTATTGTTTGTGCCCTAGACGGGACGGCACGCTCCTAACAGGAGGGGCCATATAGGCGGACATATACACACACGCACGCGCACACATCACGTGTGTGTGTGTGTGTGTGTGTGTGTGCCGGAAGGGGAAGGGAGTGGTTTGGCCGCGTGGTCGTCGCGGGAGGGTTTAAAAGTGCATCCGGGACATCTATCCATACATCTAGCTATCTGTGTGTCGGCTCCGCACACCGCACCGGCCGCCGCCAAACCAAACCATTTTAGTACACAAACGTCGTCGCGTATCCGCAGGTTGCATTGATTATTCGCACGATAGTGCACAGGGCAGCCGGAGACAAAACAAACGAGCAGCGCTGCGGCTCTCTCTCTCTCTCTCTCTCTCTCTCTCTCTCTCTCCGACTAAGCCTCGAACACTAGACACACATCTGTCGGTTACAACATCCGGCTCGGCGGGAGCGAATCGAACTACAAAACATTTCCGACCACTCCGCGCTCGAGCCTATGAGGATGACATCGCGAATGATAATATATTTGCAAGCTCCGGGCGCGCGGGCGCGGGTTCAAATACCGCACTCGTTGATCTTTTTTTCCGCCTCATTTGCGCAGCGGCCCCGCGGATTACATTCCGCTCCGCTCGGCCGAGGCTCGTTAGCGGCCGGCACACCAACGCATGCCGCCGCCCAGAGCAACGCGCGCGCTTTTCGCGGAAGTCTGTGAATAATCACAGATAAATCACGCCAAGCTGAGCGCCCTCCGTATGAGAAATCCAGAGAAATCCAAACCGCAATTTTTCTTGCTGTGCAAAAACTTTCTTGTTTTCAATATCATTTTTTTCTAATTTCAATTTTTTTAAACTCATTTTTTTTTCAAACTGTTTTTTTCAAACATATTTTTTTAAAACTATTTCTTTTCCAAACTCAATTTTTTCTAAACTTAAATTTATTCAAAAATTTCTGAAAGACTAATTTTTGTTACGGTAAAGGCGCCGCGTCGCCGCTGCTACGGCTCACCACCAGGATGCACGATATCGTGGTCGGGCAGACAGGCACACAGGCAGACGTGGCGCCGATGATGACGTCATCGTCAGCGTGTTCACTATACGTGTATATATATATATAGGCGCATATATAGGCGCACAGGCCGCCTTCATCATGTCCGCTATATGTCTTTTCCTACGGGGCGCCCCCCGTCATACCGCGGAGGGGGTGTGGCGGTATTATTTATTGGGATCACACACACACACACACTCACACACAGAGGCTGTGCAGAGCCAATCAACGACAGACTTGAGATATCAATCAAAACATTGCACACTACACGCGCCCAGGACACACCGCCGCGCGGCCACGCAACTAGCGCGCTCTCGCTCTCTCTATCTATCTCTCTCTCGACACGACGCGCTGCTAAACGGGGAGGTTTACACCGAGAGAGGAGAGGAGAGGCGGGACCAATCAGCAACAACGCCGTTCCACTGCTTCGTTCACTCTAACATCAACCCTAACATAATTATTTTTGAAACATTTCAAAACTCGCATCTTTTTTTCTCGATTTTCATTGACGCAGATTTGCCTTTGCGTGTCATGTATCATGATACTGCAGCTTAAAAAACAACAACTATTTTTACAATTATTTTTTTTGCTGTTGTCTATGTATTTTAAATTGTTAAAACTGTTATTCGGTCGGCCGCTGCCGCCGAGTTCCCGGGAGCCGGCTGGTAGCGACGGCGCATAACTGCGCATAACGCGACCGCCATTATACACAGAAGCAGGGCCGCCGGGAGAAGCGGGCCCCTTGTTCTTACCCGGGAGCGCCGTGTCCGCGCACACCGGGAACACAAAGGGGCCAGGCCGGGTAAGAATCGGGTAAGACCGGGTAAGACTGGGTAAGACTAGGTTAAGACCGGGTAAGACCGGGTAAGACACGGGCAAGACACGCGGGTAAGACACGGGTAAGACACGGGTAAGACACGGGTAAGACACGGGTAAGCAGCGGGGAGTGCAGCACGCTGCGAGCGCCTGCGATCGGCCGGGTAGGCAGACCCGCACGACACGGGTGCGCAGCGCGGCCCACCGGCTGCCTGCCCCGCAGGCGCCCCTCACTCAAGTGCCCCGGACTACTGACGCTATTTCGGGGGGCAGCGCTCTCGAGCCCAGACAGAGAGAGGCGGCCAGGAGAGCGGTACGGCACGGCACTGCAGAGCAGCTGAGCAGGCCGCCGCGCCCAGTGCACCACCAGCAGCGGCCAGCGGCGGCAAGCGGCCCACACACACAGGATGTGCACCCTGCCGCCTGCCTGCACACATTCCCTAGCCAAAAATGGCCTGCTCCAATTTTCAGAGACTCCATCAGGCGTGGCACTATTAAAATTTCCCGCGCGTCCGTCGTGCGGTAGCAGTGGCGGTAGCAGTGGCGGTAGCAGTGGCGGTAGCAGTTGCGGTAGCAGCGGCGGCGGCGGCAGGAGAGGCGGTAGTAGCAGCAGCAGCGGCGGCAGGTGTAGCAGCGGCGGCGGCGGCAAATTAACAGAGCCGGATTGAGTGGCCAAGCCCATAATGCGCCACTTAGCCGGTCACACTTTAATGCGCCGCCCACGGACAGCCCGTAGAGACCCCCCGCGGACACCCCCGGGACCCCCCACGGCCCCCCGGGGCCCCCCACGCACCCCCTCTAGCACCGCGTCAGGCTGGATAAAGTCTCGACAAACGCCGTCGTGCGCACGGCCCTCCTCCTCTCCCCCGAATTCAGTTCAGATCTGGCACGTCGACGCGGCGGGTCATGAGGTCACAGGGGCGCTCGTCGTGACGTCACACGCTTACTCACCTCGTAGGCAGGGGTCTCCCTGTCGCGGCAGGGGGCCGGCGACTTGGTTCCGCTCAACATCCCCATGGCGACTTCACATGGCCACGCATGGCGCAACACACAACCTAATGTGGAGCACAAGAAAATCCATACCCGTCAACACGTACGTTCAAAAAAATCGCAAAAAAAAATTGAGCGCATATTGACGGATGTGGATACGGGCACCTGTGGATCTCATGTCTATCATCTTAGACTTCTCTAAACACGGCCAGACTAAACGCCTAGCTGTTTCCCTGGCATAGACAAGACAGTTGTGGTTCCTAGTATATACCGTCAGTGCCTCCCAGATACTGCCCAACACTCCTTCGCTTTCAGTCTCACGCGACCCGCGTGTGTGCACGCGAGCGCGCGAATCTGTTCTGCACACACACACGCAGACACGCACACACAGACACACACAGTGTGTCGCCAGGCCTTCAGCAGGGGGCCAGCCACAAATCACAAAAGACGTCCGCCACAGATACGCCCGTTTCAAATTTGTTCGTCGAGAGGCTTTTGTCTACGGCGGCCTGCGTCTGTGTGTGTTGGCCCCCCTGCTTCCTTCTTCCGCTCCGCCCACTGACACACACACACACAACAGTACAGGAGCATAGTGTACCGCGAAGCTGCGACCACCAGCCAGGTGGGGCCGCACACACTCCAGTAAGGTCCCCGTGCAGAGGGTCGGTCGGTCTGTCTGTCTGTCTGTCTGTCTGTCTGTCTCTCTCTCTCTCTCTCTCTCTCTCTCTCTCCACACATGTACACACAAGCAGCACAAGAGGCTCCCTTGCTCCCCGCAGTTACGTGTTTTCATTATTTGCAAAAGTCTGCACACACGTATTCAGAGCAAACAAATGAACAAGAAAAGAACGGCCGCGACCTTCACCGTCGGTCCGTGAAGGTCACACGTGAGGGAGAGAGTGAGAGAGAGAGAGTGTGGGAGAGAGAGAGAGTGTGTGGGAGAGAGAGAGAGTGTGTGGGAGAGAGAGAGAGAGAGAGAGAGAGAGAGAGAGAGAGAGAGAGAGGCGGAGGAGGATTCACACCTCTGCCACACCCCGTCACGACACTCATTACGTATTCAGCTGATGGGTACCGAAAGGAAGAAGGAGGAAAAAACAATTTGAAAAAATAATAATACAAACAAAGCGTGCCAAACATTCACTGGTGCAGTGTGCTATAAAGAGGTGTGGTGCCTCATCTGACACCGACGGGAGCGGTGGAGCGACTGACAGGTTCACGAAAATGTCAGTGAAAATTATTTCTGAGCAGATATGAAAAAGAATGTTCTCATTTTCTCTTTCCCCCTTGCCTCATTTCGTACCGTTTCTATTTTCGTTCATTTTTTCTTTTTCATCTTTTCAAGTTTTAAACATTTTCATTTTATTCACATTTTCCTCCTTTTCACACTTTCCCCTTTTTCGCGTTTCCCCCCTTTTCACTTTTTTCCTTTTCCTTTGGCAGTGCCGTGACCCCGGCGGCCGCACGGTTCAGGGCCGGGGGGCCGCTGGACACGACTGCTGGCTCTGCTCGGCTCTGCTCGGCTCTGACGTGAGCACCACCGCGCCGGGCCCCGGGGCGTCCGCGCCGTCCGATGCATCACCAATCGCAGCCGATAAGCAGCGCTCATCAAGGCTCTGAGAGATTCGAGATCTCGAATGTTGAATACGATGACGCAAAGCAGCCGCAAGCGGTGCGCGGCGCCTCGGGGCCTTGGAGGGGCTCCTCGTCACGAAACTGAAAGGAATCGAACACAGCGACCGCGGTGGCAGCGGCAGCTGCACGCAGGGGGCCGCCAGATACTCGACTTTAGTTTCGATAAAATCGAAGCGCAGCAGCCAGCATTATCGACTCGAAGACCGCAGCGGCGGCGGCAAGGCTCCCCGGCGACGCCTCCCATCGACCTGGTCTCATCCATTCATTCATACTTCACGCGGCGGGAGCCACGGCGGCGGGGCCCGCCGAGCCCGGTGCTGTTCGGCCAGGGAAGCTCCGGCGGCGCGGCGCTGCACCGGCGGCCGGCCGCTCCCCCGGCCTTGGACCACATCGCCGCCGCCGCCACACATCCCAGGGGCCCGGCCTGCCCGGCCTGCCTGCCTGCCCCACACGGGGGCCCCCCGGCAGCGTGGGTGGCTTGGCGCGCGCCGGCACCGCACCAGAGACCTCGCGAACCCGACAAAAACAAGTGCATCGGATATACAATAAAATTCCAGAGGGGGTCGATCGGTCGCGTCGCGTCCCTGGAGAATCGCACATGCGTGGTGTTCGCCACCAAAAAAACTCTAGTCAACAAAAAAAAAAACAAATCATTTTTGGAAAAACAGTTTTTCTTTGAATGTCCATCAAGCACGACATGATATTTTTTTTCTAGTTTTCTAGATTTTTCTTGTCAAGACTCCTTTTAAGAAAAGTTAAAATTTTTCTTTTTCCCTCGTGACCTCATACGTGTATCGGCGCTGCGATACCAACAAACAGCTGTCGCGACGAGATGTTATCTCCGCACGGGGGCCCCAGGAGGGGGGGGGGGCGTGCCGGGCCGATCTGCCCCCGCCGTTAGCACCTCTATCCGGCACCGCCCGCCAAAATACAAGAGCGTCGCGGGAGGAGAGCCAACCGCGGCGGTGACGCGGGGTCACACCTGGCACGCCATGCGTTTTATGGGCGCAGCAAGAGGGTGCGCAGCAAGCGGAAAAAGGAAAACGAAAGAAAAGGGAAAAAATAAAAGACGGGTAAAAAAATGTATTTACGAGAACTGCAAAATTTGCAGCTGTTACTGAAGAATCGAGTCGTACACCGCGATGAGACGCGAATGATGTGCGTGAGGAAAAGACAACTACTGCTCACGGTACACCGGAGGGGAAATCACGAAAAAAAGGGAAAAGAGAAAAAGAAAAAAAATAAGGGACTCTCGCGGTGGCACGCGCCGTGTCACCTGCACACGAACACATGTTGGCGCTGCGAGGTCGCCGCGTAGCGCAGCGCGCACTCTGCAGGGCCGCGTCCGCGCGGGCTCTCCCTCTCTCACTCTTTCACCGTCCCGCTCCCCACCTCCGGCGGCAGGTGCGAGCGAGACAACAACGCGGGGCGCGCTCCGCATCCACTCCAACGTCATGGTGGCCCCGACGACGGCATAGCTCTCCAGCCCACGCCGCGCCGCCGCCGCGCGCCGCGCGTCTGTCACGCGTGCGAGGGAGACAGCAGAGAGGGAGAGTGAGTGTGTGCGAGAGAGACGGGCGTTTTTTTTGGCGACGGTTCTGGTTTTTGCCTCCGCGAGACGCTCTTTACTTCTGCACGCGACCCGCCATGCATTACATTACACACCCAGAATACACACTCGCAATTACTTTTATTTTTCAAAGAAATAAAATTACATTATAAATTACGACAAATACAGGAAACAAAAAATAAGTTCAAAAAAAGGTCAAAATATAAGTTGAAAACATCGAGAAACAGTTCCGGAATGTTTGGCCAACAGTTATGAGCCCTCGCCTGGCAGGCAGCCCTCCCCCTTCTCCCTCTGGGCCCTTTCCCTTCCCTCCTTTCACCGGGCGGCGGGCCGCCGTTCCCCGCGCACCACTCCAGATCGGGACCATCTCGCGGGGCCCTTCCGCTACGTCCGACGGCAGCGGCGGCTACAACTACCAGGTATCGATTGGCGCACGCCGAGCGGTACCTGCAGAGGTACCTGCAGAGGTACCTGATACCGACACCTGAGCCGGAGAGGTAACTGGGCCGCGCGCGGACCGGTGCCAGCTGCCGCAGCTGCCGCCGCAGCTACCGCGCCCCAACACGGCGGCGTAACGGACCCTGCCACGGCAAAAACAGCGCCCCGGCAGCCGCAGACGTCCAGCAGCGCCGTGCTGAGCGAAAACCCAAAACTCCGTGCCGTGTGCCGTCGTACCGTCTGGCTGGTAGTCTGCGAGCTCACGCCCGCGTCCAAGTCACCACGCGCGCGCCCGTGCATATGAGAGAGTGAGAGAGAGAGAGAGAAAGAGAGAGAAAGGGGGGGGGGGGTCAGTATCTTACGGGAGCAAAGCGCCCACTCGATGACTGTGACACACAATTTGCCAGCCGGGTATATCGGCGGACAAGAAAAACGCCATTTTGCCCCCCCCCCCTTTGCCCCCTCTCTGTCTCTGTCTCTCCATGTCCGTCTCTCTCTCTCTCTTTCTGTCCCCCCCCCCCCCCCCCCCCCACACACACACACACTCAGAACCATACGAAAAGGAAATCAACAACGCTTGAGCCGATCCGCGCAGAGGCACGAAAAAGCACGGCCGAAATTTCACAGCTCCCGGCAGCGGGTGCAGCAGCGGCAGCCGCACCCAATGGCCATTACAGTGCCAAGTTATTACGGGTTGGGGAGTCGTAAAGATAACCACCGGGTGCAGGCCTCTGCGGCGGCTGCAACAGAGACGCCGCGCACGGCCGGGGTTCGATCCCCACTCGCCGCTATATACCTTTGAAAAAATTAACAATAATTTTTTGGGCATAATTAAAAAAAGACGGCGCGGACGCATACGGGCTAGACAAGGCAAAAAAAAAAAATGACTCCGGCGAGCCAGCGCGGCCCCGCCCCTCGGTGGGACTCGAACCCACGAAAACTTTCTCGGCCGGGCCGCTGCCGCTGCCGCCTCCTCCGCTGCCGCGGCCCTGCGGAGGCGCGAGGACATGCAGCAGATGACGGGGTCGGATCCACGTCCACATTCAGATTGGGACGCGACGGTTTCGGGCCGCCCTGTCGATATTAACAACACAGACTGCATTCACATTTGCATTCAACAGGACGGCGAGACAGTCGCACCACGATAGCCGTCTCTCTCGCTCGCGTTGGTGGCAGGGTGGCGTGCGGGGGATTCTCATTGCGGTTCGTGTGCCAGCGATATGAATGTGAATAAAGGCCCAAATACGTGCGGCGGCGGGGCGCGGCTGGGTCACCCGGTTACCAGGGCCGACTGCCAATAACGTGCCAGCCGACTCCGCGGAGACGGCGGCCGCGGCGGCCTTTACGTAAACAAGTGCGTGGGTGGACCGGCACCGCATCTCAACAGGTGTGCGATAACAGATAACGCTTATCGGCACCGGGAATGTTCCCTCTCTCTCTCCCACCTACGGCGCTTTACGTCACACTCGGTCCAACGAGGAAGTCCTCCCGCAGCAGCCACTCTGAGCTCCATCCGGCCAGGGATTCATCACTCGTTTTATTTGATAAAACGCCGCGAAGCAAAAGTAAAAATAAAAAAAAATAACAAGACTCAAAACTAGCCGAAGCAGGCGCAACCAGAACACACACACACACACACATAACTAATCCGCACACAGAAAATAAGGAAGGAAGGTGTGAGGTAATTCCTATAAAAGTGTGTGTGTGTGTGGGGGGGGGGGAGGGGAGGGGGAGAGGGTAAGGGCGCCTGCGGGGTAGGCAAGCTGAGGCTCGGGCGCGCAGTCGTGCAGCGCGGGCTGGCCTACCCCGGCTTCCGCAGGCGCCCCACCGCTTCTCTGTTTCTCTCTCTCTCTCTCTCTCTCCCTCTCTCTCTCTCTCTCTCTCTCTCTCTCTCTCTCTCTCTCTCTCTCCCCATCCCTCTCCCTCTGAGGCGAGTGGACGGGCCTCGGAGGCCTTAGGGGCGGGCAGGGGTAGGGGTCACACACAAACAACGAACGTCACGGCACGCACACACGGCCCCCGCCCCCTCCTCCACCTGCGACTGCCTGTTCGGCCCCACCCAGGTCAACAACACCCGCTCACAACCCGCAAACTCCACAAATCTCTCATTCCAAAAAAAAAGTTATTTAGTTGTAATTTTTCTTAAAAAACAATTAAAATCTGTACCGAAGCAGACAAGTGAAAATCCGGCTCAAACTCTTTTACCACAGCCGACTGTCTAGAGTGAAAAACAAATGCAGCCGGCCGTTTTTAAGAAAGAAAATCAAAAGAAAAAGAAAGACTAATTATGTTTTAGGATTTTCAATACAAGAGCACAGAAACAGAATAACAGGACGCCACGACGCCCGAGCCGAGCCCGGCACGGCCCTTTCTTTCAGTTGTCGTGCCTCGCTTTCAAAGAGCGCGCCGTCGCGTCGGCCGGCCTACGCTCGCGGGGCACAGCCTTCGAGTCGTCCGCCGCCGCTCGTTCGACGGCTTGAGAACTCCATCGGCTATGGAAATGCTGCTGAGGGGCGAGCGTGCGCGCACACTGCGTGCTGGTACAGCCACAGGCAAAAGAGCAAGTTCAAGACCGCGGCGGCGGCGCCACTTTCACCGTGCGACACACACACACACACACACACACACACACACACACAAACGTGTATATCACCCCGAGACAAAAGTTCTCCGCCGGCCGTCACCGCCTCCGAGATGAACGACCCCGCGCCCCGCCCTCCGGACCCATTTCTGGCAAACCCGGTGCGATTATCCCCGGACCGAAAACGGACGGACCCCTCCCGCCTCCCGGCCGCCGTGTCGGAGAGTCCGCGGGGTGACGTCAACGTACCGTCATTACCGGCCAGGCTCATCAGTTGTCACCCCCCCCCTCTCTCTCTCTCTCTCTCTCTCTCTCTCTCTCTCTCTCTCTCTCTCTCTATCTATCTCTCTCTTTCTTTGTCAGTCTCTCCCCATCTCTTCGGTCTCCCTGTCACTGCGTCTCTCTCTGGCTCTCCCCCCAGCGGCCTGGGTGCCCTTGCTCTCCCACCATCACCGCAGCACACACTCTGCGTGACTTCACACATACACACACACACACACACGAAGGTGTCCGGCTCATGTTTACTGCACAGCCGGGGGGGGGGGGGCGCAGCTGCCGCAGCAGCAGCAGCCGCCGACCGCCAGTCCGTCCGTAGCGAGAGGCCCGGCCAGCCCATATCGACACCGTAACTCAAAACGTACTTGCGAGTACTGCCGCCGCACCCCCTTCCTCCCACCCTTTTCCCCGCACTTTCCTCACTGCTTTACGAGATACCGTGCAGCCCGCGCCGTCAGAGAGAGAGAGAGAGACAGACAAAAAGACAGAGAGACAGACAGGGAGAGAGAGACAGAGAGAGAGACAGAAAGACAGAGACAGACATGGAGAGAGAAAGAGACAGAAAGACAGAGAGACAGACAGGGAGAGAGAGACAGAAATAGAGAGACCACAACCGCAGCCCGCGCGTGTGTCGTGACTGCCCGGCACACGGCGGCCACACGGGGAAGCCCTCTACGTGCGGCATCAGACCGAATGTACACCGACAGTATGTACACATCAGAGGCTTTCAGAAATTAGTTTTTCGCTACTTTCTTAAGGTGGTCAGTTAATCCAAGTTTGTTTTTTTTTTTAAATGTGAAATTAATATGGTCGCAGTCCTTTTACCATTATTACTATTATTACCATTATTACAATTATTTACCATTTATTTTCTTTGCATTTCGAGTCACACATATGCGAAAGTTTCGTTGCTGTTGTTCTTGATTACATTTTATTTCTTTGAATGCACATCGGTTATTGTTACTTTTTCCCATCTCGTAAAACCGTATCAGACCAACAACACGACCCTTTTGCTCCGGGGGGGGGGGGGGGGGGGGGGGGGGGAGACAAATCTCAAATTGAATCTCCCGCGCGCGTAGCAAAAGGTCGGCGTGACGGAACCAGATTGTAACGGGCCGCCGACAACCCAGAGCGCCGCCGAGCAGACGACATTTGAGCGGGCCGCCATATTTCTCACTCAATGACAGAGCCGCGCTCGTTGTATAAGTGGACGACGGCAGTTTTGTTGCCGAGCAGAAGACAGTCATATCATTATTCGCAGCGCACCGCCATCCACACTCCTATTTTGCTTTTGGAGACGTTTTGGCACCGCAAACTACAAACTGAGCGTACACTCGCTCGTCGCACACGCGCCATTTTTTTAAAACCCGACCCTCCCTCCCTCCCTCCTCCACATTGATGATTGAATTTCAATGTTGGTCGCCCTGCACTCGCCGCCGCCGCCACCACCAAGGTTAAATCGGCAACAACACAGAGCGCGCGCGCGCTTTTGCATGCGAGTAATTGAACGGGGCTGGGCGGCGCCGCCAACCTCACGGCGAGAATGTCAGATGCGGCGCCAGATCGCAGCGGTCACGGTTGGCATTACTGGGGGCAAAAGTATGAGAAAATGGTATTGGCCGTCGCGCGCGCAGCGGGAAAAACGGGCGATAATCTTATAGGAGGCTTTGCGGTCGCGCGGCAGTTTGCGTATTGCCCGAAAGGTCACGCACGTAGCCGTATAACAACAATGATAAGACGGCAGCAGCGGCGGCGGCGCGCCCGTGAGGATGGATCTACAGTGTGAACTACACCATAAAACTGCAGCTACACTAGACTTCTTGCACAGAAAAATACAGTTCTTCTGTAGAAACTACAGTTCCGGTAGAGAAAAAGTGCCAGATATCTGGGACAAACTACAGTTTTCCGCGTGCGACTGCAACAAAACTGTAGTTTATGGAGCCACAGTTTGAGGAGCCGTAGTTTATACTGTAGTTTCACCGTAGACCCTTCTGCGCGGCAGGTCGGCCTTAATGTCCCGATAGACCATACTGCTCCGCCACTCCCGATTGGAAGCACACCGATTGCGAGGGCGAAGCGAGTGACTATAACGGTCCTTAACACGACCCTGCGCCTTGTGTAGTTATTTTTTTGGACAGCTCGTGCAGTTCAGAAGGGAAACTCCCCGGCCTGGCTCGGCGCCTAGCAGCGCCGCCGCCGCCGTCGCCGCTAGTCTCGCGACGCCCCACATCGGCATGGCACGAGAGGGAAAGCACCACACAAGATGCTGCGCCGCTGCACCGCGGGGGGAGGGGCCGCGAACCACGCATCTCCCGGCCCCACGGCGGCCACTTCCAGAGCCTGTCGATGCCGTCTGTCTGGCTCCAGCCACCGCGGCCACAGGCCGCCGCTCCAGTGCAAAAGGAACCGGTTTTTAGGGGGGCCGCCGCCACCGCCGCCGCCGCGGCAGCAGCGGCCCCGACCTTCCGCAACAACAGCCGAGCACCACGGCCAGTATTCGAACCCGCGCCCCCACGCCTCCTCCAGGGCCCTCATCATGCACGGCGAGGGCATCGCGAAACACCACGGCGGCGGCCAAGTGTCGGTGAGCAACGCGCCCGGTGCCGAAACACTTCCGCGGGCCCCACTCATACACACTCACTCACTCACTCACTACTCACTCACACACACACATACAGACACCACGCCGGCGTGGGTCATTATGTGAAGCCGCAGGTGGGTGCCCCGCACGAAGTCCTTCCCGCACTCGGAGCACTTGTAGGGCCGGTCGCCGGTGTGGACGTCCATCATGTGGCTCCGGAGGTTGCCCGATTGGGCGAAGCTCATCGAGCACACCCACAAAAATGACTTCTCGGTTGAAGTAGAATTTTGGCTTAAACCAAGATTATTTACTTGGATTGAGTCTAATTTAGCCTTATGCGGCTCCAATGCATATTTTGTCTTCACCCAAGGGCCAAATTTTCTTCGTGCAATATATAAAAAGACTTGAACCAAAACACTTGTCCTATCGGGTATTGGTCCAAGTAAAAATTAGCATGATCCAAGTAAAAATTAGAATAGGGGTTGTCCAAGAATACGTTTTTCTGGGTGCAGACGGAGCACTCGAGCGGCTTCTCTCCGGTGTGCGTCGCTGCGTGTTTTCGCAGATCGGACGCTGCGCCGAAGTTCTACTAGCAGACGCAGCACCCGAACGCCCCAGTGTGAGTGCACAGGCGTGCTCGAAGAGACTCCGCTCTCGTGAAGCTCTTCGGGGAGGCATGGCACTCGGAGTGAGTCCGCATGTGTCGACGGAGCTGGGACGCGTTTCTGAACCTCTTCGGACACGCCGGGCACTGCTGCGCAGAGTGCCGGCTTATGTGCAGCTGCAGCCGGCCCTCACCATTGATGCTCTTCTGACACATGGGGCACTCTAATAGCTCGCTATTGTGGACGACAACGTGCCGCCGCAGTTGGCTTGCAAAGGCAAACCTCTTCCCGCACACCGAGCACTCTGGCTCCGCCGTGCCGTCTGGGGAACTCTCCGCGGCGGCGCACTCTAACGCCGTCTCGCCGGCCATCGTATTGCCGGGGGAACTCTCCCCGGCGCAGCCTGCGTCAGAGTTCCTCGGCACACTATCCTCAGCGCCGCGACTCTTTTGCACTCCCAAACATTGCACTTCGTCCTGAAACCGAGAGGCAGAGTATCCGTAAGCGACGCGCCATTGGTGGGACAAAGAAGAAAACTCTCCCGGTAAAGTAGACGATACGTCGGGGCGGGCGCGCTGGCGTGACCGCTCGCGGCACCGTACCCCGCGCGCCCCACGGAGGGCGGCACGCGCCGGCACGCGCCGGCACGCGCCGCCACGCGCCGCCATGCGCCGAGCCCCCGGCAGACCCTCCGGGTAGGCAGCGCCGCCCGACGGCCGAGCGTTACGGTCTGCCTACCCGCCACGTCCACAGGCGCCTCCCTCAGAGAGCCCGCCGCCCGCCGCTCGAGTCGCCCTCTGTGACGTGTCACACACGTGTGACAGCCGCAGGCGCATTGACCTGCCAACAGCGGTGGCGGGGGGGGGGGGGGGGGGCGACAGCTGACGGGCCTGACCTACAACAGCACGACGGCGACTGCAGCGGCCTGCCGAGCCGAAGGTCCGAGGCGGCCCGAGGCGGCTCGGCGCGGCCACAGCGGACCGGCGCCCCGGAGGCCGCGGCGGGGGGCCGGCGGGGCAACGTCACCGCCGCCCCTCTACCTCGCTGTCTCTCTGTCTCTCTCTCTCTCTGCTATGCCCCCCCCCCCCTCCATCAGGGGGCGTCATGACCAGTGCAACGAGCGCCTTTTCGGACGGACAGCCGCTTATGTAACTCAGGGGGCCCCGCGCTGAGGGGGGCACGGCAGGAGGTACCCGCCAAGGGGTAGGGTAGTACCCGCACCACCGCCGCGCGACCTTTTGAAGCGGACTGTCAGGCACTGCCACGTACTTATCATTTCACTCTCTCCCTCTCTCCCTCTCCCTCTCCCTCTCTCTCCCTCTCCCTCTCCCTCTCTCCCTCTCTCCCTCTCTCCCTCTCTCCCTCTCTCCCTCTCCCCCTCTCCCTCTCTCTCTCTCTCTCTCTCTCTCTCTCTCTCTCTCTCTCTCTCTCTCAAGGGGTGACAAAATGGGCCCGCGCCTCTTATTCCTTCCCACAGGTCCCCGCACCGAGCACCGCACGTACAAACCCGCCCAAAAATACGCCCCCATTCAAAGCGAGCCCCACTAACGGCGCGCAGAGGACAATAATGGACGGGATTAGGCGGTTTGTTAGAAGAGGACGACGACAGCGTGAATGGTGCGCGTCGCAGGATGGGGCCCAGACCGGAAGCCGCCTCGGTCCCGTTCCTGTCGCGGCTCGATGCATCCGGCGAACGTGCGCAGCCAGTGCAGCGCGTCGGCCGGCAGGCGACGCCGGCAGACGACGCTGTCCTACCAGCAGACGACGCTGTCCCACCAGCAGACGACGCTGTCCTACCAGCAGACGACGCTGTCCCACCAGCAGACGACGCTGTCCTACCAGCAGACGACGCTGTCCTACCAGCAGACGACGCCGTTCGGCAAAACTCGACGCGACGACAAGCTGACAGAGACAGTAGAGATAGGCAAGAGGAGCCAGAAGCCACGACCGGGGCCGCCGAACAGGGAGGGCAGAGGACCCGGGCGAAAGTTCATATCCGTGACAGGACTCTCCCGTTTCACTGCCGAGCGCGACTTTACTCTCTTCTCTGTCTCTCTCCCACCCGTAGCCGCCCGGGCTGTGTGCGGTCGCACGACTGTGATCCATCACCTTTCGGAGATGCAATGCATCACGGAAATCGCTTACGAAACACGCCCACACAGACACTCATATACACACACACACACACATACACAGTCCGGCACGCGCCATAAAGCCCTATGCCGGAGAGTGCACGGCAGGTCAGCAAGGCGTATATACACTGCCAAAAACACTACAAAACAACGAAATATCGCCAGCAACTGCTTCACGACGTGTAGCACACGCGCGGCAGAGTGTATACGCGTACCGTGTGGCGCGTGTACGGAGAGAGAGAGAGAGAGAGAGAGAGAGAGAGAGAGAGAGAGAGAGAGAGAGAGAGAGATGGAGACAGAGAGAGGGGGTAGGGAGAGAGGGAGGGAGAGGGAGAAACAAACACGAATAACATGCAAAAAAAAAAAAGAAAGGAAAATACAACCTAGAAGCAATAAGTCAGCTCAATTATCGTGACTGTGTGTTTTTAACCGTCTCCCCGCGCAGCAGCACACGAAGCCATCGCGGACTGTACATTTCGCGGGGCGCGCACGGAGCGCCGCCGCCTTCGCGACCGACGCGGCGACGGACGAAACGGACGGCCGGTTCGGCAGGTGGCGATTATAAACGCAAACACGCGACGACCGCGCGCCGCTCGCGGAGTACAGCATTCGGCCAGCGACGCCCATCCCGCCGCCGCCCGCACCCGCAGTGCAGAACGCCGTCAGTGCAGAGAGACGCACTTGCCAAACATAGCGCGGCAAAAGTCCGCAGAAAGAATATTGTATTTTTTCGGAATGTGCAAGGGGGAGACAAGAAGAAGTGTCTGTATGACAGTCACCTTTATTTTCCACTTAAGGACTAGTAATTTTAAAAAAAAAACGGTACTAGTATAATATTTTTCATTATGGGTCAAGTAGTTTTTATTTTTTCATTTTGGCACTAGCACCTCTTTTTCGGCACTTTTATAATTTAGCATTTTTATTTTTAAAAAAATCTGTTCTTTTCGAAAAACCACTTTTTTCATCATATTTATTCTTTAATATCAGTTACGTTAGCCAATTCTCCCCTTTCTTCCCCCGCTCCCCTGCAGCGGGGCGGTGACGCGGCAGGTGCAGGCAGACGCGGCGCAGCATCCCGGGGCGCTGCTAATCACCATATGGCGTCACGGCGCCGCGGCTGCAGCCGCCACAGCTGCAGCCGACGCAGCTGCAGCCGCTGCTGCAGCACCACGCTGCGCTCATTTGCGTCCCCCACCGAGACGGCGCCAACGCCAGAGATTTTTGTCCGCGCGTCCAACTTTTTTCTTGTCACGTGGCCAGGAAAAAAACAAAAGAGAGAAAAAATGACGCTCAGAGAGCGTTGCGCGCAGCGCTTGTGTGTATGTGTGTGTGTGTGTGAGTGTATCCCCCGCCCCATTGGGACTAATGAGTGATTTCTAAATCTGTCGCGGCTGTCGCTGCTGTCGCTGCTGTCGCCGCTGCCACGGCAGCCGCAGCACGGCGGCGGCGCCCGGCGGGGTAGGCCGCCCCGACGCGCCGCGGAGCAGGAGGCAGAGCGGCGTCAACTCTGATCAGAGGAGCAGGGGGCCTCAATCAGGCACAAGGACCCGCCCATAGCTTCTCCAGCAGCCTCCAGGCCAGCCTCCAGCACAGCCTACGATACGCAATCCATCAGCTTGCCTCCTCCAGGCCTTGAGAGAGCCCGCAGAGAGAGAGAGAGAGGGAGAAAGAGAGAGAGAGAAAAAGAGAGAGAAAGAGAGAGAGAGAGAGAGAGAGAGAAGGAGAGGGAGAAGGAAGGGGGTAAAGAGAGAGACAGAGAGAGAGAGAGGGAGGGAGAGAGGGAGGGACAGAGGGAGAGAGAGGGATAGAGAGGGGGAGGGGAGAGAGGCGGAGGAGCAAGAGAGAATCGGTCGGTCGGACGGGGAGCGCGAAAAATCGGAGAAGAGAGGAGGCAACAACATCTACAGTAACAACAACAACAACGGTCAGGGAGTAATTAGAAGTGCGGCGCCGACACCTGGCGGCGGGGCCCGCGGCGGGCGGAGCCGCGATAGCAGCCGCGCATCGCGGTGATCCCGGCAGAAGGATCCGCGATGAAACTCCAGTTTGAACTACAGTGCCCAAACTGTATTTCCACAAACTGTAGTTTCATCGAACTCCCACTGTAGTGATGCCGAAAACTACAGTCATTCTTAATTATCTTGTCGCCCTTTTCTACAAGTGGAACTGTAGTTTCCTGTACAAAGAAACTACAGACTAACTGTAGTTCGCCGTAGTTTTCTGTACAAAAAATAGTCTAACTGTAGTTCGCGGTGACAAGTCCCGGACGGCCGCGACTGAGGCGTTATTAAATCAAAGCCGCTTAAGCTCATCGGGCTGTCGGCCGTGCGATTACCCGGCATGAATAATGCAGAGACAGAAGGCTCGGGAGGCGTTTTCCGAATCGGAAAAATGGCGGTCGTCTGTACGGGAAGACGCATATCGGGCGAGGTGCGTGGAGCTGCGGCGAACCCGGCTATTGCGGGTCCGGCCGGCACGGCAGCGGTAACACCGTTACAAAAGTTAGTATGGAGTTGATTTTCTGATGTACTTTTTTCCAGTAATTATTACTATTTGGTCGAAATTTTTCAAATTAGTTTTGGAGTCAGCTCAACGAAGAATTTCATAGTCGACTTGACATAATTTTTCTGAGAGCAAACGTATCGCACTACAATTTTTTTTCTCCCCAAATTGCCAAGAAAACGCTCGTAAAAATATTCACTAACAGACGGTCTTCTCGACTAAACTATAAGAAAATCGACGAAACTTGTGACTTTTCACTTTTCGAGGCGCGGTGCTGACGACGTCACAGCACGGACGCTGCCGGAACACCACGCACGTCCTCGCCACGCGCTCACTCCGGTACAACACGCACTAATTGCCGAACGTTTTGGGAGTTTTTGCTTTTCCTTCTTCCTTTTGCCCCTCACAACGGCGACGAAATAAAAATAAAATTAAAACAGCGAGCTCCCGCGGTTCGCTCAGCGTTTTCGGCCACGCGATACACAATGAATACGGGGGGGGGGGGGGGGGGGGGGGGGGGGGGGGGGGGGGACGACGGCTGACAGGACCTTGAGGGCGGAGCCGGCGGGGATCCACTGCCGGAGGTCCCGCCGCAGCGAGGTCCCGCACTCCTAGTGGAGCACCCCCCCCCCCCCCCCCCCCGCTCCCGGCAGGGCCGGCGCCGCGCAACGGATAATCTTATTCCCCCGATTGGTCGCGGCCGCCGGCACGAGTGTACCAGTTCCAGGGGCAAGGGCCCCGGCCCTGGAGTCCCTGCTGGAGGCTCCGGGGAGCTCGCCGATTTACACTATTTCAACGCCAAAGGTTGAAAAAAAAAAACCAGCTTGCGCCATTTCATGATATTTCCAGAATTTTTTTTTTCGAAAAAAAATTTTTAGTTACGGGCTTTTCCATTTTGGCGCAGTAACTGGCAGCAGCACCAGCGCCGACAACAGGCGTTTGGCAGCCGCCACACAGCGACGGCTGGCGCGACTCGCAGGCCAAGAGCGCTCAGGCGGTGGGCCCCCCGCGAGGCCCCCCGCGAGGCACCCCGCGAGGCTCCTCTAGCTGCCGGGGTAGCCCGGCCCGCGCGGCGGCGGCGCTCCCCGCGGCCACGCTTTCCATCCACTGATAGCGCGTGGTCACACATGGCGCGCCCGCCACGCCCGCGGCGGTGCCACGCCCCCCTCTGCCGCTGGAGAACCACTACTGGAGAGGGCCGCGCCACTCGAGCGCGCGCGCGCACACACACACACACACACACACACACACATGCCCCGCTGCAGAGCGCCGCTGGAAAACTCCAAAGAGCCACCACCGTACACCTGGAGAAGTGCCCCACAGAGGCGCCCCGCGGGGGGCACGCTGGAATCGCTGCAGCCGCCGGAGTCGCTGCAGCCGCCGGAGTCGCAGCCTAATAGCGGTGCGGACTCCGGTCGGCTCCAGGCGGGCACACTACAGAATGCCACGCCGCCATCTGGGCTGGGCTGGGCTGGACGGCGGCGGCGCGGCCTCAGCCGAGTCCCGGCCGCGCATCGCGCCGCAGCCAAACGCCGCTCGACTTTACAACAGCAGCACTCCAATCGCTTATACGCGACGCGCGCACCGCCGCTAAAACCTTACAGACTCTGTACGTTTTCAGAGCGGAAGAGCGGCCGTGTGGTGGTCCGCGACGATCAACAACAAGTTCCAAGAACGAGACCCTTTGCACGGACTTAAAGCGTAAATAAATGCCGAATTTCGTACCGTAAAGCGGCCACGCCGCTACCTTACGGCTACGTCAACAGGGGGTCCACGATACAGGCCTCTCTCTCTCTCTCTCTCTCTCTCTCTCTCACACACACACACACACTATCCCTCTTGCTCTCTCTCATATGCACTATTCGAACGCCACCCCGCCGGTCCTTTGCGGTGAAACAATGGGGCGATAACTTGCAGCAGAGTCTGTCATTACAGGAGGGGGAGGGAGAGAGAGGGGGCGAGGAGCTGCGGTGGCGGCGGGGGAGCGAGCGAGAGAGAAAGAAAGGGGAGGGCCGGCATACAGATCGCGCGGGCACACATGTTGGTTTTCGCCTTTACGGCGCGCGGCAGAACTACGTGTTGTTGTTCCGAAACGCAATACAAAACACACAAAGGCGCAGCAGCAGCAAGACAATTTGTCCCGATAGCCAATCGGGGCCCTCGTACGGCGGCCCCGCCCTCCGCCCCGACCAATAGGATCGCGCGGTTTTAACACTCGGACCGCGGTCAGACGTGACGGTACAGCACGGTGCGGTACAAGGAGCCCGACCTGGCCGTGTGCTGCACACACACACACACACACACACACACACGGACGAACAACGTCAGATCCAATAAGTGTGTGTATATATATATATATATATATATATATATATATATATATATATATATATATATATATATATATATATATATATATATATATATATATATATATATATACCCCGTTTTTTGCAGCCATCTCCCACACTCATTACACGAGAGCACAAACAAGTACATATAGGCGTCCAACTGTCGAGACAGCCGGCGAGCCCAGCGCCGCCAGCTCCGCTAACTGCTGCCGCTGCCCCGCCCGCCTGCCCGCCTACCTCCTGCAGCAGGGCCAGGCCCCTGGCTGCCACCTCCGAGGGAGAAAAAAGAAAAATCTTCCTCCTTGATGGGCAGACGGACACTACCGCAAAAAACACAGTAAAAAATAATTTCGTTTTTTTTATCCATCCGCAACATGCTAGGTAATTAATTTTACCATTTCCATCTGACTAAAACCTTTAAATTTTTAAAAACTTTCAATTTTTTTTTAGTGATCCAGAGGTACAACGTCGCGCAGCAACAACTAGATCACCATTCGTAAACAATAGCAAAACGCGGCCCGCGAAACTATAACAACACACACTCACCCACACTCACCCACACACACTCATTCACTCACAAACACTCATATGCACGGCTGCAAGGACGGGGGGAGCCTGACCCGCAGCAGTCGTTCCATGGAAGTGGTATGCAAACGTACTACTTCTCTTTTCTGTTATTATTCCATTTTACTATGTTTTTCTTTCCATACTACATCTCCGTCCTACTATTATGCCATTTTACCATTTTTCTTCCCGTACAAATTCTCTTTTCTACTATAGTGCCGTTTTCCTATATGTGTATCAGCATAGAGCGACACATATAGGTGCGAGCGTGGCGGTGCCGAGTGCAGGGCAGGGCGAGCCGCGGCGCAGCTGCTGCTGCCTCTGCTCTGCCTACTGCATTTCGTGATGATGACACACACACACACACACACACATGGCGTTTTTGCTGTATTGTGTGTGAGGCAGCAGCCGCCGCTGCCGCCCATGTGAGAATAATATGCGAGCGTTGGGCGGCGATGCTTCATGTCATCGGGGAGGGAACATGGTGGCATTGAGCACACCGCGCGACCGCGGCGTCGCGGGGGGCGGCGAAAATCGTGTGTCCTCTCTCTCTCACACACACTCACACACACACTCACACTCACTCACACACACACACACACGGAGGGCGCGCGTGCCCGCGCATGACACGGCCGTCGGCACGCCCCCGCAGTCGCGGTACTCCCAACACCACCCCTCCTTCGTGTGCACCGTGTGTCACGGTCGTTACGGACGGTCAGAGCGTCACAGCTCCACACACACACTACCACACACACAAAATATATACACACATATATATATGTGTGTATATAAGTATAATATATACTTCCACTACTGCTTACAGTCCCTACGCTACCCTCCTACAGTGTATAATACCACATGAGATCCACAGGTGCCGTCCGTATCCACACACACACACACACACACACACACCACTTCACTCGCGGCCACACGGCTGCACCTCCTGGCTGGGTGGCTGTCTGTCTGTCGGCGTCGCGCTCGTCAGTCACGGGGTCTTTCTCTTCGCTAGGAAAGACTCACACACACACACACGCGCGTGAGACGGCGGCGGCAAAGGGTTAAACACACACACACACACTCGCGGGATCGCGTCGGCGCGGCGTCCGTCCGCCCGTCCGGGACGACGCCGTCGTCGTCGAGGACGGCGTCGACGGCGGTGGAGGAGGGCGAGGACGAGGACTCGTCGTCGACGCGCAGGTGTCGCGAGCGCGGCGGCGTTCGGAGCGGGTGGGTTTCGGACGACGGGAGGTGGCGCCGCGGCGGCGGACCTCGGCACACTGAGGAGGCGAGCGCGAGGTGCGCGGCGGCGGCGGCGGCGCGCGGGGCCGCGGGGGCGGCGGCGGGGGAGGGGGGGGGGGGCCGCGCGTGGCCACCTAGGCCCCCGCCGAAGCTCCCCACGACTTCCTCTCTCTCCCCGCCCCCTTACCTCCACCTCCTGCTGCTGCTGCTGCTGCTGCTGCTGCTGCTGCTGCTGCTGCTGCTGCTTCTCTACGCCTGTATCCCCCCGATACCGCACGACAACGACCACATGTGCGGTGACAGTGGAGGAGGAGGAGGTGGTGGTGGCGTTGGTGGTGCAGCAGCAGCAGCCGCCCAAAAACGGCCCTGCTAACCTAACCTGTACAGCCTCAGGGCACACACTCACAAAGCCGTGTGTGTGTGTGTGTGTGCGAGAGCCCCCCCGCGGGGCCCCGGGGCTGCCACACTATCTCGAGTTGAGCGGATAACTCTGGCTAGTGTCACGTCGGCCCCACCACCACCACCACCGCCGCGGCGGCGGCGGCGGCAGCAGCAGCAGCAGCAGCAGCAGCAGCAGCAGCAGCACGGGCCCCCGTGCACGTCAGAGCAGCCGGCGGCCGTTACACCGCCACAGGGCCGCCACACACGTCCGCGTGCACCGCCGAGCCGAACACAAGGAGATGCAGCTCACTATAAACTCAAACCTTGTTTTAAGTTTTCTGTTATTTTTCTCTGTCCTCTCAAGTTTTACTTTTTTTCTGTTATTTTTCATCGCCCTCCCCCGTTTGTACACATCGACATCAATTTTCCTTTCTGTCCCAAATTTTTTTCCAGCACAAAAAAAAAATCTGTTCCCTTGACATGATATGTATATGATCCTGCAACATATATCGTTTTACTCGAGCGACGGCAAGGGGGACTTCCTTCCAAGTAAAGACAAGCACACACACACACACACACACAAACACGCTCAATGTCACGAAACGCAAAACGCCGATGAATCCAACAAAAAAAAAGAAGTATAAAGACTGCCCGGTCTTCTCCAAATGCGCAGCCCACAAAGGTGAATGTGTGTGTGTGTGTGTGTGTGTGTGTGTGTGTGTGTCCTGGAGACAAAAAAAAAAAAAAAAAACCAGTGGCGTGCGACGACGCCGCGGCAGAATACAGCTCCTAATACATCAACTTGATTACAGAATTGGCATTATATTTCTTTCGCAAAGTCACACAGACGCTGCCGCCGCCACCGCCGCCACCGACGCTGCAGTAGCAACTGGTGGTGGTGGGGATCGGGTTCAGTCAGAAGTTCCCCAGGGACCGGCGAGGCAACGCGATCCCGATCCCGCCCCGGGAGCCACAGGTGGGAGGGCGATCCTGCCGACGTATCCCCGAAGGATCCTGAGCCAAACAAACTCTTTTCGTCACTGGGGAGGGGAGGGGAGGGGAGGGGAGGGGGGCGAGGCGACGACCGCGTTTGTCAACAAGGCCGCACTATCAACAGAGGCGAAGGGCGGCCACCTCCGGTACACCTGCCGCCGCGCCGGGGGCCGCCGGGGCCCAGCGGGGACAACGCTATCCGCTTCCCTTTTCGGTGACTTCCCTTCGCTCTTGGAGAGCGAAACAAGGAGGCGGAGGGAGAGAGGAAGAGAGGAAGAGAGGAAGAGAGGAAGAGAGGAAGAGAGGAAGGGAGGAAGAGAGGAAGAGAGGAAGAGAGGGTGAGAGGGAGAGAGGGAGAGAGAGAGAGAGGGAGAGGGACAGAGGGAGAGAGAGAGAGAGAGGGAGAGAGGGAGAGAGGGAGAGAGGGAGAGAGGGAGGGAGGGAGACAGAGGGTGAGACGCAGGTAAATATGCAGTCAAATCGGCACCTCAGGGACGACAACCTCGTACAGCCAGGGAGTCCGGCGGGAGAACCGACCGTCACGCGTGTGTTGCGTGTGTACATTACATACGCGGCATGTAGAATCGATATGTGGATGATGAAGTTGTCAAATGCAAGCTACAGGCAGGCGAGCCGCGCCGCGCATGCAGTGCGAGAGAGACGGAGGGATAGGTCCAGCGACACGTCTCGCGCCAGTGAGTGACGGGGAGGGGCGCCGCACTTTTCCCTGGGCGGGAACGCGACAACCCGCCCCAAGCACCGACCCCGATCTACCACGCGAGGCACGGCCACTTGCGCGATTTCTCATGGCGGCCAGTAATCCCCATGGCTCGTAATCCTACACGGGCCGCCATGAGACATGAGCCGCAGCGGCAGCCAGCGGCAGCCAGCCATAGGCGCGGCGCAACGACTGGCTACCGGAGCGGCTGCCGGGGCCCCCCGCGTGGGCAGAGACACCTGACGGAGACCCGGCAGGAGAACTCACCTGCAATCAGGCGGAGAGCGGGAGGGAGGGAAGGAGGGGGAGAGAGAGAGAGAGAGAGAGAGAGAGAGAGAGAGAGAGAGAGAGAGAGAGAGAGAGAGACAGAGGGAGAGACAAAGAGAGAGAGAGAGAGCGAGACAAGGAGAGAGGGAGAGACAAAGAGAGAGAGAGAGAGAGAGCGAGACAAGGAGAGAGCGAGACAAGGAGAGAGGGAGAGACTTAGAGAAAACGCGGACCTCTAATAATCCCCCAAGTTTGCGCAGAATCTAGTGCAAGACGTTAAAATTCGAAAAAAACATACCTTTACAGAAAAACTTTTGTGCAATTTTGTTACATGATTTTCTTTTAAATTCTGTAAGATTATTTTAAAGCCGGGTATGATTTCTTTTTCAGAAATTTCCCACCTTGTAGGCCGTGGGTGCCGTATTCCTGCTGAGAATGGCCGGGGTCCCCAGCAGTTTGAGGTCGACTTCATCCCCCGTACACAACATCCTATGGCCCGGCTGGCGACTCGGTCGATGAGGCCAGCGGCGGCCGCAGCAGCGAAACACGATATACAGCCGAGGCCGCGGCGAAAATGAAAAATGTAAAAGCGATTCAAGACCGCGATAGACAAAACGGCGACGGTGGGGGAAGAAGGAATGAGCGAGCGAATGAATGGAGGCCGAAAGCCACAGAGGCGGGCTCGTTTGTCGACCTCTCTAGAGGGCCTCTAGGCCTCTCCACACCCCATAATATCATTTTCTCGCCAATTCCTCCGATTCTTATCTGCAAAATACGCGCTGATCATGTGTGGAAAAAAACGAGCATATTTTTTTTTTTAATCACTTGAAACACGGAAATTGCCACTGCTTGTCATTTAACGCCTACAAAAAGGTTTATTTGTTGTATAAACCTCCTTAGGCCTCCAAATTAAGAGTCCAAATTTTTGTGCCGCGACCCCCCCCCCCCCCCCTTCCCGGCGTGCCACGTTGATGCCGTCCTATTGTTCCGTTTCTGTGCTCGCCTGTCGTGTTGTGCCCTCTGACCCGGCGCGACCCGACCGTGTCCTCCGGAACAACAACAGCAGCGAGTTCAAGTCACACGGCGCGTTCCGAGAAGAGCAGGGTGAACAAGGAGGATGGAGGGAGATGAAGAGAGAGCGAGAGGGAGGGAGGGAGGGAGAAAGAGGGAGGGCGAGAGAGGGGGAGAGAGGGAGAGGGAGAGAGAGAGAGAGAGAGAGAGAGAGAGGAGGCGCCTGGGAACGCTGGCGGGTAGGCGAGCCCGCACGACACGCGGGCCCGGCGGTTGCCCACCTAGCAGGCGCCTTGCAGACCGTCTCAATGGCAACGGGGCAAAAAAAAAAAAAAACGGAAGAAAAAAAATACAGTGTGGCAAATTTTGCTTCCCACACTAAATGAATGACCCCCTCGGAGAGACGGGCGTCTCACAGGATCCGTCATCTCGGCCGCCGGCGGCTCCGCGGAGGCAACGGCGGCAACGGCCGAGCGCGCGCCATTCAAACAAATTGGATTAGACTGTTTGGGGCCGGGCGGCGCGTTTGACGTGCGAGCGTGTGTGTGTGCGTGCGTGCGAATGTGTCTGGTCGGCCCCCGCGGCTCCTACCGCTCCCCCTCCACCTCCCCTCCACGCCGTCCTTCCAGACCGCCTCTGCCCCACCCGACCTTGTGTGTGTGTGTGTGCGTGCCACAGCCGCGATCAGCTGAGTGGGCAGCAGGTGCGAGAGAGACAGACACACTAAATCACAAAATAAAGCGACGCGCGAGACCCTCTCCGTCCCTCTCGCACGCGCCGCTCACGACATTCCCGCGCGGCCGCTAGAGAGAGACGGAAGCACAAAGGTCAGGATGCACCTGGAGCCGACAAAAGCAAGGGGGCGGAGGCAGTGGCGGCGCGCGCCACGGCTGGCCTGCGAGCCGCTCATCCGCGACGCGCGCACACACACACATACGCACACACATACACACACACACACAGTAGCGCGCGTGCCAGGCCCGCGGGTCCAAGTCCCACTTCTTTTTCCACTATGCACGTTTTACAGAAATGAAAAACAAAAAGACACAGAAAAAATCCCCTTTTCCCCCTCTCTGGTCCGTGGCCGTCCGTGAAGAGAATAGCGCACAAGCGCTTCGCTAGAAAACAAAATTGCGCGCGACTAAAGCATTTACGCAAGCAAGGTATGCGCGGATCCTGCCACCGCTGCCGCTGCCGCCGGGGGCGTGGCGGTAGTGGCAGGGGTAGTAGCTGCGGTAGCAGGCAGCAGCGGCGGCGGTAGCGGCGGGCCGGGAGGAGCACAACCCCCACGCGGGCAGCACACCTGTCAGAGAGGGGCGTTCCGAATGTGAGTCATCACCGCACTTCCGTCCGACAGCCTGTCTGTCCGCCTGTCTGTCTCTCCGTCCGACCGTCCGTCCCCTGTCCGCCCGTGCACGCCTTTATCCCGCGCGCAACAACCCCGCCCGCGGGTTCCCAGCCGCGTGGAGTACAAACAGAATCCCGTCGCGCGCTGGTCGCGCTGCCCGCGCTGGCCGCCAGGGGGCGCCAGGCTCCGCAGGCGGGGGCCCGGCCGGCGAGTGGCGGCGGCCCGATGGGAGGCCTACGCGTCGGGCGCCCGCACAGCAGCGCCGCCGGGGAGCGCCCGCAGAGTCCGGGGTAGGCAGCCCGCCGCGCCCAGCCGCCCCGCGGGACTGCCCGCCCGCCCGGCAGCCGGGGGCCCGCCAACACGCAGCGCAGCGCAGCGCAGCGCAGCGCAGCACAGTCAAATCTTTTGTACTTCTTTTCTCTAAATTCCAATTTCTTTTTGTGAAAAAAAAATTGCACTCTCGAGTCGGTACCAGTTTGGAGCTTAAACAACGACAGGTGCTGGTTACTGTATTGATTTTTTTTTCCTCTCTTTTCGGAATCGCCGGAAAAATTAAACAAATTTTCCCATCTTCCCAATGATTATTTTTTGGAAATCTTGTACAGATGTGTTTGAGGACTCACCCGCTGGCTGATGTGCGTCTCGTCGCCCTTCCCCCGCTTGAGCGAGGGCGCACGGATGACCCGGCCCACACCGGCGTCCATGTCCTGGTCACCTGCGGCGGCGTCTCCAATGCATGGCCTCCTGGCAGAACAAGAGGGAGAGCAGAAGTTTAGACACGCGCAATTGTTTTACAATTAAGTTTGTAAACCTGGACATTTCAAAAAAATAAACCTGAATATTTTCTGAAAGTTTCAGAGAATGTTCTGAAAGTTTCAAAACAAATAGAAAATGTTCTTCAACTCGGAAAATTTTTTCAGGTTGCAAAGCTGCAAAATTTTTTGAAATTTGCGTACGTTTTAGAAAACTTCTTGAAATTAATCCGCCCCCCCAAAAAAATCATTAAAAAATTTCGGGTATTGAAGCCGCAGCTCGACTGCCACGCCCAGGTCGGTGCCCGGTGCCCCTTGGTGTGGAAGCCGCCCGTCCAGGTCAACTCGGTGCACCACCAACACACAACACGCCCTTAAGGACGGATAAATTGGCGTCATGAACGGGCAGAGATTGCACCTCCCCCCCCCCCCCCCCCCACACACACACCCCGGAGGCCGTTGCCTAACGGCAGCAGCCAGCAGCGGCGGCGCAATCTCACACTACTACACCACAGCCGCACCGCAGCCGCAATTTGCTTAGAATTAAAACAAAGCGCGCAGGAGGGTGCGAGCGAGACAGACAGAGCAGATGTTGTTGTTGTAGTTGTGTCGTCCGTGTATTTTCACGACGAATAATAAACACGGTTAAAACACGCGCCGGTCGGTGTTCTCGCTTCCCAGCCGTACAACGGCGCTACATGTGTCGGTATGTATGTAGATCATCTCCCGCCCCGACACCCACTGCGGAGGGAGAGGGAGAGAGGAAGCAAAACATTACAGCGCTATCATCATCATCATCATCATCATCATCATCATCATCATTTCTGCACAGCGACCTCCTATCTCATTAGGGACCGCCCGTCGCGGTGTGAAAAGGCAAACGAGACGAGCCCTGCTTTTGCGACTCGAATTAAATCGAGATTCACTCATGGAAATCGGAGCACCATACTTTTAAAAAAAAGCTATTCTTAATTTTCGTTGTATTAAACGTTAGATGTTTGCAACAGAAAAACACTGCATAAAAGATTTTGGACTATATTTCTTTAAAATAATAATTTTAAAAAAAACATTGCTTTCTGGAAACAAAACCATGATACAAAGTGTAGTTCCGCGACTGACAATGTACTCGATTAAGGGAACTCGACGGAAACGGGGCGCCCGATTACAAATCAAATCTATCATTTGGAAACGAAAGTTACTCCGCCACGCGGCGAGCACCTTGGAATAAGGGCGGCAGCGGGGGTGGGTGGCGTGCGAATAACTCACGGGCGCGATGAAAAATGCATTCTCCTTATCAGCTTCCCCCTCTTATCATGTACAAAGAAAAATACTAGATCGTTATATGCAGCGAAAGATGTGCGACGAGAAGATGCAGCACACACACACCTACACACACATGCACTCTGCCCTAGACGCCCTCCCATCGGAAAATGTTCACAACCGAGTGTGAGAGAGAAACGGTGTAAATTTTCAACCCCTCTGTGTGTAGGTGTGTGTGTGTCTGTGTGCGTGTGTGCGTGTGTGTGCGTGTGTGCGTGTGTGTGTGTGTGTGTGTGTGAGGACCATTTCGAACGCGCCACTCACAATGGGGACGTTAGAGCCTTTCTCCCATGAGGGGCTGCGCCGGGCTGCGCCGCTGCCAACATCACATCATTGCAGCGGGGGGCGCGGTAAACACACAGACGCAGCAGCAGCAGCAGCAGCAGAGGTTGGCAGCGCTCGGCGAATTGGCGCGAAAGTGAGATCGCCAACGCCGCCGCCACCACCGCCACGCCGGCCGGCCGGCAGCCTTGAGGGGGTCTCGGCTGACCAATCAGGATCGAGTAATTAGCCGGACAAGCAGCAGCGTACGCCACACTGGTCACCGCGAGCGAGCGAGCGAGAGAGAGAGAGAGAGAAAGAGAGAGAGAGAGAGAGACAGGCCGACGCCCGCGGGTGCCGCACCCACTGGCGTGTGACAAAGACAGCGCGGGGGAAAGCGACAGATTAACGCGCGCGCGCGACTTTAGGCTTTAAGAGACAGTGCCGCGCAATTGCGGGTCTTTTCATTAGTTTTTTCCCCTTCATTTTTTTTAGACGTCACGCGCTTCTAGATCGGCAGGAGAGAGAGACAGAGAGGGAGAGAGAGACAGAGAGTGAGAGACGGCTCCCACGACCGCCAACACCCGAACCCGGCACCGCCACGGCACTGTGCATCCTCCGCGGGGGAGATACGATCGTCACGAAGCTGGTCAGCCCGCGCGCCGCCGCCGTACACAGCCAAAGGCCAGACACAGCCCGCGTTATACACCGAGATGACTGAAATTAATCCCTAGGAGGGCCGATAACGCGGTTGCTTGGTAGTCGCAGTGGTGGTGGTAGCTGCAGTGGCGACGGCAGCTGCAGTGGTGATGGCAGATGCGAAGGAGATGGTAGGTGCGAAGGTGATGGTAGGTGCGCTGGTGACGGTAGGTGCGCTGGTGATCGTAAGTGCGCTGGAGATGGTAGGTGCGCTGGTGATGGTAGGTGCGCTGGTGATGGTAGGTGCGCTGGTGATGGTAGGTGCGCTGGTGATGGTAGGTGCGCAGGTGATGGTAGGTGCGCAGGTGATGGTAGGTGCAGTTAAGGCAGTGGTTAAGGTGGTGAGTCGGAGCGAAGACGCGTCACGCGCCGCCCTGCACATATTGATTCCCCGCTCGCTACGGCTATGCAGTCCGAAACGTTGTGTGCGTGCGCGGAGGCGGCGGAGGCCGAGGGCCGCCCGGCACACCACCTAGAGCTGCGATAGGGCAGGACAGACAACTACATACCGCTCCAGCAGTCCCTGGCGGCCTGGCCGCTCAGCGCGCCAGAGACGCACAGGCGGCGCCCCATTCGACTGGGCATCGTTCTCAGCACTTCCACAGTCAAACGCTACGCCCCACGCACTCTCACAGACAGACAGCTATACCAAATTTTAAAACAATTCAAATTTACCCGCGCGAAAAAAAAAAGAAAAACTTCCGAAGCTCGGTGGCGTCTGCGCATTGCGTAACGGGCGACACACAGGTAGGTGATCCGGCGGCGGCGGCGCCCGTCAAAGATTCGCAAGGTCAAGCAAAGCGGAGGGGGTTTCGGTTCGGTCACATGAGAAGCCGTGCCGCGTCGCCTCCGAGCCGCCGCCGCCGCGGGGATCGGCCACACACACACACACACACACACACACACACACACAGAGTCAGAGTCTCTCTCTCTCACACACACTAGAACGGCCGGTCGTGCAGCCGCACGGCACGCCGCGGCACGAGCCGTCCCGCCCAAAATTTCTCATAGTTTCCGGGCCACACGGGCGGCAGCGGTCGCGTGGGCGCCACGCGAGTCGTCACGGCCCGCGCACGCGCGCGCTTCTGCGAACTCCGATTCGAATCCGTACACACATCCGCGCGGCGGCGGCGGCGGCCACCTTGCAAGGCCGAATGCCAGGCGGAGATGCCGGTCCACAAGCAGGTGAGCCATTTCCGACCGACCGGGAGACCCGCCCTCTCTGCCATTGACTCTTGTCATTCGCGGGGCAAAAGACAATACGACAGGCGAAATCTGCGTGACAAGATAAAAATAAATTAACAATTTACGTAGCGATTGTAACATCACAAACCTGACAGGGTTGACAAGAAACAGGAAGTTTGTCGCCCGCTCGTCTTTACGGCAGAATTCGTATCGCGCGACTTTTCGATTTGGAGTCGGCCCAAGACGAGCAAATAACAGAGGGGCATACACACACACACACACACACACACACACACACACACACACACACAAAGCACGCGTAAACGGGGACCCCCATTCCCGTATACCATGGCAGCCATTACCAATTCATAGGATGTCCCATAACGACAACCACACAAACACTATAGGGGGGAGACAAGAAAGAAAATGGTGCGAAATCGGGGTCATGGGGAAACCGGCCAAAATGAAAACGGGCTGTCCGCGGCCCACGCTAGTTGGCTGCGACACAAAAGCAGACCGCGTATCGTACGTCTGGCCGGACGCGGCGTCCAGACGGGGTCTTGGCGGGATCTAGGTAGGGTCTAGGTAGGGTCTAGGTGGGGTCTAGGTGGGGTCTAGACGCTATGCCACACTCCAACCCTTTCCGTTTTCCTTTTAAAAATCGCGATTTAAATTCCATTCTTTCAGAGTTTAGTTTTTTTTTTATTTTAATCGAACATCCGAACTTGCGTCGTGCCTCTTGCGTGTGTGTGTCCACGACCCCGAGTTTTCCGATTTATTCTCTTCCAGGTGGTCACGCGAAAAAAATTCATACAAAAGACTAAAATATTGTAGCAATAAAGATATATTGTGTGGCAAAAAATAAAGGCAATAAGCAGCATAGATTCGGTCTACGAAGGAATGAAAACGTTTGCCGAAGGGTAGCCAACCAGACGCAGGGAGCACCTGACACGAGTCAACGCGCGGGTCTGAGCGAGAGCCGGCAGACGGCGGGCCGGGCTTGGAGGAGGGGGCCTTCTGCCCACAGAGAGATGATCTGAATTCATTAACAGACACACGTTGCCAGGCCGCGCGGCCGGCACACGCGTTATTCACACCACACGACCGTCGCGTCATACACGTTCCTCACAAGAAGAGCAGCCGCAGCAGCGCACTATTCGCAGGGACTTTCGGGAGGCGGGGGGGGGGGGGGGGGGGGGGGGGGGCATTCTGAATCTGATCCTCCTACGCAAAACGAACGGAGGGCAGCAGAACGGAAACACACCCCCCCCCCCCCCCCCAACAGTCCCCGCCAGGGCGGGTGTGTTTGTTGTCTGTCCGGCTTTTCCTTTCAGAGATTATCATTTTCTCTTAAACCTGATTGTGTGCTGCGAGGAGGCGGGGGCTCGAACCAGAGCGACCGGCCGAGACGTGAGAGAGCCGCTGGACTGGTGGCAGGCAGCGGAGGGGAGGGGGGCGTGGGAACTTGAGGGGCAGGAGGCGAGGGGCAATTCGCGACAAAATAACAAAAACAACGAGAGGCGGGCGACCGAATCTCGGGCGGGACGAGGCGGCGGCAGCAGCGCGCCAGCAGCTCCTCTGCATGCATACGTTATTTCCGGGCCGAGACACTCGGGACGACCGGAGCGGAGGAGGGGAGGGGGAGGAGGGAGAGGGGAGGAGGGGGAGGAGGGGGAGGGGGGGGGGGGGGGGGGTCGGGCGAGTACAGCGAGGGACCTTGGCCTAGCCCGCCGGCCAACACGATTGATTCTCGCGAACCTGCGCGATGCAAATCTACCCACCCACACACATCACACGCCAACACATACACACTAACTCACACTAACACACACACACAAACACACGCGCACACACAAACACACGTACACACAGGACAGAAGTCGGTCGTTGGCGCAGTCGCCGCACGAAGCCTCAAAAATTATATAAAGCAAAACCACTTTTTGTGTGCTCCGAATTTAGCAGTGTGCAGGCCCCGATCGCGTAGCGACGACGGCGGCGGCGGCGGCGAGCCCCACCAGCCGCTTACCTGCAAATGAACACTCTCAAACTTCCTGCCGGCTGGAGGAGGTGGAAGAGGATGATGCGCTTTCCTCCCTCCGTCTCTCTTCCACCCACCGCGTAATCCCCCCCCCCTCCCCCCCTTTGGATGCACCTCGGCGTCTCTCTCTCTCTCTCTCTCTCTCTCTCTCTCTCTCTCTCTCTCTCCCTGGCGCGACGACAGACTTGAGATAATTAACACTCCGTCACTCGCCGTCCGAAAGCAGGCCGGTCCGGGCCGAGAGAGGAGTACAGCCGGAGGAGTACATCCGTAGGAGTACAGCCGGAGGAGTACAGCCGGAGGAGTACATCCGTAGGAGTACAGCCGGAGGAGTACAGCCGGAGGAGTACATCCGGAGGAGTACATCCGGAGGAGTACAGCCGGAGGAGTACAGCCTGATGAGTACATCCGGATGAGTACAGCCGGAGGAGTACATCCGGAGGAGTAAAGCCGGAGTACAGCCGGAGGAGTACAGCCGGAGGAGGGAGAGGTGCTTCAGATCTGGCACGGAGCGCGAGGCGACAGAGGAGCGCGGAAACGACAGCGTCCCGACAACCTCCTCGGGTCCGGGCAAAACGAAAAAACTGGCGCTACCAACTTACTTAAAAAATAAAAGATATCATAAATTACATTTTGATCATTTCATTCCCATCTTTATTTTCTTTTCCAAATTGTACTTAGCACTTTCCTCCAAAAATGGCATTCGCCCCACATAGTGCCTCACGGGCGGCTGCTGCGTCTCGCGTGCGGTTTTAGGCGCAGACTGCGAATAACTCGGGCGCCACCACCGCCCGCCACCCCCGTCATTATCGGCAGTCGCACCCGCCCCCTCCGGTGAAGGGCCAGTACCACCACACGCCGTCTGACGTCACGTCACGGCTCGGCCAATCACATAACTGCAAAGAGCCGGCGACGACGAACGCACCACACCAACCGTTTTGTCGGCCCCTCACTTCGCTTTCAGATTCGGATTCACACATGACAGCGCATCAGAGACAATGGCCGCGCTAAGCCGAGTGGAGCGACGGCGGGGTGGTGGTAGGAGGGGGGACTGCCATGAGGGGATTAGCGACGAGCAGACGTATCAAACGGACCCTAATGACGTGTAGGGAGCGACAGAGACGATACCGAGTCATGACACCCGCGGCAGGCAGACAGACAGAGAGAGACAGAAGGAGGGCACAGATATAGAGCGCGCAGTAGTGGCTCACCCCGGACACGTCACTGAGCCCGGCTCTGAATAAGGCGTGGCTGAGCGAGTGGCGACGTCATACGCCTCGCCCGCTACCGGCCACCTCAAAACTTTTCTCCACATCAGTTTTTCACCTTTCGCGCAATTCGTTATTGTTTTCTTTTCACAAAAAGCTTATTTTTTTTTAAACTGTCTGAACATCACACCTTTATGGACTCGGCTCCACTTGCGCCTCACCGCTCTCCTCATCCTCTCCACACCACTAGCAGACGACACACGGCACTCACACACACACACACACACACACATACAGAAGACCGACGAAAAACTGAACAAAAACAAAGCGGCGGCGCGGTGCCTGCTAAGGCGCACTCTGACGCGACACCGGCGCCGCCGCGCGCGGCACAGTCCAACGGAGTACGGAGTTTGTGTGTGTGTGTGTGCGCGCGTGTGTGTGTGTGTGTGTGTGCACTCCGCGCTATGCGTCATTTACATAGGTGTTGACTGCCGCCCAGGCACCGCGCCGTCACACACACACACACACACACACACACACACACACACACACACACACACGCTTTCCGTCGCTCTCCGTTCTATACCGCGCGCGGGGTGAACGACTTATATTGGAACGGACGCTTCCGATTACTTCTTTTAAAATAAAAAGTGGAACCCACGCTGCATAGTGAAGTTATTGGGGAACAAAAGAGCAAGCGGAAAGAAATGGCAACAATTTAGAAAGGGGAGAGAGAAAAAAAAACAAAGATCACGATCTTAGAAATGATTGCCAAAGTTTGGCAAGCGGCACTGCAATCATAAACTACTGCACAAGCATCTAGGCCTGGCGGTGGGGCGTGTGGGGGGGGGGGGCGGCCCCGTTCAAAGTGAGAGGCGACCAGCTAGAAGGTGAAGGGCCCCACGGAGACGCGCGCACGCAGCCCGCTGCAGCAACGGGGCCGGCGGGCCGAAAGCGGGGCTGGGCGTGGAGAGGATGGGACCGCCGCCGCCCCGCCCTGCCGGCCCGGCCCCAGCGGCGGCGCCACAGCGTTTGCTTTCCAGGCTGGCCGGCCGGCATAGCGGTGCCAGAGGGAAAGGCGGCAGCAGCGGCAGCAGCGGCAGCACACACTAAATGTCAACGAACAATTTAGAGCATTTTTTTTTTGTACTTCGTACAAGATGAAACCTTTTTTTTTGTGCTTTCCATTTCCAACGAGCACCTCAAGAGAACCTTCCAACAATATTTTTGGATTTAAGGTTCGCGGCTCAATGATTTTTTTTTTTTTTGTGTATTTTGGATAATTTTGAACAAGAACCAGGTTAGAAGTTTTTCAAGAAAAAAAAATAGTGTTTCCAAATTGAAAGCACAAATTCGACGTAGAAATAATAACGCGAGATGTGCAGCAAGGAGGTTACATTCCGCACGTTAGGTGTGCTGCGGCGGCGGCAGGGCGCCTGCGGGTGGCGGGGTAGGCCGTCCCGCACGACACACGCGCGCCGCGGCGGCCGCCGCTGCCTACCCTCCCGGCGCCCAGCCGCGGCCGCCGTGAAGGCCAGGCCGGCCGGCCGGAGGAGGTGTTGCGATATCGCGGCCGATGAAACAGACGCACTTACGCCTTTCGCACGCGGGATGGCCGAGAACAATGGCGGAGCAAGGCAGAGCGGCGCCGACCAGCGGGCCGGGAGGGAGGGTGGAGGGAGGACGGAGGGAGGGCGGAGGGAGGGCGGAGGGAGGGAGGACGGAGGGAGGGAGGACGGAGGGAGGACGGAGGGAGGACGGAGGGAGGACGGAGGGAGGACGGAGGGAGGACGGAGGGAGGACGGACGGAGGGAGGACGGACGGAGGGAGGACGGACGGAGGGCGGAGGGAGGACGGAGGGAGGGCGGAGGGAGGGCGGAGGGAGGGCGGAGGGAGGGAGGACGGAGGGAGGACGGAGGGAGGACGGAGGGAGGACGGACGGAGGGAGGACGGAGGGAGGACGGACACGGACCGCCGAGAGGGCCGCGCTGGGCCCACGATAACTCAATCTTGTGCCATCGCCTGAGCCTGCAACGACGCCGCCTTCCTCTCTAGAGGCCCGTCCAGCACAGCCGGCCCGGCCCCGCGGCTGTCGCCCTGCAAATAACCACCTCAGTGCCGTATCCGCAGCGAGGTTACGGCGTTATGGACACCGGAGGAGCGGCAATAGGAGAGCACGCCTGGCCGCGGCGAGTAAAGCACAATCTAATTGGTCCGTGCGGCGGGTGTGACGTCACAGCCGGGCCACGCGACCAGCGGGGAGACGAGAGGGGGGCGGGAGGAGGAGGAGGAGGGGAAGGAGGAGGAGGAAGGGAGAGGGGCCGCGAGCCGTTTTCCGCCTATTTCCCGGCTCGTTGCCCGCGCGCCTCTCCGAACTCGCGGGGCGCCGCTCACGCCCGCGCGGAGTCTGGGGCACGCACGGAAAGACGGGAGGTGTGTGAGAGAGAGAGAGAGAGAGAGAGAGAGAGAGAGAGAGAGAGAGAGAGAGAGAGAGAGAGAGAGAGAGACGGAAAAGTACATTCATCGCAGCACAGACGCAGAAGTACCAAAAGGAACCTTCATCGCGAAAAAAATGTAGGTACATTGATCGCAGTGCGAAAAAAAGGTACCTGCATTCACCACAGCGAAAAATACGTACACCCAGGTACATTCATCGCAGCGCAAAAAAAAGGTACCCAGGTATACATCCACCGCACCGCAAAAAAAAAAGGAACCTTGGTACATTTATCGTAGCGCAAAAAAAAATACACCAGGGTACATGTACCGCAGCATGCATGCGATGGATGTACCGAGTACCAACTGGAAACAGTACTTCCATGGCAGGACGCCGGCGCGGAGAGGGGCCCGGGGCCCCGGCCGGGCGGCGGCCTCTGACGGTGCCCCGGCCGCTGCCTGCCGCTGCCTGCCCGTCCTGCTTTCGGCACGGCGGGAGACAATGGCCCTGCTCCGTTGCCCCGCCGCCGCGCCGCTCGCGTCCTGCCGGCGCTAGTACGGCGGCAGCGCCACCTCCGGGGAGGGAAGGTGACGGGGGGGGGGGGGGGGTCTTCTCCGAGGAGCAGGAGGAGGAAGAGCAGCGGCAGGAGAGGACGGCGACGGCCACGGAAGGAACCGAACCTCGGCGGCGGCGGCGCCGGACGGCCGCGCAGAACAGGCCAACTGGCCGCGGCCGCCGGGGGAGTTGCGGCTCCGCCCGGGGGAGAGAGGGGGCGTCCGCCGGCCCGCCGCCGCCGTCCCGGGTCACTGGCGCGGCGCAAGCGGCGGGGCCTTACGTCAACGTCACGTCCTGCCATGCCGCGCGGCACGCGGGTTCAAGTACCGGCAGCACACGTCTCAATCTTATCAGACACATGAGTTTCCGATCATTTTATACTCCTCAAAAAATTTTTTAAAGAGAAATTCTTGGGGAAATTCTTGAAAAATATAATATTTTACAAATTTTTCATTTTCTTTTTTAATACACTTTGAGGTCAGACTCTGCGACATGACTTCTTCCCCTCACTTTGTGGTGGCGCCGCCTGGAGGTCTGCCATCCTCGTTACTCACCATTAGTGACCGTACGAGGCGCCACTGGGAGGAGCTGAGGAGGGTTCGCGAAAAAAAAAATCACACACAATTACGGCAGCAGCAGCGCGCCATGGGAGAGTTTTTCGAATCACACGCATTCTTATATTATGCCGCAAGGGGGAGGGGGAATAAAACACACACTGCGAGAGATGGGTAAAGAAACGGCAGCTGTTGCGGGCTGTCAGGTATTGGAGCCCGCGTGCCGTGCACCGTTTCCGCTTCCGCGCGGCCAGAAGAGAAGACGAGCTGTTTATGGATCGAATGGCACATTGCATTGTGTGACCCTACGAACACATAGTGCACGAGAGACAAACGTATAGCTAACATTTCTCGACAAGTAATTTTAGTGGCGTATGGATTTTTTTCGCCTTTTTCCTTTTTAAAATTTTTCTATTCCCTTTTTTTTCCTTTTCGCCCCTTTTTCCGCCGTCTTCCCCATTTTCATTTTTTCCTTTTTCGTTTTTTTTTCTTTATTTTCGTTTTCCCCCTTTTCCTTTTTTTTTTGTAGCTCGTCGATTGAGAACGAACTTTACGATTGTCCAGCGCACACACGCGGCACGGCGGGTGCCCCGAGGCGCCCTCTGGCGGCAGCGGCGGCGGCGAATGTTACAAACGAACGAATCAACAAGCGACCAGCCAACCAGTCAGTCGGTCGGTCGGGCGCAGCGTCCTGGACACGGCGGAGCCGCGGGGCCGCCGCCGGTCAAGCCGATGTAATTACCTGGCCGATGCCATTATTATCAACGGGTAACAACCTCCCTCCCTCCCTCCGCGGCCGGGCGGGAGATTTCAAATGTCGCCGCAGTACTTGCTCCTTGTTATTACGATTAGTGCAGTCGGTTCGTGCTGCTGCGCCTTCCTGGAGTGAAAGTCTCAAAAGTTACGGCACGGCAGGCGGGCGGCCACGAGCAACGCGAGCCGCGCCAGCCAATGAGGGGCGGCCGCCACGCGGGCGCGCGCGGGAAATTCAAAACCTCCCCGGTGGCGGCGGCGGCGGCGGCGGCGGCGGCGGGAGAATTCAAAACGCTGCGCACCGCAGCTGGAAGGTAAAGGGGGATGGGAAGGAACGTAGGAGAGGAGGACGGAATGGGAGAGGAGAGAGATAGAGTGAGGAACAGAGAGGGGGGGAGAGAGAGAGAGAGAGAGAGAGAGAGAGAGAGAGAGAGAGAGAGAGAGAGAGAGAAAAGGAGGGAAGAGAGGTACGAGCACGCGAAAGCCCGCGGCAGCGAAACGTATCCAACGTAATCCGAGATGTTGGTCGGCGACAGCGCAGCCTCCGCACGGATGCAACTCATAATGGACATGGACCGGCAGCAGATAGCGGAGGGCCCGCCGCTGCACATTCTTTGACGCTGCCACAGACACACACAGTGCTACAAATTAGTTAACACGCCCGCACACACACGCTCGTGTGTGCGTGCGTGTGTGTGTGTGTGTGTGTGTGTGTGTGTGTGTGTGTGCTGCTTACAGTCCATGAACATACCATCACGGCAGCTGCTGCTGCTTCTGCAGGGGGTCGCGCGGCTGTCTGCGCGTAGTCGTCATGCTAAACAGCACGCAAACTATAAAACAATGACCCCTCATCATCATCACCACTACCACAATGATACGTCCAGCCACAGCTACAGAGGGAGTGGTGTGGTGAGGTTGGCACCCGTGGCCGTTGCCGCCGCCGCCACCACAGACGACCCGCCGGGGGCAACGGCGGCCGGACCTCTATAGCACCTGCGTGAGAGAAAACTGACCCCCCCCCCCCCCCCCCCCCCCGGGGCCGTCCGTAAACCCACACACACACGCGCGCTGAGATGTATCTCCCATGTCTGCCCGCCGCCCTTCCGAGCGGGAGGGACAGAGAGAGAGACGGCAAAGACGAAATTTTCGCAGACCCCCACACCGCCACCATGGCCGGGACCGGCCAATTTCCGTTTCCGGTCGCCGAGAGCGAGCGAGAGAGAGACAACCTGCTGCCCATGTTGGTTTGCACTGATACCACGACTACTTCCAACATTCATTACTATCCCGTAACTTTACACTTTGAAAAAAAAAAGTTTAAACATTCGCGAGAGCTATAACATAGACACATGCCTAGTTTTCGTTTTTAAGTTTTCTAATTTTCTACCTTTTTTAAAAATTAACCTTTATCCACCGTGCTGATACCGGCGCACCCTCGATTCTGTATACTTGACTCAAGCGCTCTTGTCAACAAACAGACGATACTTGTCACAAGCATACATGCTCTTTCTGCTATACTTGAGACAAGCATCCACAAGGGGATTCTTGTATCAAGAATCGCCATGTTTCTCGGCAAAACCGCTTGATTCAAGTATAGAATTGAGGGTGCGAGTACTTAGTAAAGGCAAACTTCGGTGATACGCTCTCATATACCCTCCTCACTAACAGCTGGCGCGAGTCACACACATCACCCCGTGCCCCATTTCCTATAGCCTGTAGAGAACCCGTACAGGTTTTCTCTCTCTATACCCCCGAGGCCTTCGCTCCGTCGGACCCGTCGTCCCGGCGGCAGTGATTCACTTTAGAGAGACCGGGCAGTCTCTCTACCGCGCCTCTCCTTCAGGTACTCTCGGCGGGCAGAACCGCGGCGGTAGCGGCCAGACGTCTCCCGGGACAAATTTATGAAATTGCCAGAGTGCCTTATATTCGCGGCAACAGGCGGTATGTGCGGCGCTGCGCGGAGCTCGAGGGCGGATAAGCTACGCTGTAAATTATTCGCAGCTAAGTACCCAGAGCGAGCGGGCGACAGAAAGAGAGAGAGGAAGAGAGGGAGAGAAAGAGAGACAGAGAGAGAGAGACAGACAGCGAGACCGTCAGAGGCTATCTATATCTGAGTGAGCTGCAGCAACACAATGAAGCACAACTTTCCTCCTCCCAGAGGCACCGGGCGCCGGGCGGGAGCACCATGTCCGTCATATTAGGGCTAGAACGTGTGTGTGTGTGTGTGTGCACAGGTGCATGTATCCCCCGTGTGTGTGTGTGTGTGTGTGTGTGTGTGTGTGTGTGTGTGCGCGTGAGTGTGTGTCCATGTAAACGCAGCGCTCGCGTGCACACGGTGACTCACGCCGCGGCCGCCCTGTGGCCGGGAGAGGGCGGCGGCCGCGGCGGTCCCCGCCACACGTACCGCGGTGAAAGGCTTCCAAACGACGACTCAACATTAAAACAATTTCCTCCCAAAAGTAAATACGTTTCGGAACAACATCACACCTCACATCAGCTGACGAGGTTACCTCACGGTATCGGCGTGTGCGGCGCCCCCATTGACTCTTGTCACACACGTGTGGGGGCGTCTGTTTTCCGTCGTCTCCTGACATTCCGTCGCTGCTTCTGGTGCGGCGGCGGGGCGGGGCGGGGCCGGCTGCGGAGAGGAGCTCTCGAAGGCTTTTCCTCGTGAGAGGGGATTCCAGTGCAGATCCCGCGCCGTATCTACGGGCAGCGCCGGGCCGGCCGGGCCGGCCGCGGGGCCTTGCCTGGTCCTTATAAGGGGCTGCGGAGCGGCGGCGGTCTGTCTGTCCGCCTGTCTTCCGTCTGTCCGGTCTAGTCTAGACAGCCGCCGCACCGCTCGCCTTGGCTTTTGTTTTGATTCGAATGCCAACAGTGTGGCCATGATTGATTCTGAATGGCATTCCATAAAGTAGTCTCTGTCTCTTTCTCTCTCCCGCACAGTCGCAGATCCGCGCAAACATTTCGGCTCTGTTGCGTGGACGACAAAAGGTCTACGCTGCGGCGTCTGCAACCCCAGCAGAGAAGTCAAGTTCATAAGCACTCAAGGCTGTACACTGCAAAAAAAAATCCACTTCTTGTACTGCTAAATTCATCTCTGATTTTTGTCGTGCAATACGCGTCCCGGCAGCTCGCGGAACACCTTTTGGCTTTGCATGTGTGTGTGTGTGTGTGTGTGTGTGTGTGTGTGTGTGTGCGATATGGTCTTCCGCTGGCCGGACAGGACCTCGTGGGGCGGGGGGTTCTTGCTTTGTGGTCTCGCGGTGCCAGCAAAGGCGGCTTGTTGTGTGTGTGTGTGTGTGTGTGTGTGTGTGTGTTGCGGTCGGCGCACAGGTGTGTGTGTGTGTGTGTGTGTCAACGCCAGGACGTCACGCCCTTGCTCCAGCAGCACTCCAGCATTCCCGGAAGGGGGCGATGAACCTATCTAACCTACCTAAAGCCCTTTGCGTCGACGACGACATGGCTGGAGAAGAGGAGGACGGCGACGTACGTCCAAAAGACAAAAAGAGAAAAAAAAAGAGAAAATATGAAAAAGAGTACAAGTAAGAAAGGGACGACGTTAAAATTAATTTCCCCCTGGATTGCGAGGGGAGAGATAGCGTGGCGGCGAGCGACCGGCCAGACGGGTGACTCGGGGCACGCGCGCCGCAGGTGCTCACTAAAAGAAAATAAAAATACGGAGGAAAACCAATTTTCGGGTTCCGTTGAAAAAAGAAAAGAAAAAGGGACGCAGAGTTCATAAATCGGAACTTTAAATCAGCAGAAGACAGGCCACACCACCGCACTACTAAGCTGGCTGTGTTTTCGAGCAAATTTGCGAACAACTACTCCCGTTGTACAGGTCACGCCGCGGCGACAACAGCAGCCTACAGCTGCTGCAGCTGCTGCTTGCCTTCCGATCGTGATCTGCATCACGGGGGGACACCGCACGAGACGCGATCTGGAGACGATACAGCAGCAGCAGCAGCAGCAGCCGGGCCGCCACGCCTGGGGGGGGGGGGGGGGGGGTAATATTGAAAGCTGCGCTGCTGCTGCAGTGGTGGCGGTGGTCGCACTACCGCATTCGCAGCACTTTCAAAAAGCTTTCAAAGTCACGAAGCAGCGGCGGTGGCGGCAGTGGCGGCGGCGCCGCGCCTTTCCCTACAAGCTGAATCCACGACGGCAAGCGGAGAAAAAAATATTAAAATAATGAAAATAAAAAAAAAGATAATCACCAGGGAGCCGCACATAACGCTATACGTTGCGGTAGATCCGGCAGAAGAAGAAGAAGAAGAAGAAGAAGAAGAAGAAGAAGAAGAAGAAGAAGAAGAAGAAGAAGAAGAAGAAGAAGAAGAAGAAGAGGAAGAAGGGATGCTGCAAAGAGCGGCCTTCCACCAAAAGCAGGTTAGCAACACAACACACGCTGCTCTTTGGGAGCAGAGAAGCAGCAGAGCAGGTCCAATACGGTATACGACACACCACACTACACTAGTAATTTGAGTCGCACAACATGTTTCCAACATCCGTTTGTTTCGTGTGTGTATGTGTGTGTGTACGTGAGTATGTGTGTGTGTGTGTACGTGAGTATGTGTGTGTGTGTGTACGTGAGTATGTGTGTGTGTGTGTGTACGTGAGTATGTGTGTGTGTGTGTGTGTACGTGAGTATGTGTGTGTGTCACTTGGTGGCGGTGCCTAAAGGGATGGTAATCTCCTGAATAAGGTCGGAGGGAGAGAGATCCTAGCAGCAGGACACACACACACACACACACACACACACACACACACAGAGGGGCCGACGGCCTCCCCGCGGCGGGCGGCGCGCGCGAGGTGGATGGACCTGACTGCGCTGACACTTAGCACCAGCACGCGCACAGTTAGCTGCACTCACCATCGCACACACACACACACACGCGTGCGCGCGCTCTCGATCCACGTGTGTGTGTGTGTGTGTGTGTGTGTGCCCACACGTACAGTCCCGTTGTGTCCGAGCGAGCAGTGACCAGACGGACGGCATGATAATCTAGAGCGCGGTGACCGACCCGCGCGCGGTGACGCGGCGGCCCCGCTCAAGAAGGGACACCCGCCCGACGGCCTCTCTGTCGCTCTCTTACGGAGCACCCCACGAGTGCGACAGAGACAGCGCCACGTACAGTATTCGGAGTTCGGAATCAGCCAACACAGTGTTAATTCCGGCCCGCGACCCCGCGGCACTGGCAGCCCGGCCACCGCCGCAAATGGAAAAGCAAGGCACGCTAAATGTGAGAGGACAATTTTGTCCTTGGGCTGTAGCCAGATTTGAGCACATCAAAATCTAGAGACAATTTTGTATCCGTAAAGTGTAAAATTGTTCCGAAGTAGATGAGATGAGATATCGTCCACAGATTTCCATGTGCTTAAATCAGCTCAAGGACAAAATTGTCCTTAGACATTTAGAGTGGGGACCAACGTCAAAACCGCAATCCGAACGTCTACGTATAGTGAACTGCAGTTCGAGCTACACAGCAGTGCCCCCAAACTGCTGCAGTGCCACAAACTCTGTAGTTCCATCGCAGTTGCACTGTAGTTGACGCGGTAAACGGCCATGTAGGTTGTCTACATCATCTAGAACTTCTCCCACAAAACAGTAGTCTCAAAACCAACAGTTCGACTGTAGTCTCCCGTACACAAACTACATTGTGGATTTTCTGGTGTAGTTTACACTGGAGATCCAAGATGCCAATCTCACATTTTGTATACGACTTCCGCTCACCGCCACATACCTCATCACGATATCGGGATAATGCTGCGCTTGCTGTGACACGGCGGTGCATAGTCGGTCACGCATCCGCACACACACACACACACACACACACACACACACACACACACACACACACACACACACACAGCAGCAGCAGCGTCTCGGGTCACAAACCTTTCATCCGATGGGCGCGGTGGCAGCGATCAACAACAACAAGCCCGCCTCACCTGCAACAAACGAAACACATCGCGTTATAGAAAAACAACAGCAACAACAAGTCTGTGTGCCAAATGGCGCGCCGCCGTCGTATCGCAGGAGCTGGAGCTGGAGCATAGTCAGCCGTCGTCCTGGAGGCCAAGGCCTGCGGGGGCCGCCGCCGCCGCCTAAACGGCGCCGCCCGGCCCGCCCGCCCGCCTCCGCGCGCGAAAAAAATAAAGAAAATAAAAGAGTAGAAAAAGTGAGAGGGAGGTAGGCGGGGTTCCTAACCCCGCGGCCCAAACTCAAAGGCGGAACAAGACTTGAGTGACCGAACGGAAGCCTCAATCATGACGTACAGCCAACGGCAGCAACGCCGCCCATGCGTACTTATTCTGCACACACACACACACACACACACACACACACACACACACACGGGACAACAGAAGCAATCTCGGCCACGCCTCCGAAATTTCTCATTCTCCACTCCCCCCCCCCCCCCCCCCCTCCTCTCCCTTCCATATCTCTCTCTCTCTCTCCCCATGTCTTTCTCATTAACTTTGCAAAGAAGTCGCCGTCTGGCAAGCGCCTACATATACATTATATACTCCGCATGACCCAACAACAACAGCTGAAAGTTCCATCAAATCCGGCGGCGCCAGAAAAAAAAGTGTAATCAATAAAATAATGATTGGAAAAAATATTGGGAAAAAGGTAAATAGAATTTGGTTAGTATTTTCTATCCCTCGTGTTCGTGTTTCTTTCCCACCAGCCGGCCGCACACATCCACACACCGGAAGCGTCGGCGTCCGTTCCCGGTAACATCCCTCCCCGACACAGTACAGCCGGTACAGTCGGCGTCAATAGTTAACCGCTATCCCTTCCTTTGCATTTTGCACGGCTGCAAAGCACCACACAGGCTGTGCCGCAGGCCCCGGAGAGTCTCCAGGGGGCCGTACAGGCCACTCCAAAAGCACCACGCCACCTGCGGAGCCCTCTACTTCTTTTTTTAACCGGAGGGTTGGAGAGGAAAGGGGGAGAGAAATGGCCACAGGGGGGATCGCACACATGGCGGGCTGCTCTAGCAGACAGACAAGCCGTCTGCTACAGTCTGCTGCCGTGTCAGCTCAGCCTGTACCCGCAGCTGACCAGGTAGTACCAGCGCGGGCCCCGCGGCGTTCTATATTTGCTTGAGGAACGAACGGAGCGATTCGTATTATAGGGAACGCTGGCCGTATAAATATTTCAGATTAACGCTTGCGGGGCGTGGCGCATAGCGGGGCCTTCCGCTGCATATGAGTCAGAGAGAGAGAGAGAGAGAGGGGGGGGGGGGGGAGAGGGAGAGAGAGGGAGAGAGAGGGAGAGAGAGGGAGAGAGAGGGAGAGAGAGGGAGAGAGAGGGAGAGAGAGGGAGAGAGAGGGAGAGAGAGGGAGAGAGAGAACCGCATCCGTACGTGTCCAACACCCACGAAGCCGGGCAGAACCCGGCCTGGAAGTTACTCCACCTCCTGATGGACCCGATAGTACCGGTGCAGACCGGCAAACGTCAGAGCGGGGCGGCCATTCGCTGACTGAAATCTTCATTCATTCATTCATTTGCAATTTTACTTCTCTTTCTCTCCGATACCCTGTCTCTGTCTCTCTCCTCCGATACCCTCCCTCCCACCTGCTTGTACAGTTGTAAAATTTTAATAAATCGACGAAAAGTATATTTTTTGTAACTAAAATAACGTTTTTGCTCCTGAAAGTAGGCAATATGCCACACAATCTCTTACGCCCCTGCCTCCCTCCCTCCCTCCCTCCCTCCCTCCCTCCCTCCCTCCCTCCCTCCCTCTCTCCGACGCAAAGCAGGCGGCAGTGTGTTTACTTCTAGAGGAAGCGACACGAATCTCTTTTGGCCGTGGGAAACGCAAAGGCTCTGCGCCTGCCAACCGAAAAAGGGTGTTGCTCAGCCGCAGCAGCAGAGAGGGCCGTGTGCCCGGCTGTGCCGCGCGTGGCTGGTGGCGCAGCGCAGCCCGGCGCAGCCGCAGAAGTACCTCTCCGCGGAGCGGCTGGTTTACTTTTGCTCCATGAAAAAAAAAAGTTTTATTTTCTAAATTTAAATTGTGAAAAATTAATTGAAATCCCCACATAAATAGAATTTTATAACAATCCGCGCGGTTACATGAAAAGCACCAACGATCATCTTTTTTTTTCACTTTTTTGTCACTTGCATTTTTTTTCACATTTTTTTTTACACAAGTTTTCACATTTCTTGTGTCCAAAGCTGTTTGATGAGGTTCCCCGCCGTTGGCGCACACGCCGCCGGAACACACATGAGCGATTGTCCCGGGCGGCGCGGAGATGCGGCACAAGGACGCAACAACAAGCGCCGTAAGTGCAACAGAGAAGGCGTACGCCGCCATTTTTTTTCTTCTTTACCTGGCGAAATCTTTTTGCTTTTCTTTTTTCCCCGCGTTGGTCCTCCTCAAGGAAAAAGAGGAGCTAACGATCTCTCTCTCTCCCTCTGTCTCCGTTGTACATCAAATGACAAAAAAAAAGAAAAACAATAATTCTTCCAAAATAAGACTCGAATCTCCGCAGGGAGCAACACACCACACATGCTCTCGGGCCTCGCGGGCCCAATTTACAAACCCTCCTCTCAGACGCGGGACATGCCGCGCACCGCATTCCTCGTCAACCTCACATATGCGGACGCGGGCACGCGACATGTGGACACACACACACACACACGATGCGGACAATGTAAACAGTGGCACCCACGGCACGCGACACACACGCGCGTGACGTCACACGTTCACAAATTGCTAATAATCGTTTCGCAACGCCACCGCTGTATGCACCGGCGGGGAGGGGGGCCCGCTGATTAGCATGTCTCACACAAAGCACGGATACAAGAGGCGCGCGCCTTCAAAACGCAATCATAACTTGAACGCAAATTGAACAAATAAGATGAACAAAAAAAATACTTAAACAACAAAACAACAAATAAATGGAAGAAAAAAATTGAACACTCAAATCCGAGGAGTTGCCACCTAAAAACAATTCAGCAAAATCAAATGCCAAAAAGAAAATAAAATGAAGAAAAAAGGACAAACGAGTACGAGTACGGGACGTGCGACACGACAAGGGCGATGCAGACCAACTGGTGGCGTACTCCAAGGGTCCTAAATAGAATAGACAGTGAGCAACACGCTGCACCTGCCCTGCGGAATGCCGCACACGCACACATACACACATTGTTGCGAGAACCCTGTTAAAACAATCGCAGCCAACTTCATCATAATACAACCGCCTCGTCGCTATTAATGCTCCTTCCCCTTCTCAACCAGCAGCAGCAGCAGTGGAGGGCGGAGCTGCCACACGTCGAGTCGCCGGTCCGAACCGGCGGCGGGACCTCCGCCGGTGCCACAGAGAGGATTTGTCCCCCAAAAAACTTGCTGAATCGCCGAGCCTCTCCCAGCCGCTCTCACATGCGTCAACGGCCACGAGACCCGAAGCCGCGCGAAGCCCCCACATACGTCAATAACTCGCCGCGAGGGAAGGTTTCGAGACAAAATTTCAGCAAAAATACAGAATTTATAAAATATAGGTAAGATAGAAAAAGTTAAGACATTTCATCAAGATATTTCATTTTTAAAAAAATCATGGCTGATTTCACATATGTGACATTCCATCGACGCGTTCAGTAAACGTCAAAACATTTCAAGAAACAGGGTGATGTGCGGCACGCTCCCTGTAAGCAGGACTCGGTGACTCGGGGACGACGGCGGAGTGATGGTGTGCCGATGCCGGCCCCTCCCCGTCCCCCGGGTGCCCCGGTGACGGCGCCGATGGCGTGCCGTGAGTCCCGGCGTCGGGAGGCGCACGCCACGACGGCGACCTTCGATCAAAGACACCACCACAATGACGACGACCGGGGCAACAAAACCCGCCACCACCCGGCCGCGTCGTGTGGGTTAGCCCCCGGCAGCGGCGGCGGCAGCGGCGGCGGCAGCGGCGGCGCCCCCGCGGCCCGCCAAGGAGGAGGAGGCCCACCGGGGAGCCGCCGAAACGACTTGGCGGGTCTTCTTGACAGGGGGGGCCGACGCCGAACCCTCTCCCGCGGGGGGACGCCGATACCCCCCCCCCGGCCGTCAAACGGTTACGTCAACCCGGCGGCGGCGGCGGCGGCGCGCACCGCCACCAGCACGTCCCCGACGACGACACGGGGCGGAGAGGAAACATGCAGACACGCGACCGAAAACTAATGCCGCTCCGTGTTGCACAAAGTGACTCATTTACGGTGATGCGCGGCCTTGTCACCTCCCTATCGGGCGAGCGACTTGGCCGGGGGCAGCCACGGCACGGCACGGCACGGCACGGCACGCACAGCCACGGCCAGGCCAAGCCGGGCGGGCGCGCGTGCCCGAGGCTGCCTGCCCCCACCGACACACACACACACACACACACACACACACACACATAGCAGGGTGGGCCAGACATTGCCAAATCGAGAAAGAGAGAGAACTCGCGGCCGCCGACATGACGCGTCCATCACACAAGCACGCCCCGAAATTCCCTTCCTAATTAACAGTGATGCCACAACCAAAGAGGGAAAATTACAACAACAAAAACAATCAAGTTCAGTTTCACTTTCTTCCACATTTTTCTAAATTTTGGTTTTGTGATGTTGGCCAGGAGGTTGACCCTGCGTGGTCCAGCAAGATAGGAACTTTGCAAACAGCGTCATCCTCTCTCGGAGAGGTCATAAAGAGCCCTGGCCCGCTGCAATTGGTCGATATTCCGTCTCTCTCTCTCTCTCTCTGTCTCTCTCGGGTCGCCGAGCGCCTGCGAATGCCAGGGTAGGCCAGCCCGCGCGACACGCGTGCGCGCAACGGGGCGGGACTGCCTACCCGGCAGGCGCCCGGCAACGCAGGGCAATCAAGGCCGGTCTCCCACTGTCTGTCTGTCTGTCTGTCTGTCTGTCTGTCTGTCTCTCTCTCTCTCTCTCTCTCTCTCTCTCTCTCTCTCTGTCCCTCTCTGTCTCTGTCTCTCTGGGGGAGCCTCCTCACTAGAGGGCCGTCGTTCGCCGCGGCGTCGTCTTCGTCGTCGCAAACTTGACCCCGGCCTGGCCGCCACCAACCAGGCCACCACCACCGCCACCACCACGCTCGGGCGGCGCGGCCCCCGCGGGGGCAGCAGCCCGCAGCACGGCGAGCCGCGCGTGTGGGGCTTCCGAGCGGCCGGCGGCGGCGGCGGCGGCGCGGGGCCGCGGCCGGCGGGGCAGTGGCAGCCAGCTGACCCGTTCCCGCAGGGAGAACCGCGCCGCGGTGCTGGCCAATCTCACACCAGCAGCACCACTCGCGGAGTACGCACCGGCTTATTTCTGTTCGAAAACATTCGCCGGCACGGCCTGCCACGCCCCCCTACTGGCGCCGCCTGGCACCCCCACCCCACCTCTTCCCTCCGCGGGCGCATTCACCGCCGCTCTCTGTGTGACCCAGTAACGGCCGCAAGACCCGCCTAGGTCGTGCAGCCGCACCGCGTGTGACGACATCACCACCACCGGCGGGGGGATGAGTCCACCTCGGACATAAATTACAATAATATAGCGACGAGCGGGGCGGAAGGAGGGTGGGAAAGGTAAAATGAAGATCGGGGGCTGCGCGGCAATACATGCTGGCGCAAAACTCAGCATCATTGTCTTCGATAAAGAAAAAAAAAGTTCAGCTGAGGGATCCAAATAGAGCAAGAGAGAGACAGAGAGAATGAAGCTTTTCTAAAATTAAAAAATTAGCTACTTTTAAAACTCAGCCTTACGATATTTTTTTAAAATCATCGTAATAAGCTATTTGACGATTTAACACCATTTAATATTTTTCGAGTTCGAAAATTCCCGCCGCCTAGCAAGACGACCCTCCAGCAGACGACGCGACGCGGCACGTATACATAGACACCGTCCAGTTACATCACACGCGACACGGGCAAAGTGACATCGGACACTTTCTCGGTGCCTTTTGTCCCGCTCCGGAAACACCTCCTATGGCATAATGGGAGCAGTAGCGGCGGTGCGGGGCGGTCCACCGTTATATGGTACGTTTACATGTGTGTGTGTGTGTGTGTGTGTGTGTGTGTGTGTGTGCCCCGCGCCGCCATTAGTGACTGGCGCGGGTTCGGATCCCGCCGGGGTCGTCGCTCCGCTCTATTTTCCTTTTTTTCCTCCTCCTTTTTCCCTTCTCTCCTTCTCACTCGCAGCATAGAGCAGCAGCACAACAGCTGCTTGACACAGAGTGCGAGGGCTGCTGCTGCTGCTCCGGTGCCGAAGGCATCCGGGTTCCACCGGCGGCGGGGCCCGCGGCGGGGCCCGCGGCGGCGCCCCCCCCCCCCCCCCCCGGGGGGGGGGGGCGGGTGATGAGTCATGGGAAAGCCGGGGGGGGGGGGGTTGTAATTGTGTGCGGCAACAGACATCGGCAACAGCCGGCAGCAGACAGCGGCAGTCAGCGGCAACAGACAGGCGCAGCAGACGACGCGCCGCTGCCGCCCGGTGGCGTGCCCCTGCAGCTCAGCGTTACTGCAAATATTTCACCTTCACCGCCCCACATTTGTCACGGGGCGGGTGGATGCCATGAGCAGAGCTCAACCCCCCGCGCGGGCCTGGAGAAGACGGGCCGCCCTGCGGCACGGCCCGACCCCCTCATGACGACCCGTGCCTGGCACAGCCCGGGGCACAGCCCGGGGCACAGCCCAGGGCACAGCCCCATGGCACTGCCGCCGCCCTGAAAGCCCACACCGCCTTGAAGGCTGCATTGCATCTGGTCGATCGGGGCTGCTGGCGAATAGCCCGGCCTGGAGGGGCGGCGACGGCGGGGGAGAGCAGAAACCTACAATGGCAAGCGGGGAAAAACTACACGCGATCTGCTGCTGCTGCTGACTAGCCAGCCCGAGTCAGCGCACTGTGCCAATATGTAGCACGGGGCCCCAGCACCACGAAGTACACATGTCACATCGCAGGTCGTCAGTCGCGGTCGCAATCCTCGATAGAATTGATACTGACGATGATGACGATAATGCCGAAGATGATGCATATGATGATGACGATGCCAATCATGATGGCAATCATGATGATGACAATGGTAATCATGATGATGATGACGACAGTGATGCTATTGATGATGATGATGATGATACGATGATGGCCATGGCGCCAGACTGGGCGGGGCCTCCGGGGCTGTTCCATGACCGGCCGCGGGGCGGACACCGATGCGGGGGGTCTCGAATGTCGCCAAGAGTAATCAGAGACGTCGTGGGAAAGGAGAAATCAGAGAAATGGCCGATCCGTACCGCCAGCAGCAGCAGCAGCAGCAGCAGCGCCGCAGCAACGGCCTTCATCGACACACGTCTCCCTCGACTGTCTCGAGTTCTTCTTCGAGACAGAGAGAGAGAGAGAGAGAGAGAGAGAGAGGCTGGCATGGATTTTGGCAAACGCCTCGAGCGCGCAGCAGCCCGCAATCGCTTTCTCCGCGCCTCCGCGACGTTAATTGTCAGCACCTTCTGTCTGTCTGTCTGTCTGTCTGTCTGTCTCCCGTCTGACCGTCACCGCGCACCGGTTCAAACTCCGTGCCTGCCTATGCGCACGACGAGGATGAGGGCCTGCGACTGCGAATAACGAAAATGGCCGGCGCAGCGTGTGCGAATAATCCCATGGCAAACGACGGCCGACGGCGAGCTGCAGCGAGCGCTTCCAAAGCAGCCTGCGAATAGCAGCACAGACTTATTGTGCCCGGCGGGGCGGGAAAAATTGAGCGTGAGGCGGCAGCGACGTGACAGTGAAAGTAAACAGCGGGCGCACGCCGCCCGCGGCCACGCGCCCGCCACACGCCCGCCACGCCCCCTCCGGGCCCCAGTCAGAAAGGGATCCCGGCGGCGGCATTATCGGCAGCAGTCACACACAGTCCGCTTTATTCGCAGGTAACGCCGGCATGCTGTTGTCTCCGTTGCTCTCCCGCATAATCCCCCATACGCTGACACTACCGCAGCACCAGAGCGCTCTCTTTCTCCTCTCTCTCTCTCTCTCTCTCTCTCTCTCTCTCTCTCTCTCTCTCTCTCTCTCTCTCTCTCTGTCTCTTTCCATCTCCGCAGTTTCCCCGCGGAGCAGGGCACGGCGAGCGCAAAACGCAATAAAGAAACTTTCGGCTGCATCACGCAAAAGCAACAGATGGGAGGCTTGATACGCACACGATCGGATGATTGAGAAGGGAGGGGGGGGGGGGGGGGGGGGGGGGGGGGAGGGGAAGGGAGTGAGGGGGGGGGGGGGGCTAAATGGAATCATTTCAAGTGTACCGCAGCGGCCGGCCCCGCCCCCGTACCGGTCCACTCACGACGCCAGAGGCCCCGGGTAAGTAGTGGTGTTACAGCCTCCCGGACGCCCGGTCGGCCTGTGTCTCGTGTCTCGCTTCTACTACTACACAGTCCGCAGGGCGAGAGAGACAAGGGAGAGAGGCAGACAGAAGCAGAGGGAGAGAGAGGAGGGAAAGGGAGGGAGCTGATCAGTCAGTGTGTAAGGCATCAAACCGCTGCTGGTGCCGCTGCTGCTGTTGTTGATGGAAATCAAAGCTATACAGCGAGTGAGCGGCCGAAGCTTCCCGCCGGAAGAGGAGAATTAAAGCGACCCCGACAAACAACCTTTACAACAGCCACGTAAAGAAACTTGTAAAACAGAAAACCAATTTGAAGTAAAATTTTAAAAAAATCATAGGAAAACCAGAAAAATATCAGTTTTGTTAAAGTTGGGTTTATAAAAAATGAGAGGGAAAAACGTATCTAGGCTCGAAATTTAAAAAAAAACATCTGATTTTTTTGTACTTTTTTTTGGGACTATAGAAACCCTACAATCGTGAGTTTGGGCGGCACCTCGTTATGAGGCGACAAGCGGCGCTGCCGCGGCGGCGGCACGCCCATCACACAGATCCATCTCTCCAAACCGCAGAGTGCAACCCGCTCGTCATCAAGAGAAGCCCGCCGCCGCCGCTCACCGCACTAACAAAGCACCAATCCCTTTTCGCGAAACAAAACAAAAAAATATATTCCCGGCCACACCCCGCGTATACTTCTGACAGTAGAGGAGGGTGCGTCTGTCGCCTCCAAACTCACGCCTCACTTGTAGGAGCCCCCCGCCAGGTCAAGGCAAGGCGGCGCGGCACTTAGCAGAAAACAATTAAGCAGACGACGGAGTGATCGCACAGCAGACGACGCGGCGGACGCCCTTGGCTATGGACCTTCCCTTCCTCGCGCCGCCGCCGTTGGAATAACGTTTTTGCCCGCGCCGCCGCCGCCCTTCGCGGCTCGCCGTGGCGGCAGTTTCACTTTCCGCTCTCCGTTCCCATACTGAACCGCCGCCGCTGCCGCTGCCGCTGCCGCCGCCGCCGCCGCCGCCGCCGTGGAGAGTTTGACAGACGGATGGGGCGTGGCGCGGGTCACCGCATCCGGGAGGAGGAGGCCGGCATTATGTACCTGCTCGCCGCACAAAACTACCGCGCCGGCGGCTGGAGAGCGCCGCCGAGGCTCCCTAAGATATCGCTGCCGGAGAGCGGCCGGCTGGAGACCCAGTGCTGTGGCAGCCCCCACCGCTGCTGCTGGAGTGTTGTTCGCGAGAGTCTCGCCACCATGGAGGGGTCTCACACCACCACCCTCAACGAGAGGTCTCACAACACCAACATCATGGAGAGGTCTCACACCACCGTGGAGAAGTCTCACAACACCACGGAGAGGTCTCACACCACCGTGGAGATGTCTCACACCACCATGGAGAGGTCTCACACCACCACCCTCATGGAGAGGTCTCACAACACCACCACCATGGAGAGGTCTCACAACACCAACATCACAGACAGGTCTCACACCAACATCATGGAGAGGTCTCACAACACCACGGAGAGGTCTCTCATCACCACGGAGGTCTCACTGCTGGAGTCCTGCTGGATCGGCGCTGGAGAACTTTCAGCGGCGCCGACCCGCGGCGCGCAAACAGTGCGGCGGCGGGTTTCCACGCTGCGCCGCGCCACGCCGAGGGGAATCCGACGACTGTCGTCAAAAGTCACGTGATTGCCACCCGTTTCTGCAGAAAGCTCCCCGTCACCCCGGCGGCTTTCACACGCACCTCGAGAGAGAGAGAGAGAGAGAGAGAGAGAGAGAGAGAGAGAGAGAGAGAGAGAGAGACAGACAGACAGACAGACAGACGGGCGTGCATGGCAGGTTTAAAAAACAAAACAAAAACGAACAACTCTCCATGTCGGTATTCGAACCCGGGGCGGTCCAACAACAAGTCCGGAGCAGCAGCCAGTGGCATGTCTGGCCAACGGCGTTGCACATACAGTTCATATACTGGCGGCGGCGGCGGTCCTCGAACCCGGCACCTGTCACTTCGCAGACGAGCGCGCTGCCCACGGCGCCGCGGCGGCGCCACCGACGCGGCCCACTGACAAGGTCGCATAGTTCACACAGACGGGGCGCGCGGGTTCGACTCCCGCCGCCCGCGCGACCGGCTGCTGTTTTGATTAGCCTCCACTTTTGGCGGAGAGCGACGCGGCCGCCGCTCAAGTGACGAACGGTGACACTAACAGTGGGCGTACGTGCGCTGCGCCTCACACACACACACACACACACACACACACACACACACACACACACAGACGTGACCTTCCGAGGCGGCTCTGTGTGCCGCATCTCTACGCCGCCGCCGCACACGTGCAGCCGTTGCGGCCAGCTGGCCATAAGGGCACTGTATGTAGTGGTGCAGTGTGTGTATGTGTGTACTGTACGTGTGTGTGTGTGTGTACGTGTGTGTATGTGTAGCTTGCCGGCAGATATGTGCAAAACAAAACGAAAAAAGTAGAAGTATACAGTCCGCGGCAAAATATATAGCCGCAGAATATCGGAAGAATTTTCCACAAGTCATACAATGCAAAACCAAATATTGCTGTCTCAATTTTATTTCCCTTTTCTTTTTCATGTCATTTCCTTTTTCTACCCCTTTGCCCCTTTTCTTTTTTCTAACCCGAAGACCGGTGACGTATTCGTTCTCATCCGTCTCGGCACACAGACAGACAGGTGAGGTGCAGGCGCAGGCAGGCAGGCAGGCAGGCAGGCAGGCAGGCAGGCAGGCAGGCAGGCAGGCAGGCAGGCAGGCCGCCTCCGCGGAGCCGCTCGCACGGAAGTCCTGTCCCCCCCCCCCCCCCCCCCCCCCCCCCCCAACTCCCTGCACAACACAGACACACGGCGTCACGCGACCGCTGTTTGAATTCCCCGCGAATCCGCGCCTTTTAACACGGCGGCGGTGCGCCGTGCGAGAGCCACACTTGTGGAGTCGAGGCGCGGACGGCGGGGATCCGGGCGGGAGAATCGATCACCCGCTCCTCACGAAAAGAAAAATTCGTCGCAAATTTTTGTGGGAAATTGTTTTTTACAAAATTTTTCCTTTTATTGAAAAGTTATCAAACTAAATTTCATAACTTTTAAACAGTATTTTGTTTAAATCTAAACTTTAAGACAATCTATATTTTTATTTACAGACTTTTTTTTATAAAACTAAAAGTATAGATACATGGCGGCAAATAGAATGCACAGCCGGCGGAAAAGAAAGAAAGAAAAAAATATTAGACGGCGAAGTAAAATAAGAAACGACCGTGACGCCACGAACAACGCCTCCTCTAACGTGACAAATGCCGCCTCGAAAACAAGCTTAAAACGCCGCGACGTCTAACGAACTGGAGCAACAGAAAAGCAGTGCCCGCGCCGCACAGCGCGCCGAGGATGTGAAAAGCACAATCTGGAGTCTCGAACTCCGGACAAAAAAAAAATGCATACTAAAATCAAAATGCACCGGATCTGCAATTCCTATCCCACGTAGCAAATCCGTTTCGCAAGTGTCGTCCGAGGAGTTCCCGGGTGAATTTAATTTATTTTTTTTATTTTTGTTTTGATAACGGGATCCCGCGCGGCGAGGAGCTGCTGGTGGTGACGACGGCTACCACTGTGGTGGTGGTTGTGGCAGCGCTCCAGTGCGTCATCAAAGGTCTCCTCACGATTCAATTTTCCCGCCAAACCCCGCTCCCCCCAGCCCCAGGCCCCTCCAGGACCCCTCGCCTAGATGCCCCTAATGCCCGGCCGCGCGGCTTCATGGCGGCTCATGGCCCGAGCCGCCGTCGCCGCCGTGGCCACGCTCCGCTCCTTTTGCTCGTTTATCACTTGCCCAGCCGAGTGTGAGAGAGACGGCACGCCGTATTTGACTTGGTGCAAGAGAGATGCACAATCGCGGGGATGCCGCGAGGCCCGGTCTCTCTCTCTCTCTCTCTCTCTCTCTCTCTCTCTCTCTCTCTCTCTCTCTCTCTCTCTCTCTCTCTCTCTCTCTCTCTTCCTCTCTCGCTCTGCCGTAGTCAAACGGGGAGACTCGTCTCTCTCTCACACTCGGCCCGACCGCCGCACTGCTCCCGTAGCCCGTGCCAGAGAGCCCCATGGTGCCCCCAGCGGAAGCAAGCAAAAAACAATTTGTTGACCGCGGCGGATTTGAGCCCGCGACACTGACGACCGCCTTGCTTGCGCCTCTTCACCCGGCCGTGATGCGTGCTGCTGACGGCTCCGCTAAACGGGTGGAAAACGAGCTGCTCCACCTGCCGAAGGGAAATGGGTTACAAGGCTTCTGCGAGGGCGGGTGCACGGCGGGCCCGTGAATATGCATAGGTGTGTGTCTGTGTGCGTGCGTGGGTGTGTGTGGGTGTGTGTGTGTGTGCGGCAGGGGAAACCAGCGGGTACTACCACCACCACCGCCGGGCTGTTCTCACCTCCCGCGGCCTGCTCCACTACCTCTGCATGTGTGTGTGTGTGTGTGTGTGTGCGTGTGTGAGTGTGAGTGTGTGTGTGTGTGTGTGTGTGTGTGTGTGTGAGTGTGTGTGTGTGTGTGAGTGCGCGCGCATATGGGAGAAAGGTATCGCATAGAGAAGCCTTTCGCTTCTGAATAACCGGACCTGCTCACTTACACGCACGCCCACGCTGCACGAGCGCGCACACACATTCGCTCACTCACTCGCACACACACACACACATGTGAGCTATGATTCAACTCACGGTGCACACGCGCTTCGCAAAAAAAAAAAAACAGCAGAAAAAATACATTTTTTTTGGGACGTGGTGTGTGTGTGTGAGAGCGCCTGCTGTTCTTGCTACTGCCACCGTGTGCCTGTGCGCGTGCGTGTGTGTGTGTGTGTGTGTGTGTGTGTGTGTGTGTGTGTGCAGGGCTTGCCGCCGCCGCACAGCCTGCAACGGCGCCCTCTGGGGTGCCCCCGTCCAAGGCCAAGGACTGCAGGTGAACGAACACTGCGCGGACCGTGCACCCGCCCACACTGCAAGTAGTGCGCCTCGCGAAACCCCGCCCGCTGTTTACCTTTTCGCGCGATTATTGGCAGGCGGCGGCGGCGTCTCGAGGGCGCATAACGCCCTTTTCTTATCTGCACGATACGACATCCGGCGCGCACCCACACCTACGTTATCGACACCAGCGCGTCGCGAGATATCGAAAACAGAAACAAGCGGTGTATAAGCGGTCATTGTCGCCCGGCGAGCGGCGGCCTTGGCGGCCTAAGCGCCACTTGTGCCGGCGGCGCGGCGTCTATCGCGTGCTGACCGAGCCCGTCAATGCCCCGGAATACAATCCAGCCAATTATTTTTCCTGTTTTTTTTTGTAGTTTTTGAAGTTAATTGTAGTTTATTTGTGGGTTGAAAGGGCAAATATTAAACTACAAAAAAAAAACATTAACCTACATTTAAAACAACACAAAAAAGAAAACATTAAACTACAAAGAAAACTAGAAAACAAGCAATGTTGAACTACAAAAAACTACAAAAAAGCAACATTGAACTACAGAGAAGCAATGTTTGCTTTTTTGGTACTTTTTTGTTATTCAGTTTTTTTCGTCGTTTTTTTTGTACTTTAATATTTGTCCTTTTTCTTGGCCTTTTTGTTGTTTTTCGAGTTTTTACGCCGCCTTAAGCACTATCGAACGGTATCGTCGCCTTACTACGACTCGCGGGGGGTTTGAGGGAACAGTCCTGCCTGGCACTACAATATTTGAGTTGCCCTTGCCGCGGCCACATAGGCGAGGCACGCCACCAGTCGGCACGACGGCCCCCCTGCGTCGTTGCGACGCGCCGCGCTGACAGAAAACGGGTGGGCGGCTCGGCTACGCGCCATTCAAGCAAAAGCGCGCGGATGCACCGGGCCGTGAGGAATCCGGATACTCCACACCTCCGTCCGCTCCCCCTCCTCTCCTCTCCCTCTCTCTCTCCCCCTCTCTCCCTCACTCTCGTGGCAAAAGGTGCTCTTCATTACCGGACCAGACGTCGCCTGCTACTGCCAGCAGGCCTCCCCGCCGGGGCAGGGGCCTACAGATTTCCCACGAGCCTCCCTCCCTCCCTCCCTCCCTCCCCCTCCTCTCGAACCCACCGCGTGCACAATAACACTGCCATCTAATTAGTCCGTGCACACACACACACACAGAGTTTTGCTCCCAGTTGCCCCCCACTTCGTCATAAAAATGCCGCACCAACCACTTTCCATGCTGATGACACATAAATCTGACGAGATACTGAAACACCCGCCGCCAAGATGCGCGCCTCCGCCTCGACTTGCGCAGCAGCGCGAGAGTGTGAGAGAGAACTTTAAGAAGGTCCGTTCGTTTTATTTCAAAAGTTCCCGCCCCGCCGCCGCTCCTACTCCTCCTCGCGTGTCCCTAGTCGTTCCTTTTTCCCACGATCATAGATTTCGAAAATGAATTGAAAGACTCCCCACTTCCTAGATATTTTTTTTTTAATTTGTAAGGCAGCGCGGTACGATCCTACAAAAAAATCACACCTTCCAGGAATTTCCCTGGACATTTTTTTTTAAATCCTGGATTTTTGTGCCTCTGACAAGGGAGGGGTATTTTTTTGTCGAGACGTTGGTACGGCGGGGTGTGGAGCGAGACACATTTCTCGCCGGCACGTTGGCACAGACGGGGTGGTGACCGTGGCCTTGGCGTGGCGCACGGCCGTGACGGCGGCCCGGGAGCGTGACAATAAGCACTGCGATGCGTGCCGCCCTACCAACCCAACGACATAAAAAAATGCGTGTCGCAGAGAGAAGAAACGGAGCCGGAAAAGCAAGCATTTCCACTTGCGCCGTCGTCGTACCAGAGCGGCAACTCCTACACATCGCACCTTGCCAATTTAAATTATTGCAAAACATAGGATTCACTTTATTATTATGTTTTGTTCATTTTTTTAAAAAACTTTGGTTTCACCCTCGCGGCCCGGCCTGCACAGACCTTGCAGTCGCGCCCGCCCTGCCCTGCAGTTGCCCCGCGCTCCGCGTGTGCCCCCGCCGCGGCCCCCGCCGCTGCGCTGCCGTGGGCCGCGTTTTGCTTGCATCACTCTATCGCCATTGTTAAATTTTTCTGGGCCACCCGTTGTCGGTCCCCCTCTGCTGGCTCTTCCCCCTCGACATGGATTCGCTGTGCGTGCGAGTGTGTGTTTTCAAGGTTTCAACGGCTAAAAAAGGGGGCACAACACAATATCTGATACAGGTAAAAACGGAAAAAAAATTATAGGAAACGTCTGTGAATTCGCGCACGTAACGCGCCCGCTTAAATTAGTGCCCATCCATAACAACCGACCTACCGTCCGATTTTCTACACCAACACTTGTGGAGTGCAAATAACGCCCCGACGCTGACCCACAAAAGGGCAAATAACGCAATAAAGATGCAGCGGTCCCGATCGGCTAAAAGTCTCCGCCGCCGTCCCCCCATCCTCCTCTGTGTGTTGCCACGCTGACCCAACATGCACCACACCTTTCGTGATAGGTCGGAGAAGATACCAGGCGCGGGCCTCACGCTGGCCGGCACAGCCGCGGTAGGTAAACAAAAGGAAGACGGTGTTGGACTATAACACCGTCACAAAACTTCGAATGCGAATTTTTTTCAGTACTTCTTTTCATTTTCCAATCACTTTTGGAATTTTTAAAAACACCTTCAAGAGCCGTCGGGCGTTTTTGTCTCCGTTGTAAGGACATTTACCAAATCAAATAAGCTTCCAGCTTAAATGACTTAAAAAAATGATTTTTTTCTAAATTTTGAACTAAGTAAGAGTACAGGTTTTTTCTTGACTTCTTTTTATAAACTCCAAAAAAAAACACAAAAAAAAACACAATTTTACAGCGAGGCCACAGGCCGCGCCCACGCGTGTGCACGAGGGTCAAACGTCACATCATTTTGAGCCGCCACAAAACTTTGCGTGCCCCTCTCCCCTTCGGCTGCGTCAGCCGCGGCCGCGGTGCCACCCCTCACTGAGTGAGCACAGCACTCCGCGGCCACCTCATCAACCCCTGCCGCGCCTCCTCCTTTCCGTTCCAGAGGCGGCGGGTTCGTTTTGTTTCCGGGAGTTTAATCAATACCACCATGGTGCGCTCTGAGAATAACGCCCAGTTACGTTACACGCAGATGACACTGCCCGCAGCTCAGGCTCGCCCATAAGTCCAGCCGGTCCGAGAGGCGCAGTCGGGCAGAGCGGCGGCGGCGCGGGGTGCCCCCGAGTGCCGTGCCCCTCCCTCCTCCTCCTCCTCCTCCTCCGGTGCTCCCGATGGCAGACGACCCGTGACAAAAGGCTTCTATCCCCCGCTTCCTATCGGTCTTCTATCCGCCGCCGAGAGCAACAAAACCCGCGATGACCCGCACAACGTCAGGTGGTGTTGTCGATCTCATTGTGGCTTCTACACGCTTTTGTCTCGCGCGGCGCGCGGCGAGCGTCGTCCAGCAAGAGCAGCAGCCACAGCAGCAGCGGCGACGGCGGTTTGTTGTTTCCTGGCGACGTGACTCACGGGCCGATAGCCCAACACCTCGCGCGCCGCTATCGCAGTAAACGGGATCACGATACGCGTTTCGTACGCGGCCGCCGATCCGGACGCTGCCAGTGTGACGTGACCTAGTTGGGGCCTTCCGTTCACATTGGCGTCGCACTCATAGCACATTTTTATAATATTTTGCAATTTTTTTGAAGTTTTCGACACTCCTGAAGTTTCCGATACACTCCTGAAGTTTTCGACGCTCCCAAAGTTTCCGACATTTTTGAATGTTTTCGACATTGTCCCCCAGATCTCGGTACCCTGCACTCCAGGTGTCGTCGCGTCACGGGGCTTGCATGACGAGTCCTCCGGCTACGCCTCCACAGTGCATCGGCCTCGCTGCCCCCTCGGGGCCTCCTAAGGGCCCCCCTGGGGGCCCCCCTGAGGGCCCCCGCCCTGCCTGTCTGCCAGCCCGCCAGTCTGCCTGCCTCCCGTTGGCGACTCCGGGGCTCATCAGGAGACCAACCTGGCCACGCTGCAAAGCGCGCCGCCGCCGCATTGTGTAAGCTCCGACAAATCTACCTCGCACTACGCACTCAGAAAAAAAAATTAAATCGAATTGTCAGGAAGTCATCGTAACAGATCGTGACTCGTAAGCATTTTTTTTTAATGAAGTGCACGTGAAAGCAATGAGTGCAATGCTCGAAAAACGTGCCACTGTAGAGACAGTAATTTGAAAATTGAGGGATATTTTTGGGAAGACATTTCTACTTAAGTAACATTTTTCGTAATATTTCCAGTAGTTCATTGAAAAATTTTCTACTCTTCCAATTTCTATGAGAACCTTCAAACCGAAAATTCACTGGCGTCATTATTCCCGGACCGTACAAAATCCACAGTTTGGCAATTAATCATGAAATGTTAAGCTTAACGCCCTTCTAAGAGAAGTTCAAACAGAAACATTGCAGCGACGACTGCCGCGTTCTTACTCTTTTTTTTTCTGACAGTGAACTCGGTGCGCCGCGGCTCTACGCTCCGCTCTACTCCGTTCGGGCAATGCCCCGGCCGGCCGGCCTGCCCGCCTAGGCCTGGCTCATGGCTGCTCATGGCCCGCCGCCGCCAGCCAGCGGCGCAGCCAGCGGCGCAGCGCAGCCAGTACTACGGGCACCGCCGCGCTCCGCGACCACGCTGCGCCACGACCGGGCGCCAGCCCGCATGACACACCCCTCCAACATCGCAAAAAATAACACCTCACGAAGAAGTAAGTATTAATTTTGTAAAAACAAGAATATAAAAAATTAGCAATGACTTGTGGAGGACTGAAATACACTTCGCACAGCCCAAACTGCTTACGGGAAAAATACGTATGAACCAATTTGGAATTTTCCATATTTCTTTTTACGGAGAGGGCGAACCACACACGAAAACGGTTTTGTTCTGCGTTGGCTGCTGCTGGGGGTCCGCCCAAACAAGATGACAGGCGCCCTTTATCGTGCGGTCCCAACACAACTGGGCCGCACCGCGGCCAAACCAGATCAGCGAGAGAGAGTGAGAAAGAGAGAGACGCGCGGGGGGAGCCACGAGGAGGGCGTGTCAGACGGAGAGAGAGAGAGACTAAAATGCATGGCGCCCTGCCAGCGGGTACCATGCCACGGCGTCGAGGCGCTCTCCGGGGGGTGCAACAAACGCCATTCGGAGGGAACTTCTGTCCGAGCCGCCAACAGTTCCGGTCGTGAGCGTCTAAGCAGCGGGCGTCCGCCAGAGTCCGCGCCACACCCACCCCGCCCCCTCCCAGTGCGCCCCCCCCCCCCCCCGTCATGCCTCACCACACCCACGCGGTACTCACCCCTCCGTATCTCTCAACCCTCCCTTCTACCAGTCTGCTGCGCTGCCCGCGACGCGATAGAAAGGTGGGAGGGAGAGAGAGAGAGAGAGCGCGCGCGGGAGGGAGGGCTCGTGACAGAGACAGACAGCTACTGCACCCGTCCTCACCAAACTGGTTACCGCACGCGACCATTGCCACCTTTCATCTTTCTTTACATTGATTGATCCGCTAATTTTAAACTATCGATTTCTCTCTCCACCGCCGCTGCTGCTGCAGCAGCAGTCGCCCGCGAACCCGTCGGGCCACTTTTGCACACCAACATGGACCCCCCCCCCTCCTCTCCTGCCGCAGCGGGCCAGCTGACAGTCCCCCCCCCCCCTACAAGGTCAGACCCTCCCCCCCCCCCTCCTGGTTCTCCAGTAAGTCCCCCGCCCCGCGGCGCCGCCACCGAGGCCAAGGTCTCCGCTGGTCCTGCCTGCTGCTGGTGCTACCCGCGTGTGTCTAGTACCTCTCTCTCTCTCTCTCTGTCTCTGTCTCTGTCTCTCTCTCTCTCTCTCTCTCTCTCAGCCCCGCGTCATCCACACCTCACACCTCTCTCTCGCTCTTCTCCACAAACGCACACCGCAAAGAAGCCATATCATTTGCTACGCGTTTTATCCTTTGGGCTTCTCGAGCGGAAAAAGAAATGAAAAACGACAAAAAAAAAAGATTTGTGGGAGAGAAAAAAAAAAGAAAATCAGAGTCCACGCGGTCCGCGCGGGGAGAACCACACCGAAACTCTTTCCGGGCGGCCGTTGTGGTTTGGGGCGGCCAGGTAGCGGGCAGGTAGAGCCAGCGGGAGCGGGTGGACCAGCACCAGCAGCAGCAGCACCAGCCAGCGCCGCTGTATGTACCTGGCCTGGGCCCTGCACGGACCAGGAGCATAACGTGTACCGCTGCCATAGCCGACGACGAAGGCCCGGTCCGGACACCTTCTCCACAGACACTGTTGGCGGAGAGCACGGCGCCGAGACACGCAGGCCGGGGTTCGAACCCCGCCAAGAGCATTCAGTAAAAAAAAAATACATTAAAAAAATACTTTGTTTTTTTTTTAACTAAAACGTTGACAGCACTAGACGGGCATGACGGAGCGGGGGAGCTGCCCAGCCTGCGCGAACGTTACGACCAAAATAATAAAAATAATGGAGTGGTGGTTGGGAAAGGTAAGAGTCCGAGACGATCCGGGAGGAGAGGCGAGGAGGAGGAGGGGGGGGGCATTCTCCTCGCCGCCTCTTTGTCGACTCTGCTCCAAAGGAGCGAGAGCGAGAGAGAGCGAGAGAGAGAGAGAGAGAGAGAGAGAGAGAGAGAGAGAGAGAGAGAGAGAGAGAGAGAGAGGGGGGGGGGATAGAAGGAGACGGCAGCCCGGCAGGGTAGGCAACCCATCGGCAGCCACAGCACCCCCGCCAAGCCAGGCAGCCAAGGAGAGGGGCGAGGAGACGTTGAAATATGGATGGCGACGGCAGCGGCGCGCGGGGGACCCTACACCACCGCAAGTCTGGTGGCCCGCCGTCAGGGGGGAAGCAGCCCCTCTCTCTCATGCCCGCCCTCTCCCCCTTCGGAGGGACAAGGACGGAGGCACCCCTCCTCTGTCCAGCCCTCGGCGGCCGGCGCCCACCGTCGCCGTGACCCCTCCCCATGCCGCGGCGCGTACTTCCCGAACGCAGCCGCGCGCGCGCTGCTCAGGGTGGTCCGGGCCCCGGCCAGACGGTCCACGTACTTTCCAGACGCCACCGCCGCCGCCCTGGCGTCAGTCACGCCAGTTTAAAGACCTCACAAACTTAATAAAAAGGGGGTGAAAAATATATCAGAGTACTGTACGGTGCCAGCCGCGGCAAAAGTCACAGATCCCGCCGGTGATCTCGCACGCCACGACTCGGCAGCACCCGGCAGGCTCGGCTCACACGCGTGCACGCACACACATGTACACGCACACACACACACACACACACACACACACACACATGGCGAGCGCGGGAACCACGGGGCGGGAAGCCGCGTGGCCTGGCCGCGAAATTAGTATTCGAGCGTGGAGGCGGCGGCGGCGGGCCGGCGTCGAACCCGCTACCTCCGACTCGTCGCTCGAGCACCGAGAGTCCCTCCCCAGAGAGACGTGCGGGGCTGATTCCGAACAGAGCATTCGTGTGCTCTGTCTCAGTCGCTCCTTACGGGGCGCAGCACGAGTGCGAGGACGACAGAGCCACGAAACCAGCGGCGGCGCCAGTCCGTCACCGGCCTCAATACCGCCTCTATAAATAAATGAGTTGGAATAGGTCCCACAGGCTTCCTTGACACTTGACACACACATATACACCTACACACACCCACAGACACACAGATACACACACACACACACACACACATACACACACACACACACATACACACACAATCGGACCAGACATATTGGCCAGAGGGTCTGATTTATTGACAGCCTGACAAAGTCGGTCCATCACAATGTCACAGCCTGGCGGCATTTCTTAGAAAGGGAAGAAATACATCCGAAAAAAGCATCTGGGAAATGCATCTAAGCTACACATGCAGGTGCTTAATACTTTGTGACCCCCCCCCCCCCCCCCCCCCTTTAAAAAAATCAGACCAACATAAGGTACTGAGGTGGAGCTAATTTTGAACACACAAAAGGGATGTAGGATATACATGTATTGAGAAGTAGTCTTACTAATTTTTTTAACTGAGTATAACCTTAAGTGTGCTTAAAAGTAGATTAACTGACAAAACCACATGGTCAGACAAGCATAAATGTCGGGGGAATAGTATTTAAACTAAAGCTAACTAATAATTGTTGCACCCTAACAAATTTAATGAACCTCCAGTCCTAATGAATTTGTATTGATGCCGATCTCCATCACAAATATTTTTGACAAGGAACAAACATTAGCAGAAAATAACAAGATTATGAGAGCTCAGTAAATTTAAAAATATTCAATCATTTTGATAGAAAGACAGTAGCTTGGAGGGAGCAAACTTTCAAAACTTGAATAAGATAATGCCTGAAAAAAAGGGAACGATTTTTAAATCAACAATTCTTTCAGAAAGACGAAAAAAGAGCGAACGTTATTCTTTGTCCTGTACTCATTCCAGCGATAAACATAACCTGTCCACCTGACTCCATAACTGCACGGACGCACCAAACGCTGAGTAGGTGAAAGAAACCTGGCTAAAAAACTAGGTCTTAGTGAAGGCCGGGCTGGAAGTATTCGTGCCGAACCGGAAGATGCGGCCGCAGGGACGGAACGGCCCTGTCCTTATTAGAAAGAGAGGAGACAGTACCTGGACACACAGGGATCTCCGACTCCGTCAGGGGCGACTTTTCTGCGAAAGATACTCCAATATCCGATTTTCCGACACAGAACCACTGCACAGCAACTCACACGCCACTTGTCACTTCACCGCACACGGACCGGGCAATATTCGCGCACGTAAGTAAATAGAATCGACCGACAGCTGCACCGTGAGTACTCACTCGAGCAGGTTCGAAAACAAACTGCCTGGCTTTTTGACCGTCGCGCAGGTGCGCGGTTGCCCAGCCTGGGGCTCCGGGCAGCGAGGCAGGCCTGCCAACTCTCCCACCTCCATCCACAAGCAGCGGCCACGCCCCCTAGCGGCGGCGAACGGTACCGCCCCCCTCGGCGGCGCGCCTTCGAATGGACCTTTCTGCCAAACTAAAATACCTTCTGACCGTTCCCCAAAATGCTTTCCGGGTCATACTTCAGAAGTCGGACTCGGTGGACCCGTCCCTGGCTTTTTCGAGACCTTTGGAAAGCCACACGGAAGAGATATACAGGTGGGGCGGGTCAAATAAACTTTATGAACCTTTTTCAGGCAGTACAGCTTTCTAGCTATGTAAGATGCAGTCTGAGATGAGCGATGAGTAAAACCATAGAAAATAAACACAGGAACATAGGAAAGACAATTTATTAATCATTTAAATTATTTGCCGACAAGGACGGCGTCAACTTCTTCAGTAAGAGTTCTCAACATGTACAGAGATTGTTCCTTCAGAACAACATTATTGAATACCCTCACTTTGTCATAGAATTCAGGACCTGCAGGAGGGGAAGAACAGTGTAGTACATGATCATGTCACATGACATATTGTGCAAAAGAGTATGTCAAAAAAACAAATAACTAACTGTAAAGCTTATGCAACTCAACAATTGACTGTACTGAATTGCAGTTTTCTCTCAGCAAAATTTTCTGCAGACGCTGTGTCAAATTTGCTGGAGCACCTAGGTATTTGCAGAAGAAGATGGAATTTCGTCCATGACGTGTGTGAAAAAATCTGATCTGTGGGGAAAACATTTTCAGACTATGATATGGTTCATCCCCCACTGGAATATGGCATAGTGTGTTACAACAAACCTTTTCAAAGAGATGAGCCACTAAGTAGACAACACTAACATTGAATTCCGAGAGAAGTGGGAATCCTCTTAGTTCCAAACACTCATCAGCCCACATATCCTCTAGAATAATTACAATTCTTTTCAGTATTTCTGGTTGGTTTGCATGGCCTTTATTCAACCAGAGTTCATTTCCAAAATCCAAAATATTGACCTCAAATAGTAAGTCGGACCATGGGTATTTCTTCATTGATGTCTTTGTATTATAATCCTGGAAAAGACTGGAAAATTTACAATATTAGCAGCCCATTGCATGTAAGAAAATACGTTTCATCAACAGTAAATTAAAACAAAATTATTGGGAGTTAATATGACATGCATTACCAAGATTTTTCTCTTATTTCTTCTTCAGTCAACTCTAGACAATATTTAAGAATTTCACAAACCCTTCCATGGCAACGGATGAGTTCTTTTAAACAGAACTTTCCAAGGTCCACAGACTCTGCAGGCCTCTTCACTATTTCTATAGATGGACATACACTCTCCAATGGCTAAAACCAAAACAATCGCAAGGAGGATCAATCAGTCAAGCAGCAGCCACACAAATATCCAAGAAAAGGCCCACTGTCCACCTACATATTGCCATGAAAATGCAGCCTCATCCTGCGGAACTGATACTTTCTTCACATAAAAAGACAAGTGATCTAACTGATCCTGCATTCTGATGCAGAACAGTGAACACCTGCTGTGCTGCTTTGACAGACATGCCAACGACTGGCATTGACCTTGTAAATTATCATCAGCAGCATCTGTCTCCTCAAATGCTGCTTCCATATTTTTAATTATGTCGAGAATCTCTTCTTTGATAAGAATTGAGTCAACAACCCTACTTAAATTCAAGAACCTACTCTCTGTGGAAAAACAAAACAAAAAACATCACACATCAGCCACATGTCTAAAATCCGGTAAGCTTAAGAATTTTTTACTTCATTTTCTCACCTAGAAACTTGCCATTAGGGATGAGGCACATATTTAGCGGGTCGTGAACTTTCATGGTTGTACGCACATTTTGTAACAGGTCCATGCAGGATGGAACATTATAAAATTCAAATAAAATAATTGTTGTGTGCAGATCACGAGGACGCATAAAGCCAACCTAAAATTCAAATAATAAAAATAAAATTGGGAAAATAGCTTTAAAAACAAACAACAAAATCTGTTTAAGGAAGTACCATTTCGAACATGTGGGAGACAACAAAAAGAACATGAACAGCAAAGTCTGAAGATAATGGAAAACCATGTAGAATGACCGTCTCATCACGCCACACATCTTTCACTTCACGGATGAGACTGTTAATGGCATCTTTTAAACAGCACGTGGGATCAATCCAAACACTCTTTACACCGTTTACATGTCCTGGCCATTTAATGCGGTCATTAACATCACTGCAACAAAAAAAAAATTAGGGTCAGTTCAGCTTGGCTGTAACAGGGAAATCGACCAAAAGATGTAAGTACAGCTGAGCAGCCGGTTGAAAACAGGATACCTGTTGAACTCGGGCACAGACTGACACACGTTGAAATGGACCTGGGCTTCCAGCTCAAGCTTTTCTTTCAAATCGGCCAGCTGCTGAGTGTCAGAGCGCACTCCTTCCTTCCCCCTGCCAACTACCACACTCCATCCTAGCCTGCCCTGAAACTCGTTCCGCTGGTAAAACAGAAAACGGTACGGCATTAATTTGGGACCGACAGAGGCTCGGAGACGCTCCATGTCGTTACAAACCGAAACACTAACCCTCAACCAGACCACATCTTCATTGCCCGGCCCGCCCGGCCACTGCTGCACGCTGCTGCACGCCCGGCGGGCATCGCACACCAGAGATCCCGAGTCCCATTCGAAGGACATGTCTTCCTACCTCGCCAAGAGGCAAATCCTCTCTCAATCGGGTTTGCCGCGTCCGTCGCGCAGAATCAACGTCGGGAAGATTTATGCAACAAAAAAACCGTCGAATCGAAGTCGGCACGAGGACGCAAGGGAAGGCGGCGAGACGGACGGGGGTGGGGGTGGGATGGGGTGGAGGTTGTTTACACTTTCTGCAGGTTGACCAACTGCGAGCGCTGGCAGAGGGGCGCCCGGCTCGGTTCACTCAACGTCCGAATGCTGTTCGTTCCACTCATTTCGGGCGCGTTTTAAAACGGCGAAATACACGTACAAAAAATTGCGGACGGCAAAGGGCCTAAGGTGCTACGAGACAAGCTATTTATTGACTCTGGAGCGCCCGTGGATAGGCAACCCATACGACGCGTCCAGTGCGCGCGAGCGGAGCGCCGGGTGGGTAGGCCACCCATCGTACTCGCCCCACCCCGTGTAGCAACAGGTCCCCGGCGGCCGCCCTCCAGCCCCGCAGCCGGCCGCCCCCTTCCCGCTCGCCAGCCGTTCGCCACGCTCACCCTCTCTGGATCCAAGTGTTGTCGCGAGGAAGGGCGGAACTCGCATTGAAGCGGATCCTTGTCCACAACGATCGTCAACGTCCAAAATATTCGCCGTGAACACGGGGAGCCGGGCCCGAGGAGGCAGAATCCTGGCCGCCCCGACAGCCAATCAGAGCGCGTCTTTCAGCGGCGTTGGCGAGAGAGGCCGGCGGGCGGGCGGGTGTCGAACAGCCGAGGCCCTGCTCCGCACCCGACACCCCTCAGTCTGCACGCGAGCCGCACCGGAGTGGTGCAGAACGTCGACGCCGAGGCGACCTCCGAACGACCGAGCCGATCCCTGTTGGTTTCTGCGTGGTACCGTCAAGCAGTCGCGATGGTGCAGTCAGAGTAAGTGGGGTGTCGCTTCGAACGCGAAAATGCCGCGAGCTGGAGGCCGGGTGGCCGGGGCGTCGCGCCCTGTCTTGGCGAGGACCGCCCCGGGTGGCGGCCGGGCCGGCCAGGCCGGGGGATGCGGGGGTTATCGTGGTCATCCTTGCTTTGCGGATCCGTGTCACGTCCACTTGTCGTTCCGTGACGACACGTCCGTCTAGATGCCGGCCGTGACCGAGCCCGGGCTGTTGGGGCTCGCCGAAGGGTGGGTGCATCTGTGTGGTTCTCCTGGAGACGTGTGTCCGCGGTTCGGTGGCGGCGAGGTAGACCGCCGTTTTACGCGCAGTTTGATTTAGCTAGTGATTCTGATCCTGTGCTGTCTGTGCCGCGCCGGGGGCCGTTCAGAAAAGGATGCACGCCCGTGGGGGTCGTCTGTGCCGCATCAACTGCACTGTCTTTTAGAAACCTCGTCCTCCGTCCATTGTTCAAGACCTCGAGGCGAGCAAAATCATTTTAGGGGCGTTTTCTAGGGGGGGGGGGGGGCTCGGCTACGTCTCCGCGTATCAGCATTCTTCTTTTTTCTTTTTTGTGGTTGCCAAAGTCCTTGGACGGAAAGGAAATGGCGACTGGTGACTACTGTCGGCTTGGCTGCTGCGGTTCGTTAGTTTCCTGCTGCATTTCGCGATAATATTCTGGTGCAGGCGTGCAAGTCGCTGCGGCTAGAAGGAGGGGGAGGGAAAGGGGCGGGGCAGGGGGCTTGGCGGGTGCAGCCGCCGGGGGAGGGGGGGGCGCACTGTTTTTGCGATTCCGAAGCTGCGTACAAATTTCGAGCTTCCAACAATTTGGAAGGCAAGGCTAAGGGTGTTTGAGGGTATTTGCCTCCACGCGCGGTACGGCCGGCTGCGCCGATGACTGTGCGTACGCGTCAGTTTTGAATTTTCGCGCGTCGCGCGTTTCGACTTCTCGCGCTCGCACGTCGATTCCCGCGTAGAGACCGAGTGAGGCCGGTGCCCCGTCTGTTTGTAAACATCTTTTGAAACGTGGTACTGTCGTTACTTAGTGGATTATCTTGATCCCTTGTTGCATTTGTGTTCCAATTGCTTTAAAGTTCCTCCCATGTAGGGAGTACACAGCTGTCATTACTTTGTTTTGTGATTCTTGCATCCTGTGTGCTCTTGGTTAGACTATTGTGCTCTCATCAGTTTGGACTCTTCTATAAATTTTTGTTTCTGAAAGAATTTGTACATGATTTTTCATCTAGTTGAGACATTTCTTTCTCGAATCTTTTGCAAATATTTTGTGTGGATGATCTAACCAGTGTCTTTTTCGTTTGTTCCTTGCAGACCTCCTGAGACAACAGAGGAGGAGAAGAAAAAACTATTTGATCCCAGACCTCTCAAACTCTCAAGACCGCCTCTTAGCTCGGATCCAAGAAGTCTTATTGAGAAAGCAAGTCGACTTTCTCTGCATGATAGGCCTGAGCGTGGACCGAGACTAAATTCAGCGTCCCTCGGAAGGAACTGCTCAGATGAGCACCATGTGATCAGGAAGCCAGCGAGACCAGTACAATCAAGACTTCAGAGATCTCGGTCCACTGACCCTTCACAGAAGTCTTTTCATGTTATTGGTGACAGTGATGACACTTTACATCAAGAGCAGACCTACAAGCTAGTTCAGTCTTCTGTTACTTCCAAAGATAAGGTTGTTCGTCCACGAAGGCAGTCTTTCCGTATAATTGATGACAAAGAAACATCTGAATCAAGTCTAACTCGTGTCAATGATGATTCTGCCTTGTCTTCTCACCAAAACAAGACTGGAGTTGTCGATTCAATTTCCGTCAATGTAGTGGATTCATGCACGTCCTCAGAATCTGAGAACCAAACTGATGAAACTTCAGGGAATTGGCGGATCAAAGGCAGGAAGTTGCCACTTCAAAACAGCTTAAGAAAACCAGTCACTTATCCTAGTCAGAATTGGCGTTTGAAGGTACTTCCTTCCAAACCTCAGTTCTTCAACTCTGGTGTGGCACCTGCTAAGGAGAAGCACTCAACGCCTCTCATTAGAAAGTACCCCAACTCGCATCTTGGCAGAGATGCAGCCTTGCGTATCAGAGTGAACCAGTCACTTGTCAGTAGTGCTCAAAGTTGTGATAGTCATGAAACCGACTCATCATTCAACGTATCCTCAATATCAAGCATTGATGATGAGATACTGTGCTTGAATCCATTCGACACACCGCCTCAACCTTTGCAGCTCCTTCATTGCCCTGAGAATTTACGCCGCTATACTCCTCTGCACAGTATGGACCGTACATCCAGTCCAGTTGATTCTGGTATTGGCTCACTCTCTGCTAGTGAGAGAGCAGATGAGCTGTCCACCAGCTGGGCCCAGGGTGATGGCCATACTTCCCCTGTACCTTCAGAGTCTTGTGAAACTTCCTCCCAGGCAGTTGTGAGAGAAGAGTCGGACTTGAGCCAAAAAAGTTCATGTGGAGATTCTGTCCTTGACTCAACAGATGATGGTTTTGACACATCCAGCAGATCATCAACTGGTGACCAAATAGTAGGTAGCTGGAGGGTCCAACACTTTTCTGCATGTGCTGTTGACAAGCCGGTGGTCTCAAAATGTTCCACGCGGAAGATTGCTCGTCCGGCCCAAGTGAACAATGCCAATTGGAACCATGGGGCGAAGTCGGAAATGGCGGCAATGGGTCTCCCTACCTCTTTTGGACACCCAAATGCTCTGAAGAGGAAGGCTAATGATTTCCCAAGGAGAGACCCCGATTTGCAGGACCAGGAGCGGACCTGCTTTGGGAAAACGTTTAAGTTTGCGCCATCTGGTTGGAGGCTTCCTGAGGCCAGTGCCCTATTTTCATCAAAGCCTTGGGTGCTGGAAAACTTCTTAGGACTAAAGCAAAAGCTTAATTCTGTGAAAGATGAGTTAAATGACTTGTCACTTCAAGACTGGCATGCGCATACTCGGCGCCGCAACAAGGCTGGCCATATTATTTGGCAGTTGCGTAAAAAAATTGACCCAGAATTTCCCACCCAGGCGTGGTGCAAATTCTATGAAAATGTCTCAAGCTTTCCTCTGGTACCCCAGAAAGCTGTGGAGGAAAAGAAACTTAGGTCTGTGCATTTATGCGAGGCTCCAGGTGCCTTTATTACTTCTCTGAATCATTTCCTTCGTGTTAACCACGGAGCTGACTTCGACTTTGACTGGAGGGCAGTGACGCTGAATCCATATTATGAAGGAAATCCTCTGTCGTGCATGATTAATGATGATAGACTAATTCTACAAACCTTGGACAAATGGCTGTTTGGTCAAGACAGCACAGGAGACTTAATGAAGCTGGAAAATCTTGCCAACATTGTTGAGGGAGCATCCAAAATGGGAGAAGTCCTCTTGGTCACCGCTGATGGCAGTGTTGACTGCCAGGACAATCCCGCTGAACAAGAAGACCTTGTGTCTGGGCTTCACTTTTGTGAGACTGTCACAGCCCTGAAGTTGCTTGCTCCGGGAGGAAGCTTTCTTGTTAAAATGTTCACATTTTATGAGCATTTTTCTATTGGTCTCTTGTATTTGCTGAATTGTGTCTTCAAAAGTGTGACCGTTAACAAACCCGCCACAAGCAAGGAAGGGAACTCGGAAGTTTATGTAGTGTGCTGTGGCTATGTTGGCTCTCATACCATCCAGCCTTGGCTGGAGGTACTGCTTAAAAACTATGGACCTAATGCTTCAGTGAATGCACTTTTCCCCCTCTCTTCCATACCTAGCACATTTTTGGATCAGATGTACAGATGTGCAGATTTCTTCCGAAGACTGCAGACTGATGTGATCAAAGAAAATATCAGGTCCTACCACCACCCAGGGAAAAAGGATAACTGCCTCACTGTTGCTATCAGGCACAGAGTAGCAGATAGTTTCTTCAAAAGGTGTGTGAATATTATTCATTTTCTGGTTCGCCCGTTCCAGTATGACTTTTGACATTTAATGTTTCTTTCTCATCCTCAGGTACAAGCTCCAGAAGCTTGACAGGAGTCTGTACATGGTCCATGACAAGAAGAGACTTAAGGATGCTACGGCACCAAATCTTGACCCGAAAGGAGAGGAGGGGTCATTTAATGATCGCAGAAAGCGTCTTGCATCTAGTCCAGAAGAGGAACTTGCATACATTAAGGATGACCTGAGACTCATGGATGTTGCATGGCCTGGTGACTATGACGTATTTTGGTTGGATGTGAGTTTATATTTGTATCTTTCTTACTTCTGGCCGATTCCAAGCTGTACTTGATTTTTCATCCAATTTTTTTACTCAGTTTCCAGATAACCCTAAGGGCTTTAAAATTGTCAAAGGCAAGCCCATCACAAAAGTCAACAGCTCTAAATTTTGCCTTGGTAAACTTCTCAAGCTTCGGAACAGAGTTCGAGAAATTGCTTATGATCACTTCAAACTTGAAGTATTGCAGAAGTCTTCCGAAAGGTGTGTTTGTTTTAAGCCTTGAATTTTCAATGAATTTTTTTCAAGGTTAATAGCTAATTTTTTTTAAAAAAATGAATTTGTATTCATTTTACCTTCAGGGACTCGAGAGTTTTCCCATGGCCTGATGAGCAGGACTGTCCTGTGAAGAGAAAGATAGAGACACTTGATTTTAAGAACAGGCTGTGGTCTTCTTTAGAGGATGGTAGCAATGCTACAAATGAAAAGAGTGCATGCAGAGAGATTCTGTCCATTCTTGAGCACAAGGTGTTCAGAGATGACTGTCTTGAGCTGCGGGGATATCCTTTGCTCACCCAATTTAATGTTGGTCTGGTCTTTTTGCTGGGACATCTTTTTGAAAAGGTAGGCTGTTAATGGTCTCTTCCAGTTCATATTCGCCAATTTTCTTCCCCCAAATTCGATTATGTATATATTCTTGTTATGTTTTTATTTTAAGGTGGGCTTTGTGCGTCCCAAAGGACAGGATATTAGAGTGCTCTTCTACAACTACAAGAAGTTCAATCCTCAAATGAAGCGCCACTGGGATGAAGTGGTGTCTGTGATGGACCATGACAGTGAGGCTGTGCTGTCTGTTGTTCAGATTTCAGAATTAGCAGGTAATTTGATGTTCCTTATCTTTCTTTTCTGTTCAAATATCTTATTTCTCCCTTGGGTGCCATGCATATGTCTCTTACAAATTTTATTATCTGTTCCCCAGATGGTGACTTCTACAAATATGTGACTGAAATCAACAACCTTTGCGTTGTTGAACAAATCCAGGATCTGCTGGACGCAATGTCAACCAAAGCATGAGGATTTTGATGTTTTAGATTAAGTATGTAATACTGTGATTTCATATTGATCAGCCTATGACTGGCTTGCTCTGGCTGATCGTACTTCTGTTTGCATTTTAGTTAGTGTTCGTGTTGTAGCTGCATTTATATTTTACACCTGTGGATTTATTGTGTTTCTTCCCTCAGAAGTTGCTTGCCTGTCCTGTAATTTTGTATGCTGGAATGTGAATGTTTATTTTAATACCCTATAATTTTTGCGTTTGCCACCTGATTTTCTATGGACTGCTTGTTTTTGACTTGTTTAAATATCCTTACAATAAATATGATTTACATGACCACTTTAGTTTTCTCTCCCAAATGGAACTGTCACAATTTATGCCAACTAAGGTGTAGGAAATATGTGGATTTGCTCTCTTCAGATTTGAAGCATGGGAACTAGTTTATCCTGCCACCGTTTCATTGTACACATGGGACGCGGGAGTCAAAGCAAGGAATACAACTCGCTTTCGTCAATTCCATTAATTCATTTTGTCAAATCCAGGTCAGCGCATCGAAAATGTAACATTAACACTATAAATAACTTACGTATGAAACACTACATCTAGTCACATACCAAACATCACAAATGCAAGTCTTTTTGTACTGAAACGTGTCAAACGAGTAAATATCAATTCGTTTCATCGCCGTGGGGTCTAGGTGAGCGTGTGCCAGATGGAGATGACCCTCCTGGGCCGCTGCTCGATGGCCCTCCAGTGCTCGCGGCCACGGTCGTTGGTGACCCGGCTACCGATGGACACCGCGCCGACTACGCGGTCCCGCGGCCGACGGCTACCTGGAGGCCGCTCGTCGTTCTCCTGCACAGAGACGGACACGGGGTGTAACTGGGAGGGGTGGGGGATGCGGGGCGGTCCGCCTCGCACTACGTACCGGCAGCCGGTGGCACAGGGCGACGACGAGGGATAGGGTGCCGAGTTGGGCCGGAGACAGCTTGAGCGACAGCGTCTCGCAGAACTCGGGGTTGGCGGACGGCTCCTGGGGCTCGGTGCGCGCCGAGTCCACGCGCCGGCCGCTGCCCACGTGCACCAGCGTCGCGCGGACGTACGGACCTGAAAGTCCACGGTTTCTCATTTTCTTTTACAATTTTTTAAATTGATTTTTTAAAAAATGTTAAAATTTGTAGCGTATTCTAGTACTCACGGAAGTGGTGGGGGCTGGGCACGACGTGGCCCAGGCGCACCCGGGTGGCCTTGATGATGCTGACGTTGAGGCGCTGCGCCGTGGGCAGGAAGCTGAGGCCGAACAGGAGCAGCGCGCGGTCCTCGGGGCAGGCGGCCATGGGCACCGAGAGGCGACTGGGCTCGCCGGGGGTGGCGAGCAGCAGCTGCTTGAGCCGCACCTCGCCGCGGCACAGCACCACGCTGCCGCGCAGCTTGCAGTCGTCCAGCACCGCCACCTGCAGGGACCAGTCCTGCAGCACGACAAGACCCTGTCAGTCCGGGCCGACGACGGCGGCTGCGGCGGCTCGTGGTCAGAGCCAGGCGTACCTTGAGGTCGGCCCGTCGCGCCTCCACGGCGAAGTCCTCGTTGTAGCGGGGCTGGCGCGCGTGGCGCACGGTGCGGGTGCGGAGCAGGTGCAGCGGTCGGGCGTGCGCGGGGGGCGCGGGCGCCGCGGCGCCGCGGGGCCGAAGCACGGCGGCCAGGTTCAGCCGGAAGGGGAACCCCCGGCGGCCCGGGGCGACGCTCAGCTGCACGGCGGGGTCCGGGCTGGCGCCGTAGTCCCGCGTCGGCAGTCCGCGCGCCTCCAGCACCGTCACCGCCAGCCTCCCCGTCGGCGCCGCCGCGCCCTCCGGCCCGGCGCCGAGGTACTGCACCAGCAGCACGGCCGTCGGGGGCCCGCCCAGGACGCCGACCAGCGGGCCTCCGAGGCCGCCGACGTGGGAAGGTCCCGGGGCCGAGGCCGGGGCATCACCGGCACCGCCGGGCAGCACGCCGCTCGCGTAGCTCTGCCGGCAACCTCAGATTAGTCCCGGAGAACCACAGCCGTGTCTCTCCAACAGCCGCACGGCTCTCACCAGGACGGAGCTGGTGTCGGTGCCGTCCGACATGCTGCTGTACGTCGAGTCCCGGTGCGAGGCGTGCGACACGCCGTCGCCCTCGCCCTCCCCCGAGGCCGGCATGTCGTACAGCGACCCCCGCGCCCACGACCGGTACGTCACGTGGTCCAGCTGCAGCTCCTCGTCGATGCTGTGCTTCTTGGCCTTGCCGGGCGGCGGGGTCACGTTCTCTGCGGGGACAGCGACGGCACGGTGTGAGTGGCGGGGCGCCCGGAGGGTAGGCAACGTCGCCTCCCGCGGCGCACACGTGCCGTGCGGGCCGGCCTACCCCGCCGGCCGCAGGCGCTCCGGCCGACACCGACGCGTACCTGAGTTGCGCCTCCGCCGACGGCAGCACACCCGGGCCAGGCAGCCCGGCCGGACCAGCCAGACGAGGACGGCCACGCCCAGCACCAGGGCCAGGCAGCCCGTCGCCAGCAGCGCGCCGCGCGCCCACACCGGCAGCGACCACAGCATCCCTGCGGACACGGAGCACCCCGATCAGGACAACCGCCGCGCTCCCGAGGCCACGGCCGGCCACGGCCCGACTCGCACGCGCGGAAGCAGCGCCCAGAAGAAGATCAGAGACGGCCCGTGCTGAGCCTCGACTTGCCTGCCGGGGCGCCACAGCACAGCGCCATTCGGGGGGCGGCGCTTTCGGCTCTCAGAGAGCTCGCCTCTCTCACATGCCGCCGGACGCCTCAGCAGAGTGTCGCCTCCCGCACCGCACCCTCTCTCTCCTGTCTCAGGGACCGCGTGGACGCCACACCGCCACTGTGCGCTACTGTCTCCAGCCCACTTGTGGGGCCCCCGCGCCGCGCTGCGCCGCACTGCACACAGCAGCGGTGCGGTCACGCTGCGTCAGCGTGATGCGCTTTTCGTTAACGCAGAGGGGGCGTTTTTTTGCAGCAGACTACAAAAACGGTTCAATCCCCTGGCTTCCCTTGCGGTCGTCGTCATTTAATGCATTGGGAGTTGTTTTTTTTTTCGTTTTCATTTTCCTTTTTTGTTTCGAGAGTATCATCGGCCGATGAGCCTCGCATTCGACGCGACGTGCATACGAACAGCAGCAGCAGCAGCAGGTGTGCCCCGCACCTGTGTCACTTAATGTACCTGAGTGGAGGGGGTAGCGTGGAGGCAGGCTTCTGTGACACACTGTAAGCAGTCACGGCACTGCGTCACCGGCCGCATACCGTATTCATACGACGTGTGTGTGTGTGAGTGTGTGTGAGAGAGAGACCCCCCTCCCCCCGCCCCTCTCCTATTATCCTCGGTCACTTATCCCTGCTGCTCCAAACGTGTGTGCGCGCTCACACACACATTTCCGATTCTCTCCCTCCGCCTGGTGGTGGTGCTCAGAAAGTTCAACGACCCCTCCATTATGGACACCGTCCTCCTTTCCAACCAGTGAGAGAATTTCGCGCCCGTTTTTCAAAAATCCCTCCCCAGTGGTCTCTCGCCCCCTCCCCCTCCCTACCCGCCCTCATCACTGCAAAGGGACAGGGGCAGGGCCACGGCCGGCGCGTCGGCAGTGTGTGTACCCACGTAAGTGGCGAGGCACGGTCCGCGGCTACGCGGGGGGTCTGGAGGCTCGTCCGCGGCGCGCCGTGCGCCGCCATGGCGGTCCCGCATGGGAAGTGACTGACTATCAGGTGCAGTCCCCGATAATAAGTCCCCCCCCCCTCCCTTCCGGTCACGACCCCCCCCCCCCCCCCCCCCTCCCTCCCCACAAGGCGACGAAACGACGCACGAAGCCTGCCGGGAAAACAGTCGCACCGAAAGACGAGGGGGGAAATTTTTTAAATAAAACAAAAATAGCTGCGGCAGAACCGCTGGAGTGCGGGGATGTCGGAGTCGGCGTGTTGTGCCGGACTTCCCTCCCTCTCTCCCTCCCTCCCTCCCTCCCTCCCTCCCTCCCTCCCTCCCTCTCTCCCTCTCTCCCTCCCTCCCTCCCGCGATTCGAGTCGTATCCTCTCTATCCATCTTTCGATTCGATATCTCGGCCGCCACAGCGCGATTCGACGCACGAGAGCGCGCAACCGGAGCGGAGCGCGGAGCATCGCTGGCGCTAAACATGTGACGCCTGCGGCGGGGGACCTCAACGCGCACCGCCACCGCCCCTCTCTCTCTCTCTCTCTCTCTCTCTCTCTCTCTCTCTCTCTCTCTCTCTCTGTGTCTCTCTCTGCTCTCTCTCTCTCTCTCTCTCTCTCTCTCTCTCTCTCTCTCTCTGTCTCTCTCTGTCTCTCTCTGTCTCTCTATGTGTCTCTCTCTGTCTCTCTCTCTGTCTCTCTCTCTTTCTCTCTCTCTCTCTCTCTCTCTTTCTCTCTCTCTCTCTCTCTCTCTCTCTCTCTCTCTCTCTCTCTCTCTCTCTTGCCCCCGCACAGGTGCAAGGTGTGCGACAAGGACGCGGTTCGCAGTTTCTGGACGCGATGCGCCCTTCATGGTGCGTGAGGAGAAGCAGCAGCGTGTCGATGTGCGTGGTCTGCTCCCGCCGCGCGCTTCCCCGTCCGTCGCGTCGTCTGCTGGAGCGCGACTGGAGGACAGACGCGCCGAAGGCGGGGACGCCGTACATCCGAGAGACAGAGAGAAAGAGAGAGACGCCGACGTCACTCCACTAACACCGCGAAAATAGACCAGAAAAAGGGAATGGTTGAAATAATAAACGCAAAACGCAAAAAAAATCAAAAAAATAATTATTAAAGATTTGACCACACCAAAAAAAATAATAAAAAAGTGATTTTTTTGGCGGAGTTATGAGTGCCGGCGGGCTGCGGCTCCTCCGGCTCCAGACCGTGCGATAACCCACAAAGCCGAGCTGCAGCAGCACAATCAGCCCCCCCCCCCCCCCCCCCCCCCCGCGACCCCCGCGGCTCGTGCTGGGCGACGAGAAACAAGAGCACGGCTTCTCCGAGGTGTTATCATGACAGCCGTGGCGCGCAGGACTCCACGCCGAGACCGCCAAGAGGAGTTCCCCCGGAGGCCCGCGAGTTCGAGTACCAGGCCCTCCTTACCTTCCACGGCGGCGCGGCCCTGGTCGAGGAGGCCCCCGACGTGCACGGCCACCCCTATGCCGTCCGCCACCCAGCTGCCGCCATCGCCGTCGGCCGCTGCGGGTGCGGCCCCGGGTCCGCCCTCGGGGACCCGGGCCGACCCGCCGTCAGCCAGCTCGGCCACCTCGGCCACCGCCAGCACCCGGTCGTACGGTCTTGTCGTCGTCGGGGACGTGCGGCCGGGGCTCGGACACCGACGTGGACCCGCGGCGTCTGCTGCTAGCAAACGAAATCGGCTTTTCCTTCATGGGCCGAGGCAAGTGAGACGCAGAATGGGCGCGGGCACGGGTGCGACAGCGACAGGGCGACAATCTGCGCGGGCGGACGCGGCGGCACGGACTGGCCGGCAGTACTGTTGTCGCTGTTCACCAAAACCTGACTGGCACAGAGCCGCGCCGGCCCGCGCCCCCACCCTGCCTCCCGCCAGGGGCACCGCGGCCGTAGCGGCAGCGGCGGCGGGGGCACGTGTCTAGCTAGACGAGCCGCTCCCGCCCGGGGCGCCGCAGAGCGATCGTGGTGGCCACTCCCGCCGAACGTTGGATCCGCTTGACACTTGCGCGTGCGACTTAATGGGGGATCCCACTGGGGTTGTCATTCCCGGCCGACAGAAACGATCAGCGCGAGCGAAGCGCGTCCGTTCGCTCGCAGCGCCATCTCCCGGCACAGCGCCTGGGAGGTAGTCCCGGACAAGCCCGCACTACTGCCAAGTAATGCGGGTCTGTCCGTGAAAACCTCCCCGGCGCTGTGCTGGGAGATGGCGCTGCGAGCGAACGGAGGCACTTCACTCTCGGGGGGTGCTCCGTCCGGCGCCAGAACGACCTGCTGCTACCAAATCTCGATGAGATCGGGCCCAACCGGGCTGGGGCCCACGGGCCTCCCATTTCAGCGAGTGAGCAGTGCGTACTCTTGTCCGGGATCGCCCGTCCTAGCGAGATCCAGGAACTTAGAAGGACTCCCTCTGTCGCTCTAGGCCTATGCCTGTGTCTCTGTGCCACGGTGTGGTGTAGTGAATTTTGTGTGGGTTAGGGATTTTAAATAAAGTATGCCAGGCGCCTTTGATTATAAAAAAATATAATAAATTCCATCGTAGAGATGACAGAAGTCTCATAATTTTATGAACAAGTTCAATATTTCTGACTTAAATCAGGCCAAGAGAAAAAATATGGAGCGTGCTTTTCACATGAATCAACAATTATTGGAGAACTGTGCCAATACACAATAACATGGAAGCAGAGATACTGCACTGCTTGCTCACATACGGATCTGGAATCGGCCTGCTTTTGTTATGTACTTGACACCTTTGAAAGGTTTGTATTTCTCTCCATACATATCCAGTCTGTTAACTCGTAAACCAGAAACAGCCATTTGGTTTATGGTGAAATGAACCTGTTATGAAATGAAATACATAAATCATACCCATAAAGAAATAAATGCACACAAAGAAACAAAAATTAGAATTAAAATCCTTACATTGATTGCAGGGTTGGATTCGACTGGTGGAGCACCAGATTGGAGATTTATCTACAAATAGAAATATTTTGATGTAGTGACTTTAAGTGTGAGACACAATTAAAATATAGTTTTGCAAACTTACCGTTCCTCGTATGTTTGGCAGTTTAGTGGTATCAATACGTCCTACATCCCAGACCAGTGTTCTACTGACAGGATCAAAGGAATATTTTCCTTGGGATGGAGTCAGACTGCAGTTTAAAACAGCTTTTGGCATAGGTATTTCTAACACCACATTCTCAACCTTTAAGAAAAATGTACAGAAGAATTAAAATTATTGTAAAATTAGTTCAGGGGTCTGGTTACTGACAAAGCACATACACTTCGCCCCACAGTCTGCTTAGGTCCGACAGTGATGTCCAGACGACCTCCTCCAGCCTCACGGAAACTAATGCTGTGGCGAACGTAAACTGGAATGGCAACAACACTCTGAGACCCGATATGATAGGACATTAAACGGAAGTTTCCATCGGGTGGAATAAAGGAGAGTAAACGCTCGGACTGAAACATAAAATTTTACAATTCCACATTAAAATGACAATCAGTACAAGAGCATTAAAAAAAAGAAATTAAAACAATTTTCTTACCTCCCACCGCTTGAACCTGACACAAGGATGAAAGCTGACGTCATCAAAAAGGGCTGCATTCATGAATGACAATGTGAGATCTGGCATACCACTGAGCTTAATGCAGCAATCAATCTAGAGAAGCATAAACAAGTAAGTAATACAATTTTTATAAAAATAATTTTTTAAATTAGTGCAGTTGGAGAAATACATACATATCCCTGGATCTCAGCAAATACTGTAGAGCCAGACTTGTCAATGATTGCATCTACTTCCTCAACAATATCAAAGTAAGCTTCATTGTTCGTGTATTTCACTCCTGTTCTCCTCCACGGAATATTAGACAACTGCCCACTTGGTAATGTGGCACTTACACTAGAAGAAAAAAATAGAATGGGATTAAAAAGATTCTGCATCAAATGAAATTACGTGTAGTAAATAAAATGAAACATACTTTGACTTCCCTGTGACTGAATTCGCCAAAGTACGTAGAATATTTGGTGGTTTGATAAGCTCCTTTAATATATTTGACTCTGTTGCCAATGGGAAACCATTATCTAGCATCTCATCAAGAAGCTGAAAACCCATCATACCATTAATCATTAGATCCCTTTGAAAAATGTCATAGTACCAATGGAGCTGTAAATCTTACCTCATAGACAACTACATAATTTTCTTTAATGAGGCTCTCTGAGCACTCACTGAAATAATCCTCCAAGGTGGACACCACAGTGTGGAGAAATTCAATAACAAAGAGAGGTGGAACTGTTCAGAAAGTGAAGGGAACGTCAAAAGTAGTAGTCAGGATCCCCACATTACTTCTTACATAATGTCAATGTAATATAGAAAGTTTAACACAGATAAGTCCCTCTTACTCACCTTCAGTCATACATACAGCTACAAAAAACATTGAGCACCGGTATACGCTGATGAGATAATGATGTGGAGTTGCTATCACTGGTGGAACATCTTCTGGAGATGAGACTTTACGTTGTTGATCAAAAAAATAATCACAAACTGATCTAGATATGACACTTTTCCAGTGTTTCTCCATAAACACATCCCTGAAACAAGAAAAAGAATGAAACCTCGACACACCAGGATGAAAAATTATTCAAATAAAAAATGTAACCCGAAAAACACCCCAAAACCTAACAAGAAAATGAGTGTTTACTAAATATAATGTCAAATAAATGGGTTATGTTTCTGGAGATCATGGACGTGGTCAGCTTACCCCGACGAGTTTATGATAAAGAGGCTGTGAATCATTTTGGAGATTGGCTAGGTCGACACCGCGATGTAATACCAAGAGTTTGGGTAAAGAATACCGGCAGACTTTAAGGGAATCAATTAAAATGCACCATATTGACGTTTTCAGTCAGAGTCCGTCTGCCAAACTCTCCCCTCCTATCCGCCCCCGCCGCCCCTTGCCCCCTCCCAGCCTGCAGATTCATATCAACATTCAGTTTTCGGGACTTCCGGTCCGCCCGGAAACAGATACCTGCTGCTTCTGACTCATGGCCACTCATGACGTAGCGTCGCTCCTTGTATTTCAACGCAGTCACGTACTTATGTGAGCCATGGGCACAGGAACAGACGACAGACAACTTCAGTGAGGCAAACGTGGTCCAAATCCCGGCACCCCCACCCCTCCGCTGTCTCTGGTGTGCAGGATATTGCTTCGGTAAGGTGTTGACAGTGTCATTCCCTCCCACCATTACGTTGTGATGTTTTTAAGTACCTGTTTGACAGGTAACCTTAAGACCTCCTGGCTTTATGTTTCACTTTTATTCACTTTCAGCATGCACAATGTCAGCTGTTGACGGATCGACTGTGCACTCAAGGAATATCTGTGATGTCGAGGATGTTCCAATGGATGTTATTATACGCCCTCTTGTGTTAGAAGTCAACAATGAAAAAGTCCAAAGTCTTATGGACACTTTAGAGGTAATTTTTGATGAGCAACAGGTAAAAGAATTATTATTTCCTGTTTTTGAAAAAAATATTTTTTTGAATGTTGTGTGCTTATTGTAGGACCCCTCAAATGCCAGCTCAGTTCCCCCAATTGATGTGCTCTGGATAATTGGAAGCGAGGGTGGGAATTACTTTTATTCATTTGGTGGCTGCCATCGCTACACCGCCCACAAGCGACTTGGTCGGAAATCTATTCCAGCCAAGCTCGTGAAGTCTACCATCGATGACCTTAGGGTTTATCTAGGTTCCTCAACACCTGATCTAAAGTGATATATCTGGTTACTGCGGCCAGTCAACGGGTACTTTTTAGGGCAACAATCGGTGACAATGTGAAGGTTGCAAAACAGTATTATTAATAATGATTAGTCATAATTTCTTTTGGATTGTTTTATTTTTTATTTTGATATATATGAAATTCACATACAAATCAACAATACTGATTTACAAATTACTAACAATGATTGCACTTTAAAGCCATTTGGCGCTTGTACTATAAATTTCAAAGGTAAAACCCTTACCTTTGTCAGATTTACATGGCTTTTTATCTGCTAATATAAAAAAAATTACAATTAGTTTTGTACAGGTAGAATTTGAAAAACAGTTCCCCATCAAACAGTGTAATCCATTCACATAATGTTATCTTGGAACCAATCAACATTCAACCAAAACTTTTGGCACGAGAGCATGAACAATCTTGAAAATGAGCAAAGGTCATATTGTCAATATATACATTTGATAGTAAAAATTTTCAAAGGTAGAAAAGAATGTACAAATTTGGCTTGGTCACATCTTAGGGTCATGCCTTAAATTTAAGCTTAACATAACAGTTAAGATGTTAGAGAGTTAAGATCCCATTTCACCACCAGGTCAATATTTTGATACCAAACAAAAAATTTATTCACTGGTAAAATGGGAATTACAATATGTTACATGCATAAAAAGTTCAACTTGCAAGAATATGATTGGTATTAAGATTGTAGGAATGCTTCTTGTTTTTGGTGAATTGACTACCTTTGAGTAAAATCCCCAAACAAGCCTATTCAATTACCAAAACACCCATCTGTTCTCATTACCACATGCTTTTTAGCATATCTACTACAATTCATCACATACACAAAGTAAAGCACATCATTCCCAGTATAAATTATACATAAAAGTTCTATGTATAATACTTAGTACTTAATCAAATGCATTGCATTGCGTGAACAAGGGGGCACTCAAACAGACTAGTAAACAATAAATACACAAATATTTGCAAAAGAAAACAAATATAAATCATTTACAAGGAATGCACTTCTAGAATCATGAATATTCACGTCTAAAGCATAGGACACACAAAAGAATGATTCGGATACAAAGACACACGTGAAATACATAACACCAAAAGTGCATAACTACAACAGAAGGTAATAAAATATATAAAGATAAAAATTTGTGGAAACAATCCATGGCAGGAAAGTGCAAGTGCACAATTAATTCATAAGTAGGTAGACAACGCTTTGAAAACAAAGCTTGTTGCTTCAAGGGACACCAGTTAGACCATCAAGTCCAGAGGCATCCAGGGCATCAATATCAATTACTACAACTAGACTGCTGTAATACTGGACTGGTATGGTCGCTTTCATTCATTGATTTTATAAGTTTTTAATTATTTTTTTTTAAATGTTAAATTTACAAATTCATTACAGCAGTCTCTTAAATACAACAGGGAGACCGTTTTTAAGAAGAAACAAAGTTTGAGTTGTTACACAAATGTTATTTAGAAGTTACAGTGCCTCGCAGTACAGTGAAAGAAAAAATCATTCAGAGGGGAGACTGTAATTGGGAAAAAATCAGTTCAAGCCATCATGAAAATATAACAAAACATGTTTTAAAAGGGGGCGGGGGTTACAGAATTTTACATTTGCGAACCTACAAACACACGCACGCACACATTCATGCTCACACATAATATCCTGAAAAATTACAACCTATTAACCTAATACAGTGTACAGAGATCATACAAAATCCTGACAAAATCTACACATAAACAAGAAGATATCCTTGGAGATCACAGCCTTAGATGTTACATTAAAATCAGATATCAGTATCAAGATTACTTGAAACACACAAATTATTTGTTCTTTAGCTCCACATCATGGGTAGTGCAATTTTGTGGGCTTGGTCTGAGCTGCAATAGTACTATTGGTATTAGTATTTTGAGCATTGACCGTTTTTCTTTTCATAAATGCAGCATTTAATTTATGTGCTTGAGGAGACAGTGGGATCCTGTCTGGGTACCCGCTTTTCATAAAATATGGTTTGTAGATTGGCTGAGCAGCTGTAGCAGGATTCTGAGCTGATGGAGTGGAGTTATGGAAACTATGTGATGGTCTTGTGGAAGCAGATGAAGATTCATTGGCCGTTGCAGCATTGCCATCTTCAGCTGAAGTATTTGAAAACTGTTCAAATGCAGAGGGTCTTAAATGTGCGGGTATATCATCTTGACGAACCCTCAGCATTTGAGTGTTGGTGACTTCACAGTCAATCTGCATCATCCGAATATGATTCAAACCAAACATTGATTCTGTAATGGACAGTGGGTAAAAAGATAAATTTAATAATTTAGCCTGATAATCTGAAAATCAAAACCATAACTGGACACAAATAATCGCCAACTTACTGTCTAGCGGTACTGCTGGAAGAACCAGAGACATCTTGGGCCGTGAAGATGTGTTGTGTGCCTGAGCTGGGAGCAATATATGGTCTCCAGAGAAGGATACAACATAAAACGTATCATCCCGGCGATGGAAGGAGTCTAAAAATGCAGTGTAGTCATACAGAGGAGACCTCACTCCATAAACTTCCACCGCATTGCTGGCACTTGGATTTTTCTTCGATGCCCTTTAGAATTAGATAGACATACATTATTGAATATTAACCTGACAGAACTCTGCAGAAAAATAGTAGTATGTAAATCAATAGTAATTACCGGTTAGCTAAAGACTTCCTGCGTAGTTTAGCACGCTTTTCTTTAATATCATTAGTCGAGACTGAATTTGGTGGTGGCATGGGCGACACATTGAAAAGAGCCTTTGGCAGCTTTCCTTCTGAGGGTTTTCCTTGTGACAAATCACGATGTAAAGCACCTTTTGAGTCAATGGGAGATTTGGAGGACCATGGTCCTTTGCCAGATGCATCTTGAGGGGACTCAGGGTCAGATCCTATCCAGCGCCGCAGTTCGCTATCCAACCTGCAGAGTACAACCAGCTGTTAGCAACAAATACATGTAAAGAGGGTCGAAAAATCCTTTGTAGAAACATTTGGTTACCTTATGGATTCTGTTTGATTTATGTAGAGAGGACAAATGGGTTGCACAGATGCACTTCCAGAAGAATTCCCAGTGCGATAGTCAGAACTCGAGCTGTCATTTAGAGAGATGTCCACTGTCGGAGCCCATAATAAAGATCGACCATGGTGTGTTACAGCATCAGGCATATTTGATCCTCCCATTCCCAAGTTGCCCACTGAGAGAGGGTCAGAATTCGTATTTACCAGCGACCTGTACAATCAACACAAACAATACAGGTTAAAGTAAGTACATTCTATGATAACAAGATGCTAATTGTTTAGAAATATACTCACGAAAAGGAACCCAGATTTAATGAAACCATGAGCAGTACTGCAAGGATGGCAGTAGCTTTCTTGGTTTTCACAGAAAAGGAAGGTGCTTTAGTCCAAGTCATGGCATTTTCCAGTTCATTTAGGCGATCTTTTAGTGCTCCATTTTCCTAGATAGATGGAAACAAAATTAATAAATGAAGAAATTTCCAATTAATTTATATCAAATACCATATCTAAACATAGGTCAATGACATACCAGCTTTAGTTGTGTATTCTCCTGCTCAAGCTCTGTTAATCTTCCCTCGAGTGATGACACATATTCTTTCTTTTTCTTCCGAGATAAGCATGCAGATTCACGGTTTTTGATCATACGCTGTTGCCTTTTAAGTGCCTTCATCTAAAAATAATATATTTTTTTAAACATACAAAAACATGCCACATTTAGAATATAATAACAAATACTACAATGTCACTGACCTCCATTTCTCTTCTGATAGGATTTTGTGCTGCCTTTGGGGAAGAGAAAGACGATGACTTGAGGGGCCTTACTGAACTTGCTGATACAGGGATGGTGGTGACGTTTGGTAAAGAGTTTGGAATTGTTTGGCATGGTATCAAAGGTACTTTTCCAGGTACCGAGTTAGGGGCCAAAACTTGAGCAAAAGGAGAAACCGAAGTCTGCCCAGATGAAGTAACTGCAATTGGTGGTACAGCTGTTGTAGCGGCTGTTTGTACAACTGTTGGTGCAGGTGTTGACGGAGTGATAGTTTTTGACGGTTGAGCTTGTAATCTTAAGGTGGTGGGGACTCCTTTAATTCCATTTAGCAGGCCAATCGTACATGCTGACTGATTTTCTCTCACCTTCTGAGTGAGTGCTGCAAAATCTTTGGCAGAAAGAACAATTGTCTTCCTCTTATCTGGAATTTAAAGTTTAAAATGATTACAACACTGATACATTCGCGATTACATGGACAGCTCAAATCTTCGATAGACACCAACGCACCTCCTACTGTGGGAACTGTGGTGGGAAGAGTAACAGTCTTGACAGTTGGCAATGCTGTTTTAATGACAGGAGGTGGCACTGCAGCTTCTAGTTGAGGCTGCGATTCAGTGCTTGGTTTGGGTTTAATAAAAGGAGCTGGTCTCTGAGGTAGGGCCACTTTCTTGTTAAGTTTAAACTTGAGACCTGTTAAAAAAAAAAAAAGGTATTTAGTATTCAAAACAAGCTAGGAGGAAAAACCGGTCAGAAAAAATAAACACGGTATCAATCTCTTACCAGCTGGAATTATTTTCACCACTGCTTCTGAACCGGGAGAAGCAGGTGAGGCCAGGGGAGAAGTTGGCACCCTCATACTGCTGACAACGGCTTCCTGAGGCGACTCTGGTGGACTGTTGTCGAAGGGCGGAGACAGGGGCGGGGACTCCAGCATTATCTGGAACAGGCCGGAACAGAACGGCACCGTGAGGGGGTCGCACTGGCTGAGAAGTTCAGCTCGGCCATGCAGCCGGGGTCGGGTCAGCGTCGGCACCTTGGGCTCCTCGTGAGTCCGCAGGCCCGCGTCCCCGGTCCACATCTCCGTCAGGCTGGAGGTCGAGCCCGCGCTGGACGGCGGCGGCGACGGCGGGAAGTCCGGCTCATCCTTGATCTCCTCCTTGAGGATCCCCGCGGGGAACGGGACTGCAAAAACAGTTCGATCGTCAAGACAAATACAAAAATGTCAAAAAAGATATTTTTTAGTGGACAAAAATTGATTTTGTAAAAATAAAATTAAAATCAAAAAAATGAAAAAACATTAAAAACATGCTTTAAAAAAAGCTCGATTTTTTTAGGGGGGGGGGGGACAATTGATGGAAAAGGCGAGGAGCAGTGTAACACTGCCTACCTGGGTTGAGGTGCGAGTCTTCGGCGGCCGGCCTCAGGTTGGGAAACGGGCCAGCGCTCCAGTCGCTCGGAACCCCTAGGCCGCTGAGGTAGGGGTCCAGGAGGTCGTCGAAGTTGGGCTCCTCGGCAGAGTAGCTGGGCGGGTCGTCCAGCTGCATCGGGATCTGCGGGGGTTTGGTTGGTTGTTCAAAAGCTCAGGCGGCGCCCGGTGGCGTCCTCGCTGGAGGGGCGGCGGACACACACTTACCTCCAGGCCGTCCGGGAAGGGCTCCAGCAGGTCCCCCTCCGGGGGGATGGGGCAGTGCACATCTGCAACAGGCGACCGAAACACACGTTACTTCCGCGTCCAGATTAGATAGCGGGGGGCGCCGGGGCCGCCGGGGGGCGCGGCTGCCAGGACCCGACTTCCCATCCCGGCACCGGTGGCGTCTTTCAGACTTTCAGACAGTGCAACACGGCCGTAGGCAGTGGCACGGCGCCCGCCCGGTAGGCAGCCGCGGCGCACGCGTGCCGTGCGGGCCGGCCTACCCCGCCGGCCGCAGGCGCTCAGCCCGGGCGAAACGCGAAGACATCGGGAAAACCAACCACTGCCGCCGTGATTTACCACGCATTTATCCTCATCGTGCAGCGGGCTTGCCCCGCGCCTCACGGCAGCGGCAGCGCCGAGCGCTCAGCACGGAAGGCCTCCTGGCCGGCTGCTCAGCACCGCTCAGCACCGCTCAGCACCGCTCAGCACCGCTCAGCAGGCTCACAGCCTCTCAAGGCCGCACAGAGCGACTCGAGTCGAGGCGGGCGGCAGCGCCGCGCGTCACCGGCAGCGGACTGGCGGGCTCCGCGGACACCGCGGGCAGGAAATATTCCGACCGCACGCATCGCCGGGCCGCGCCTCGGCCGCTCAGCACCGGCTCAGCACCGGCTCAGCACCGGCTCAGCACCGGCTCAGCACCGGCTCAGCACCGGCTCAGCACCGCTAGCTCATTGTTCCCTAACTGGGTCAGGCAGTCAAAGTCAAACTTAACTCGACACAGACCCACATTTTATTTTGACAATAAATCAAAGCCGAATCGATCCAAGATTCTTTTTTTTTTTCAATAAAAGAAATGCCAAAATAATCGAGGCATAGACGTGCCGGCACCAGCAGACGACGCGCTGACGTGCGCGTGTGTGACGTGCACGGGTAAACAGGTCCGCACGGCCGCGGCAGCGGAGCGGGAAGTACGCGGACATTTGGCTGGGCGCCGCCGGGAGCCCAGCGGCAGCGGCTCCGCTCCACAGCAGGTATTTCAGTATTTGGCCGTGGCTACAAGCCAACGCCGCGGCACGTCCATGTACCAGAAGAGCCCCCCCGTGCGTTTACCCCCCCGCCTAACTCTCCCTCCCTCGCCAAATCCACTAGATTCCCACCCCCACTCTCTCTCTCCCTCCCTCTGTCTCTCTCCAAACGCCCACGCCGCCGCGCACCAGGTCACCGAGACCACACCTAGACACCAAAGGAACGGCGGCCTCTCCGCAGAGCGGTCCGGAACAAGAGCCTCTGTCTCTCTCACACAGTCTCTCGCACAGTCTCTCTCTCGCTCACACCTTCTCTCGCTTACTCTTTCTCTCTCACTCACTCACTCTCACTCACTCTCGCTCGCTGCGGAGACCGTCTCCCAGATCCCCGCCATGAGGCAGCAGCCAGCCTCCGACTATCCGCAGCCCTGGCATTGACATTGCCTTGTTTTCCGAGCGGATGACGGCACAGCCGGCGGCGCGGCGGTTCGAGGCACTTTACTCCTCGCCACACCGCTAGGTTACCTCTGTCTTTCTCTGCGTCTCTCTCTCTCTCTCACTCACTCAGTCTGTCTGTCTCTCTTTCTGCCCGTCTCCTCTCACCGCCACGCAACTTGGTTAGCGCTTGCAGGGGGGGCGGGGCCGTACACAAGTATGTACGCGGTCGATACCCTCGCCGACGACGGCGACGGCCGGGTGACACTCCGAGGGTGGCCGACGACAGGGGACACGCCGAGGACCCCGTCGACAGTCACCTCCGCATTACTCACATTTCAATTAGACCATGTTTTTAAAAAAAATCGATGTTTTTTTTTCTTTCTCTGTGAAGCGTTGAAACGACAAGGACTTGACAGGAATTGGTGGTAGCTAGCTGGCTGGGGGAGATAACCCGTCCAGACCCCTTCCAAAACCCGCACAGGCCTCTCTCTCTCTCTCTCTCTCTCTCTCTCTCTCTCTCTCTCTCTGAGGGGGGCGTACAATATGTGGCAGGCATCATGCGGGTGTAACTCTCCCCCCCCCCCCCTCCTTCCCCCAAAACGTAGTAGTGCAGCAGAATATATAGTGCCGCACAGTTCGTAAAAAAAAAACACAAAAGATCGAATACGGTAGCAAAAAAAAAATAATATCGTGATATAAAAATAAGTTGCGAGCAGGCGAGCACAGTCGACTAGGCACGCCAGGGAGTTACAGTTGCGCCCCTATGTACGACCCGCGCAATAAGAAATAAATTCAAAAAAAAGACCAATGCCGTGTGGCTCCAAAACATACACAAACCGCAGGACAGCTGTGCTGCTGTGCTCTCTGACCCACTAACGTGACGACGTGCATCGCTTGATTTGTCAGAGTGATAACGTGGTGCCGGATCCTTATCACCGAGGACCCCCAGCAGCGCTCCCAGCAGATAGCGGGCGGCACCACCGCCACTACCACCACTACTGTGTGGAGCTTCGGTAAGTCCCCGCCGGCCTCCGCCGCGTATAAATGTGCTACAACTAAGTCCGTCCTTATCTTAAACTGCGTGTCGCGGAGACGCGAGCAGGACTGTGCGGAATAAGAAGAGAGAAGTAATACGCCACGGCGATAAATCAAAGCTCGTCATCAACAGAGGAGTCAAACTCGCAGCACAAAGTCTTTTTCCCCTCTCTTTTCTTTTCCGCTTCCTTTTTAAAACAATGCGGAGGCGCCGCCTATAACGCGGCCGCGCGCCCCGTGCACTGTTTCGCCGCGATGCATAATTTCGCTGCCCCCCCCCCCTCCCTCTCTCTCCCTCTCTCACGACGAAGGAGGCGGCCTAGATTTTTCATCCGTCAACGCGGTCCATTTTCCATGAGCACCACACAAACAGACACCCGGCCCGCGGCCCACGTGTCCAGATGATCAGACAGTCTCGTTTCCTTCGGCGTGGCGTGACCGGCCGGACAAGCATTACGCCGGCAGGAAGTTCGTGTCGTGTCCGGCAGGGGGCGCCCAGTCGCGTGACCAGACTCTTATCGGCCAAACCTTTATTTTTTTATTTTTTCTTGTAATTTTTGTTGTTTCTTTTTATTTTTTGCTTGGAGGATTGTACGTACACGTCTACAAGTTTTGTGCGGCGTCAAAAAGTGGGTAAGGTAGGAGCTCCGCGAATGAGTTTGGAGGCGTCAGTCCACCGGGTTGCTCCAAGCGGTCACAGGCTCTGACCCTAATAACCCTCGGGTCCAGTAGACGCTTCCCGGGCTCAAAAGACGCCTCCCCCTCAAGCCTCAAGCCTCCCCTACCCCTCGGGGCCAGTAGACGTTTCCCCTACCCCTCGAGCCCAGTGGACGCCTCCCCCACCTCTGCAAGTGCGCCAGAGGCTGCTCCCACCCCTCGGGGCCAGCAGAGGCTTCCCCCACCCTTCAGGGCCAGCAGAGGCTTCCCCCACCCTTCAGGGCCAGCAGAGGCTTCCCCCACCCTTCAGGGCCAGCAGAGGCTTCCCCCACCCTTCAGGGCCAGCAGACGCTTCCCCCACCCTTCGGGTCCAGCAGACGCTTCCCCCACCCCTGCAAGTCCAGCAGCCAACCCTCCCCCTGCGGAGCTGCGGCGCCGCCTCCGTTGCACTCACCGTAGTTGTAGAGGAGGTCGTTCGCGAACCATTCAAAGTCGTCGAGCATGTCCATGTCTACGATGCAGTGGTCGGGCCGGCCGCTCATGGGGGCGTCGCTACGGGTTCATGGGACCGAGCTGCAATGACAAGTCAGCCCCGCTGTCAGCCCGCTGTCAGCCCGCTGTCAGAGCCCCCGCGGCCCCCGTCTACTTCCTAGCGCACCGGCAGCGCGAATCGTGCTGAGGGCAGCTACGCCGTCAGCAGCAAGGTGCCGGACGACAATGGCGTCGTATAGGCACGTCCCCGCCGGCCAAGCGCCAGAACCGACTTTACCTTATTCAGCTGTTCGTTTTGGCGTGACTTATCGGGCGGTTTAAGCGCGTTTCAGTGACTTCCCGCCCCGGACACCGGCCGGCTTCCCACGGGACGAGCCCCCCGCGGACCCAGATTTCAAAAATAGCCGGCGCCAATCGCCCGGCGCCCGCGCACTCGATGGCAGCCGACAGGTGTGCCACAACTACACGAGAGATAACCGGGCAGCGCCGTAACGTTCTGGTACTTTTTTCTTAACGTTATTTTGTATATTCTTTTTAGAAACTGAATAATTGGAGATTAGAGGTCCAGACAGACTCTCCAAAGAGTAATTAAACTCGCCCTCTAAACAATGATTTTAAAGGTTTTTTTTTTAAACGTTTGGCGTATTATAAAAAACATTATTGCAAATAGGAACCTTTTTCCTCCCCTCACAAAATAATCTCGAGTTACCGACATTGTTGTACGACACCAGCCGGCGGGGGGAGGGGCAGAATGCTACGAGAACCCGGCGGGGACCCTTGGCCCTATCAGGCACTCGTATCGAACGCTCTCGATTTGTTCCTTTTTCTCTACGGCGATAATCGATGAAAGACCGTGACGACGTCGCGACGGGAAAGTCGCGAGCAACAGCAGCGGCAGCAGCAGCGGAACAAAAGGGCGTCGGGGGTCAGCGGAAATCTCACGCAAAGTACTACACACGACGGCCAACAGCACCCCCGGCCCCCGGCGCCCTCCGGCGCACAGTGACTCATGTCGAAAGTCACGAACCCCGCCAAGCAGCCAGAGCAGCTCCTTACTGACGATGCAGTTTCAGGAAGATGAGCCCGCGCGGGCGTCGTGTCGTGTCGCTCGCTGCGCCGTACACACGCAGAAGGAGGGTGTGCGGCGCCGCCGCCCCTGCAAGACGGCGGCGGCGCTGGACACACGGCGCGGCCCGGGGGGCGGGCGGGGGCAAAACAAACTGGGGGCCACAACTAGCGTCGTTCGGGTGCACGGAGAGTGTGTGCGCGTGCGGGGGCGGCGGCGGCGACCGGCTAAATTGCTGTGCCGAACTCAAAATCGATGGTGGCATTGTCACCCTTCCACCCCGCGCCGCCGCCGCCCCCCGCGCGCCCGCGGTGTCCGAGGCCATCGTAGAATTGACATGACAGGGTCCGTCACGTTACGAGTGCGGGCCGGGGGACTTGTGCTGAAAACACGGAGCGCCCCGCCGCCTCCAGGACGACGACGATGACGGGGTTCACGACCGGGAGTACAGTTGGCGGCCGCGCACGCCGGCGCCCCGTTCGCACGCATTGCGCCGCGGAAGCCAATTTTTCACACACACACACACACACACACACACACACACGCACGCGCGCGCGCGCGCGCACGACTGGGAGGGGACTTCGCGGTGCTCCGCGGCCGGCCGGTCAGCGACAGCCGCGGGGCACTTCAGGGCCGCCGAGGGCCGCGGTGGCAGGAGCTTCGCGACGACGACGGGGTGCCGGGCGGCACAGGAGGACGCCGGGGGCGGGAGGAGCTTCACCTTCCACAAGTCCGCGTCGTCGTCGTCGACGGCGGTCTGCGCGCGAGCTTCGCGGGTCGGCGTGTTGGCGAGCACCTCGGCGTCAACAAGGACGGCGCCCATCAGGAGGGGCCTAACTGCGGCGCGTGCACGTGGTCGCCCCTCTGGCGCAGTACTGTCAGTCCCATGTGCCGGCCGGCCGTGCCGGGCGAGAGGCGGGCCCCGCCGGGTGCCGGCAGACCGGCAGGCCGCCGGGCTTCGTATCGCCCGGCACGGGGCCGCCACGCCACGCCACGCCACGCCCCGCCACGCCGGTGTGGGGACGCGGAGCGTGGCGTGGCGGAGCGCGGCGGCGGGGCCTGCGGGCCGTGGCGTTGTAGTGAGAGGTGGAATGAAGGTGCGCCCGCTCTCCCCTCTCTCTCTCTCTCTCTCTCTCTTCTCTCTCGCTCCCGCGGGGAGCGGCGCGGCGCAGTCAGTGAACCGATGATGTAGCTGTAGCAGCCGCAGCAGAGGTCGCTGACGTCCTGGGGAAAATGGGGGAAGAGAGAGAGGAAGAGAGGGGCGGCGGAGGCGCCGCGCGCGAGAGGGAGAGGGAGAAGGAGAAGGATAAAAGGAAAGGGGGCGGGGGGGGGGGGGGGGGGGAGACAGGACAATGCCCATGAACTCTGCGCATGCCGTCTTCTTCTAGCCCGGTCCCGGTCCTGCCCCGACCGGACGAGCCGGCCCCGGAGCCGGTGCCGGGGGCAGCCGGGGGCCCTGCACAACCCCGCCCCGCCACGCCCCGCCCGGAGTCAAGTTCAGGAGCAGGACCCAGCCGCACCACGTAATCCTTGAGGTCCCCGGTGAGGACGGCGATGACGCTACGGGTACGGGGGCGGTGCCGGGGCGGTGTCGGGGCGGAGCCGGCCCTGGCCGTGACCGTGGCCGCGGTACTGTATCGTGGCCCCGAGGCGTCCCGCCGGCCCGCCCCCCCCCCCCCCCCCCTGGGTCTCCCCGGAGGCTGCGGCCCGCGACTGATAGCACTTGGAACCGGTTCCCCTGATAGTGGATGGGATAGATACGCGTTTCTTTCCTCCCCTCGCGTACCAATCCAATCCCTTTTTTCCTCTGTTTTCATTCACATTTTCCTCCCTGCTCTGTAAGAAAAACACAGTTTTTTCCCCTTGGGCAGTTTTTATTGAACTGGTTATCATTTGGGCATATTTCCTTCTCGTGACACCAAATTTAGGATCCACAAGAACAGGTCACCATTTGCACAGTAGGCGTAGACATGATCTCTCCGGTGCCTTTGGCTCACCTTGATGACCTGTGCAACACGTTTGTACACACTGGCTCCAAGAGCCCCAAGGTGTCCTTCATTCCAAAGGTGTACCTACCCAGCACATGTTATCTAAGGACTAGGTAATCAAACCTGATGCGAATTAAATAACGTTAGTCTGCTGCACATACAGAGTGCAACCTGCTCTGCTTCGGACGGTACGAGTCAATCTCAAAGAAGTCACAAATGTGAGCCACAGAGACAAATGGGGGAAATGGAGATGACAGTTAATGCCTTCCTGTTCATTCCAACAGGCAGTGTCGAACAGTTAGTGCAGCATTTTGTTGCTCGAATGACAGATCCTAGCACCCCGTGAAATCACAAACTGCCATCGCATTCACATGAGGTAAATTGTCCGGACTGCCCAGTCAGGAACCACTCCAACCACCACAGACACGGGGCCTCTCTGTCTCTCCCACTCTCTCACTCACACAGACAGACAAACAGGCACGTTCTGAGATAACAGCGCCGCCGCTAGGCCCCGGGTAGCCCCGGGTAGCCCCAGGCACCCGTCGGCGGAGGCCTCGGCTCTGTTCCCGGACTCACCCAGGTTGAAGGGGTCGCCCCGGGTGGACCATCCTGGCACGTAGGCGGACAGGTCGTCCTCCAGGTCGTCGTCGATGGGAGCGTCGCGGTTGTGGAAAACCATCCTACATGGGGCCCGGCTGGGCGGCCGGGGGCGCTGGGCGCTGCTGCGGGGACGACGCCGAACGAACCGTCCGCGATCTGCTACAGCTTCAACTTTAACAGGAACAGCGACGCGCGAGGCGCACCCGGGCGGAGGCCGACGAAACCGCAACGCCTACCCGATAACCTGGTCTATGAACTCTATGAATCGCGGCTAGGCAAGTGCGTGACACCCACTCCCGTTGTCTCGCAGTCCATGTAAACTCGTCTGCAGCCTTCTAGAAATTCTCATGGCATGTAAACAAACAAAAAACAAGGTGAAAATGGCCGTTGGAGGAAAGTCGGCACTGCCAACCCACAGGTGAGCGCAGCGCGCACTGTCACGTTCCCCTCGCCCATCCTATCAATGAAATCGACGAAAACAATATAAAACAACCATAGAAAAGAATAGTTTCGACATTTATTATCCCTTCATGAAACACACAAAAATTGCGTTGGACAGTCTTGATCTCATAGTGACTTTCAACAGTCTGGCTGTGTTTCGGCGGTAACCATCTCAAACTGTCAGATTTGTTGTCCTCCATGAGCCGAAAACTCTAACCTGTCTTTACCTTCTGCTCTTGTGTTGTCATGACACCGGATCGCACAGAAGTGGTCAAGGCTTTCCGACAACTGCTGAACAATGCGTCCTTCGGGCTGGGACAGGTCAACGACAACGAACTGGAGACCTGGCTCTTTTGCCCGGGGTCGGACCGACTCCATCTGCTGCAGTGGTGTTTGGGCCAGCTGAACCCGGATCTCCGAAAGCGCTTTCAGGCCTGCGACGACATTGAAGCAGAAAAGAGTACGGAAACTCGTTGCTCATTTTGTATTCTCCTATCTTTTTTCCAATAGTATTCCACTTTTTCTTGATTCTACCTAATCTGGTCCCTTTTTTTTTTTTTCAGGAACTGTTGAGCACATAAAGACATTTGGAGTCAGCAACGATCAGAATGTAATCTTGGTAAGAGCTTAGCTGTCTTTTCTCCCTGCAGTCCTTGCTTGTTGATGCCAAGGCCTGGTACAGACTCTAGAGATGATGGGCATGAACCGCTGAATTCACTGTTCACTGGCTCAGTGGCTGCACATATAAGCTGTCGCTCAAGTTCAGGGATCACTGTTTGTGGTCTCAAAATAACTCATTAACAGTCGAGCTCTTAATTTTTCCTGTTTGTAGGGCAATGCTGACCCAAAGGCGCAGATCGCAATGTGGAATTGCATGCTACTAGTCATTGAAAATTCTTCTTCATGTGAGGAAAATTCTGAATGGGTACCTTTAAAACAAATTGAAAACGCCGCTGTTAGAAGCAAGGAATTTACAGTATGTGCCAATGCAATAAGGTGCCTGCTTTCCAAAATATGAATGTTCCTCACAGTCGCTCTTAAAAAAATGTTTTCTTTGTCAGGACTTGCTCTTCCCGAAAATCAAGCTAGTTCCCAATGACATGCGTCTTACCCCCAGTGCAGTGTCTGAGAAAAAGATTGAGCAAGAGCTTGTGATAATTCAGCAAAAACTAGAAAATTTACGTGGAACTGCCGATGTCTCCTCAGCTGACTGTGATAATGATGACTCATCCATTGTAAGTTCCCTATGCAGATGTGCCAAGCAGAGTCAGCTTTGAAATAACAAAACTTTTTAATCTGTATCCTTTGTATTGTTCCAGTTAGAACATTCTGTACACGACACTGATGATTATGAAGAAGCTTTCCATAATGACTTGAAAAAGATTCAGGAATGTTATCAGCATCTTGAAAAATATGTGTTTCCAGCAATTAGAAAGTATCCTGAAAATCCCATTGCACATGTTTTGGAGAGTTATATGGAAAATTTGGCTGACAGTGTCATCGGCTTTGTGCAGGTCTTACAACTTTATTTGAACGTACTTATGCATGATATCAGTTTTCAAGAATCTGACCCCCTTATCTCTTTTGTTTTCAGATGCTAAAAGACATTGAAGCTATTCACAAAGTGTCAGGAGAGCTGCAGAAACCAAGTGCCTGTAGCGCTAAGGCACTTGACAGAGCGGAGCTTAATCAATGCATTTCAAAGTGTCACTCATGTGTGTCTGAAATACTCTCTATGTGGCGATTGCATAACATGACATGACAATCATGTTTTAAAAAGACTTGAGTAAAATAGCTTTAAAGAGATATTGTCCTATTAGTTCACTAAGCACTGCAATTTAACAAGCATATTTAAATGTATAGGATATTTGGAAGAAACTGTGGTAACAATTTTTTTAGATACGTAAGAAATATATTTAATTCATAATTCATCTTTGCTAAAACTCATACTAGAATAAAAATAAATTTCATCAACGAATTCATTAAGGCTGAAAATCATAAATGTAAACCAAATCAAAACGGGCCAGGGGGTAATAGATGGTTAACTAAAAAGGCTCAGGTAAGATATATTCCTCTACAGGTTCTAGTACAGCCTGCCCTCCATCATCATCTGTAACTTGTAAACACTGGAAACAAAAAGAGCACTTGTAAATATAAAATAAAGTAATAGTGTATTGTGAATTGAGTTACACATTTAAACCACCACTTACAAAGAATTCGACAAAGCAAATTTGTCCATCATCCATTTTCATCATACACTGGAAACACAACAGACCATTTTCGTCCATTCTCATTGATACTTTCTGTGAAACGCCGATTGCCTTGATGGTGTGCTTCAAATGATCATAGCGATACCTGGAACAATTAAGTTATGCCGTCATAACAAAGCACTTGCTATGTGGCGGACAGAACTTGGTATATTTTCCAGCATACCTGAATGCTGTCCTAACTTTGCAATCAAAGAACTCAATCATTTCACTTGTTTTTTCAACATGAAACTGGAAAATTTAAGTTGTTAATTCATGAATAAATTAAATGTAAATTTGTACTCAAGTCAATACACACCTCACTTTCCCCTAGCCTACTAGATGTGTGGAAACGAAAATATGGGAAAGTGGCTGATAATTCTATGCCGACAAGATCACATGAGCTGTCCATTTCATCTAAAATTTCTTTTAAGAACTCGGACCTTAAAATTACCTGGTAATGAAAGTACGAGCATTGAGAATCAAGAGAATTAAGCTAGAAGTGTCTCATAGGGTAAACAAGCAATATGAAGTACCTTATTTATAACACTATCATCTGCAAAAGAAAAGTCCGCTACTTCTCCTGGGTCAGATGTTTTAATACTACTGTCCAAAATAGTACCATCCTCTTCCAGCCTACAATTAGAGTCATCATCAAATAATTCACGAAAGAGGAAAAGCAGACTGACTGACTCACATAAATGAAATCACATACATTAGTAATAAGGGTTGACCTGGGCCCTGAACACGGATATCCACAGTAGCACTCATGCCAGATGCTTCAAACATGTTGAGACATTCTACAAGAGTGTGAAAATCTACTTTAAAAATAAGCTGATCCTCATCGTTGAATGAATATTCCTGGAAGAGCACATGAAGGAATCAAGGAGGTGTCATTAATAAATACAGCAACTTCACAACAATTTTTCTAAAGCAACATACCTGAAAAATATCGAGCTGGATAAATGCACTAGCTTGAACACATTTAGCTATCTCAACTGTAACTTTCAAACCATCTTTGGAACAGAAACAAACTGCTTCCTGAAATTAAGATGAGCTCTTAGTGCCACTCCTCATGAAAAGGAAAATAGGCGACAAAGAATAAGAAGTTGGAAAACACCTAACCTGAGCAAAGTTCAGAGACTTGATAACGCTGTTCACACTCTTCACATTATCGATTTTGGCTATGAAGAGGCAGTTATCGTCATCCTCTCTTTCCTGAACATACATGTTGACAGTAAACAAGAGAGCTAAGACTCGATTTGAACTTGCAGAAGACAAACAGGCGCTGTTACGATTTCGAATTTAACCACACAAAACAAAGGACGATGCCGGAAGACGGTACGGTTGTTACAAATCGTTCGGCACCAACAGAATCAACGAAACTCCTCTACTTTATTCCACAACGAGGCATCCGATCATACCGTTCGGACTCCACTGTTTTTCACTTTATTAATGGCATAATTATAAATTAAAAACTGAGCAAATTTCGGTCCGTTTTCGGTCTCGAAATCGAATGTTTTAAACGGAAAGCGGGGCGCGAAATAGTGTTTGACCTGCTTTTGCATGACTTCCGGTCAGCCCCGCCAAGATTCAACTTGTGCGGTCGGGTGTAGGGAGTTTGCGGTCTCTACAAGCCCGCGCCATTGTCCGGGGCGCCGATGTGACACATGACCATCTTGGAGGCGGTGCTGGCCAGGTTGGAGTCGGACGAGGTCGTCGTCCTCAGGCCGGACGGAGCACTTCGGTACCTCCCCCATGCTGCCGCCGTGCTCTGGGACGCTCCGCCCGGGAGGTAGTCAACAGCCGAGTGATGCGGGCGCGGTCCGCTAGACCAGGGTCGGACTGGCTACCGAAGGGCCCCGGCGGCCGAAGAGTCACCCCCCCCCCCCCCCCCCGGGTAAAAAAGGTAAAGACAACAACAAAAAAACAACCGTTTACATCAAGTGTTTAAGGTCGCAAACCAAAGGGGCTAACGGCTTGCAGCCCTGCGACGTTCGTATTTCGCAAACTGAATTGAACATCATCTGAGAGCCTGGAGGCCCCGGAATATTGGCATTACGCTCATGTCATTCCTAGCTGAAGTTATTTGGGGCCCCTGCGGAGCCCACCGGCTGAGCCGCCGTCACAGCGCCCTTCGTAGCTGCATCTGGGCCCCTCCGGGGCCCCAGGGAGGCCTCTTTGGGACCACTCCGGGGCCCCGGTGGCGATTTACGAATCGCCGCCCTGGCCAGTCCGGCACTGCGCTAGGCGAAGCGTTGGAGAGATGGCGCCACCGGCGACTGCAAGGCATGGAGTAGCTACCGTCGCTGGCTCGCGCGGGGTGCTCCGTCCGGCCCGAGAACCAGGTCCCCCGACTAGACCCTAGACCCGTGCGTAACGAATGGCGCGGCCCACTCGCGTCATCTGACCGCTGGAGGGAACGGTGCTCCCCCTGAAACGTGACACGCCCCGTTCAGGGCCGGAGGAAATTCAAGGTGGCAACCTTCCCCGTCTTCCCGCGCGCTTCCTGTGCACTTTCCTGTCCCGGACTGCGGGGGCGCCCTCACCCCTCGCAACTGGCGGCCGCCCTCCCCGGAGATACGCGGGTCGGCGCTCAGGTCCGCGCCGGGACGACGGACGCCCTCCTTGGAGCAGAACAGTCGCACGCCCAACGCCCGTGCGCCGTGCGGGCCGCGTTCGGAAACACGACCCGGCCGCGCCGCACCCCGGCGTTCCGCCTCGGGAAAGTGAGAGTCGACGGAAAGTGTTCCGCACGCAGCCGCGGCCCCGGCTTCTAACTCGATCGGACAGCAGGAGACGCGCGCTTTTCGGCTCTTTGGCGCGGCGACGGCGCGGCGGCCGGCTGACAGGCAGGGAGGGACCCCGAGTCAAGAAGTCGAAGGAGTCGGCCTCACGAAATGTTGCAGAGGGCTTGAGAGGGAGGGAGGGAGGGAGGGAGGGAGGGAGGGAGGGAGGGAGGGAGGGAGGGAGAGCCGACAACCCTACCCTACATCCGACATCCGCCAAGGCTTTCTTCTTCGGCAGCGTACCGACTTTTGCACCCCCTTGGCTCTCTGGTACCTCGCCGACAAAGAGTTGCCAAGCCATTATGTATCTCTCTGTCTCTCTCACACACACACACACACACACACACACACACACACACACACACACACACACCATTAGCGACGCGGGACCAGAAACCACACAATGTCACTCGTCCGTTGCGCGTCGCGTTAGGGGGCGGAGTGCCAGCGCCAGCAGCCACGGCCGTGCAGCTAGCGCCGGCGGCTAGGCCACCCGCACCGTGCGCCTGCACTCCCGGGGCGCGTGGTTGCCTACCCGGCAAGGCGCCGCCGCACCCGCCGATGAACCGAGTAGTTCCAGTGTGTAGTTCAATGTCGCGGGATTATTTCAGAGAGAGGGAGAGGGAGGGAGAGGGAGAGAGAGCGAGAGAGAGCACCCGCCGACAACCATGCGGCACGGCGGGGCACGGCACACGCGTCGCAAGCAGCGCAGGCAGCAGGGGCAGTCTCCTTCCAAACAACACTGTGGCGCTGTCTCTGTCGCACTCGTGGGGTGCTGCGTGAGGGAGCGAAGGAGAGGTCCGAGAAGACGACGAGTGTTTCGGAGTCAGCCCCGCCGCGACGACACCGCGCTCCGTCACACACCGCGGCCGCCGCGGCCGCCCCCCGCCACACCTGCTTATAATCTGTTAGCGCGGCCCTCCCTGCTGCCTCCCCTCCTCGCGGCCCCCGCCGGCCCTCCCTCCTGGGGAATTAGTATTTTTATGATGTTTGTGTCAGCGCGGCCGTTACTGACGGCGCCTCCTGCCACCACAACAGCGGTCATGTCGGAGAAGGGAACAGAACCGCGCAGCTATGAGAAATCGGGGCGGTGGCGGCGGCGGTGCCGGCGACTGGCGGCGTGGCGGCGGCGCCGCTTGATGGAACGCACCCCTGTCAGCTGGTTCCGAACACGGCTGCTGCTGCTGCTTTCGTAGCGCTGTCCCTTTCGCACTCGTGGGGTGCTCCGTAAGAGAGAGAGAGAGAGAGAGAGAGAGAGAGAGAGAGAGAGAGAGAGAGAGAGAGAGAGAGAGAGAGAGAGAGAGAGAGAGAGTTCGGAATCGCTGATCTGTCCGCGACGACAAAGAGTCCTCGGCGGGTGTTGAACACGGTGGTCGTACAACACCGGGGGCACGTTCGTGGACCGCGCGCGAGGGTCAAAAGAGCTAGAGAGAGACTCACAAGGAGAGAGGTTCTGGTAGTCTCTCTAGGGTCAGCCCATGGAGGAGGACGCCCATCGCTCGAATTCCTCAAAATGTCAAAACAAAATCCTGCCAAAAATTAATTTACAAATAAATGAATAAAAATTGGGGAAAAGCACAGAAAAGGTGAACAAAATAGTCATGAAAGGTTTAGAAACATATATGGTTGATTTGACCTGTAAGAGGCAATGAAGGAGGGCCTGTGAACCAAGGCCTGTGAACAATGTCCTGTATCAGTTTTGTATCAATGTATCAATCACCTGTATCAATTTATGGTAGGTCCCACGGATGAAATTCGGTCAACGTTAGTTTATGTGTGTGTGAGAGAGAGAAAGAGAGAGAGAGAGAGAGAGAGAGAGTAAGAGAAAGAGAGAGAGGAGAGAGAGAGAGAGAGAGAGAGAGAGAGAGAGAGAGAGAGAGAGAGAGAGAGAGAGGGCTGTCTGCTGCCAGACGTCGGCGTGCTCTCCCCGCCGTATGACGGCGTGCGGTGCGGGGCTGCGGGGCTGTCATTGCCTGTCGCGGGCCACCGCCGGCGATTGCATGGCGTGACGGCGTCGTGACGGGGAAGGCAAGGCGTCCGAGCGGCGGGGCGGGTGCAGAGCAGGGCGGCCGACCGCTTCCGAACAGCGCCGAGCACCGAGCACCGTCTCTGTCGCACTCGAGGGGCAGCCTCATCATGAGAGAAAGAGAGAGGACCGCGTGTTCGGAATCGCGGGTCGCCGACAAGCAGACGACACGCCGCCGTGAGGACCCGCGCCCGACACTGTTCGGCCCCGCATTGCCACATCGTGTGCGGGAAAACGGGTGAAGCTCAATAACCAGAGAGAGAGAGAGAGAGAGAGAGAGAGAGAGAGAGAGAGAGAGAGCAAGAGGAGGAGCTGAGATGCCACAGTTTCCTAAGGAAAGTCTCATTGAAGGCCATTTTTACTGTCGACGAAGAGAAAGTGTCGAGTTCGTCACCACCGCCTTATGGCCATAGCCCTGCACTCCTATAGGACTGGCCGCAGCCGCCGCGGCCCTTCCGTCACTCACTCCCATCTCTCTCCCTCTCTTTCTCTCCCATCTCTCTGTCTATCTGTCTGTCTCTCTGTCTCTCTCTCTCTCTCTCTCTCTCTCTCTCTCTCTCAATCCTCGCCACGGGACATTTCCTATCGGAATGAAAACTGCGGCGCCGCTGCCGGAAGTCTTAGTCTATCCTCCCTCCTTCCCCGCCTCGCGTTCAACATCCACAATACTTCGAGAACCGACCGGAAACCTCTGTGCGGCAACAGAGGGATGTCGCAGAAACGTGGTGTCGGAGGGCGCGGCTGTACAGGGCACACGCCCGCCCTCCCATACCCCTCTCCCTCCCCCCTCCCCTCTCTCCCTCCCCCTCTCCCTCCCCTTCACCCTCTCCAACCTTTCTCGAGGTCGATTTAGTTCGGGCTGAAGGGTTGTGATGGATCGCCCTGGGCAAATGAGCGCGACCGTGTGGACCGAGGCGGAGCGGGGACGATTTGGAAAAGATCTGTGAGAGAGGGGGAGGTGGGGGAAGGGGGAGCGGGGAGTACCTGGTCGCGATCTAGAGGGCCCCCTCTCTAATGAGGCAACGCTCTGACGCGCCGGCGCTAGCAGCAGCAGCAGCGGGGGTGGATCAAGACGGCAGAGCGGACCTCGAGCACCGCCGACCGGAAGCGGAAGTAAGCGCGGAGCGGCGGGAGAATCAAACGCGTTTCCGCCCCGCGAAAGACAAAAGTCCGCGCAGAGACCTGAACGCGGGCGCAATCGGCAGAATAAGCTTCCGGTCGCGTGAGTTTTTTTTAACACATCTTTAAAAAATAAAAAAAAAAAAAAAGGAAATAATGAGCGTCTCTTTAAAAAAAAGTGAAAGTCCTTATCTGGGCTGTTTCCTCAGGAGGAAGACCTCCCGGTGGCTCGCATAGCCGCGACCAGTTTTGGAGGGGGAAAGCGCGGTCTCGTTTTTGCGGGGCATTCCTGCAGGCACTTTCTCGGCCCATTTCTGTTTCGAACACGTGAACGCAGAGACACGCCCACCCTCCCGGACACGCGGGAAAAAGAGGTGGATGGCACCGTCGGCACCCTGGGCACCCCTGGGCACCATGAGCACCCTGAGCCGAGCCGTCTAAGCCGAGCCGAGCCGAGCCGGGCTGACAAATGTGCTCGGCGACGTGTTCCGAAGTGGACGCTTCGTTGCGGGCAATTATCACTACGAGCTTCTCAGCGGTGGTTGTCGCCTTGCCACCCATCGAGGGAGACGAGCGCCTCTCTCTCTCTCTCTCATTCGCCCCCGCAAGGCTGGGGGCCTGCGGGCCGTGCGACAAGGACACACGACCCCCCTGACCCCCCCCCCCCCCCCCTCAGGCAGCGCGCGGGGGCAGACGGGAGGTCGCCGACGGGCGCCGTCGTGGAGGACTACTTCCTGAACGCTCCCCATTCCCCTCCCCATTCCGGGCATACCTGAGCCTTGCCGGTTAATGACAACAGTAAACCCCCTTCGACAACTCCCGGGGTGGCCGGGACTCCGGGTCTGGGAGTAATACAGTGGTGACACCAAGGACACGGAAAAAAAGGGTCACACCGCATACTAAATCTTTGTTTCATTTATGAAACCCTTTTTTTTTTTGCAAAACTAGAAATTTAGCTTATTATTTTAATTTTTTAAAACCTGGTAAACAACCAAAACATATTCCGCTTTATAAAAACTTATTTTAGAAAATACATTTTTTTAAAAATTGAGGTGACATTCAGAGCGAGGGGGCAACAGCACGTGAAATCCTTGCCTACAAATTTTGTGAAACCACCTAGAAGAAACTAACCGAACTCTACGTTCTCACCGTGCTGATCAGATTAAGCTCTTCTGCTTTGCCATTCCAGCCATTCCATCCCCCCCCCCCCCAAAAAAAAATAATAATAAGGGCAGATATGTCCGAAATTCAAACAAATACGGGTCGCCGCGCCCTGGGAAATCCTTTGAAAATAATCCTTGAGATCCGCGTTACAATGACAAGCTCTGGTCGAGTGGTTGCGGCGGCGCGGTGGGGCGGCGGTCCCCGGCCCGCGGCGCCCCGCCAAGTGTTACAAGTCCTCCTGAATACGCGCGCCCTGCCACCCAATTACGCCTGGCGCCGTCCCGGGGGCGACAATAAAGCCGCGGGGGCGTGGCCGCGGGGCTGAGGGGCCGCGGGGCTCGGTGAGCCGGCCGTCAATACGGGCGATAGATATTTCAGCCGCCCAATTACCCCACAAACATTTCGCAGCCAATTTCCGAGCAGATCCATCGCAGTAGTGGGGGAGGAGGGGGGGGGGGGGGGGGGGGCGGAGCAGGGGGCGGGTGCCGGCCGCTGCTTGGGGGCGGGGCCGAGGGCGGGGCCTCGAGCGGACCGCGGCGGCGGGCTTGCGGGGGCACGCGGCCAGCAGCGTCGCCGAGGCCTCTACCCTCACTTGTTGCGGGGCCGTCCAACTGGTGGACCGGTGCAGATTCATGATTACGAGTCACCATTCTCTCTGTCCCTCTCTCCTTGTCTATCTCTCTCTCTATCTCACTCACCCTTTCGCTCTCTTTCTCGCTCTCTCTTTCCATTCCTTTCTAATTTTCTCTGTCTCTCTCTCATTTTCTCTTTCTCATATTCTCTCTCTCATTTTGGCTCTCCCTCTCATTTTCTCTCTCTTTGTCTCTTATTTCTCTCTCTCTCTCTCATTTTCCTTCTCTCCATTTATCTTTCTCTCTCTCTCTCTGTCTTCCTCTCTCGTTTTCTCTCTCTCTCTCTGAATACGAACACCGCCGGCGTGTGCCCGCTAAGAGTGGCCGCGCGCCTGGGTGCCGGTGGGTAGGCAGCGGTCACCTGGAGCGCGCACGGCCGCGCGGCGTGCTGCCTATCCCACACCTGGCGGGCGCTCGGCCGTGCGGAGCGGTGCCGCGGCGGACCGGCGGCGGACCGGCGGCGGACCGGCAGAGCCGGAGAGCCTTTATCACTCCGGCCTCGCACTGCAGAGACTAGAGAGAGAGAGAGAGAGAGAGAGAGAGAGAGAGAGAGAGAGAGAGAGAGAGAGAGAGAGAGAGAGAGAGAGAGAGAGAGAGAGAGAGAGAGAGAGTCCCTGGCACGAGTGTCTCTAGGCCGCACCGAGCTAGGCCGTGATACCCGCCACGATGTCAAATGTCAATGCCAACCTGACCTACGTGGGTGAGACGGCGACGCCTGCATGCGGACGAGTCCTTCACATCGGAAGCGACTTTGATCTTTCTTATTTTACGGCTGCGGGACGGGAAGGTGTTGAACCCCCTCCCGTTCCACCCCTGTGACTCTGTGACTCCTCCCCTGGGACGGTGGGGGGCGGGGCGGGGCGCCAGCAGCGGCGGCAGCGGCGACAGCGAGGACGACGGGGGCCTTGTGAGGCAGAGCGGGCCCCGGCAGTCTGTCGCCGGCCACCCGAGGCAGAGCAGCGTGCCGCGGTTACGTCCTCCGCCGCCGTGCCGTACGCGACCGCCTCCGGGACGTACCGCCACCACCCCGTCGTTCTCGAGCACCGCGTCGTCGTGTCCGGTTGTCCGCGCCGTCGTCGCGAGCACCCCGTCGTCGGGCACCTCGTCCTCGGCCTGCCCTGCGTTGACGCCGAGCCCCGCGGCCCGGACGGCGGCCCGGGGATGCTGCAGGCGGCCGCGCTGCCATGATGGGCTACCCCACCACCCTGGAGCCCGTGCACCCCGTGCACCCCGTGCCGCCGACGCACTACCCGGCGGACGGCGGCGGCGGGGGCGGCGGGGGCGGCGGCCACGCCTCCGACAACACGCGCCGCTTCTCCGTGACCAGACTGCTGGAGCTGGAGAGGCCCGTCAACGCCGGACAGCAGCACAGTGACGGTACAAAGTCTTTCACAGCCGTCCGTCCATTTTTATTCAACGAAAAACATTCAATCATTCTATTCGGTGTTGTCAATCATTTGTTTTCAGTCGGCATTTAATTCATTCGTTTTCATACGGAATTTCCATTTGTTCGTTCTATTCATATATGTGATTGGTTTCGTTTATTCATTTTCGTTCAATATTTTAATTCTAAATTTTCATTTATTCGCTGTCATTTGATATTTTCATTCATTCATTTTCATTCGACATCACAATTCATTCATTATCATTCGACATATTCATTCATTTTCATTTTAACAGTGTCATTCATTCGCGTCCATTCAGGATTCCCGTTCGTTCATGTCTATTCACCTTGTCATTCGTTCAATTAATGATTTTCATTTCATTTATTCATTATTTGGTTAAATCATTTTTTGTTTATTAATTCATTAATTACCACTCGCCGGCCGCTAATTCACTCGTGTCGGCTCACCGAGTCGGTATACGGCGGGGCGCCGTCCGTCTTCCAACAGCTCCGTGCCGCGCGGGGTGCGCTGCCGCAGCCGACGCCGCCGACGGCTCGGCCGACGCCACGCGACGCCCTACTATTAATACATTAACCGCCTGTCACAACTTGAAACACAACGTCGTTAAATTACTCCTAAAACCCTGAAATAACACTATGTCTTGGGCCACAATGACCGGTCCGAGTGCTTCCATCTTCGCGACGCATTCCACCCCTCGGAGCTCCCCACCGCCGCCGCCGCCGCCGCCGCCGCCGCGGGGTCCTCAGAGGGGAGGAGGAGGGTGGGGGCGACAATGTTCCGCGCCGCGGCAGCGCGCTGGAAGGAGCGTCCCACACTGGCGGGTCACTGGTTCAAATCTCGCCCGGTTACTCATTTTTGTTTTCCTGGTCCCGTCAAAGACCTAAACTACTGGGCGCAATTGATGTCGTTCCTTTGGAACCGGCCGCGCGCGGGAGCCCGGCTCCCCGGACACACGCCGCACTCACGGCCGTCTACCTGGAGGTTTTCTCAGACTAAGTTCGGCACGGCGGCCGGCCGTCGCCTGGTCCGACATGAGGCTGCTGGGCGTACCGCGGCGTGCCGGGGCGTGGCGTAGCGGGGCGGGGCGGGGCTCTGCCACTATAAATACGGGAGCTTTGCTGTCAGTGTCCATTTCCTTTATAATTTGTTGTGACCCCCGCTGCGCCCCTCCCTCTCTCCCCGGCGTATCCTCTCCTGCCCCCCCTCCTCCTCCTCCTCCTCCTCCTCCTCCTCCTCCTCCTCCTCCTCCTCCTCCTCCTCCTCCTCCTCCTCCTCCTTCTCCTCCACCACCTTCACCTCTACCTTCTCCTCCCCTTTTCGCTCCCCATTTCTCCCTTCTTCGAAACGGGGAGGGAAATCGGGGTGCGTCGACGTCGTCGACGGTTCGGCCGGCTGACTCCGAACGCTGCTTTTGTAGCGCCTGTCTCTGTTGCACTCGTGGGCTGCTTCATCAGAGGGAGAGAGAGAGAGAGAGAGAGAGAGAATATCTTCAGTTTTATACAGAGACAGAGAGAGACAGAGACAGAGACAGAGACTGAGACAGAGACAGAGAGAGACTGAGACAGAGACAGAGACTGAGACAGAGACAGAGACAGAGAAGACCGTGTTCAGAATCAGCCTTTCAGCCTGGCTGACTCTTTCCGAGGACACTGCGCGGCGTCGCAGCGCGCTCGGCGTCGTGTCTGAAAGAGGGCGCCACCGGCAGCACAGGACAGGACTGGACCGGGGGGTGGTCCAGCTAAGGACTTTATCTTGCAGTCCCAAAGTCCCGCCGCCCGAAGGCCGGGTGCCCTCCAAGCAGGGCAGCAGCGGCGGCCACAGTGGCCCAATTGTACGTCACGTGGCCCGTCACACGTGTGTGTCCGCGTGTGTCCACGTGTGCGCACACGTGCGTGCTGAAATGGAAAGGCCTCGCCCGGCCCCGCCCTCTGACCCTGCTGGCCCTGCTCGGTGTCGGGTTCCCGCCGCCTGTGTCACCGCCTTCCGTTTTCTGTTGATAAGCCTCTCTCACCGCCTTCCAGTTATCGTTTTGCACCCTTCGAAAACCCACCGCCGCCGCCGCCCTCCCAACGACTGCTGAGAAACGCTTTGCAGCCGCGGACACGACAACCATGGTGGTGTTGGGGTTCGAGTGGCCTAGAAGCAGCAGCACGAGCTCTCTCTCTCTCTCTCTCTCTCTCTCTCTCTCTCTCTCTCTCTCTCTCCTCACATGCATCACGTTAGGGTAGGGAGAACAGGGTGGCCCTGTCCCTACCCGACAGGCCGTGTGTGAGTGTGTATGTGGGGGGGGGGGGGGCATGGTCAACACGTGTGTGGCTGGCTGGCTGCTAAGCGGCTAGCGCCACCGCAAGCCGCAATGTGCGGCACCGGAACCGAACGGGAACGGTCCGCAAGGGAGGGGAGGGGGGTGCCACCAAGTCTACAGGGGACAGTGTGACGTAAGCCTGAGAGGGGAGAGGGGGTTCTCGGGAATGCCTCCACCACAATTAACCAAATCAATGTAAACACAGTCAAGAAAGTCAGATATTTCATTTTTAATAATGAGACGAACACATAATATCAGAAGAGCATATGGATATTTCAGCTGAAAACGGTTAATTGAGGACGAGAAAGGATAGATTGAAAATTAGACAAAGAGTCCGGCAGCAGTTTATAAAAAATGTGACTTAAAATCTCGGTGAGCCGCGACGTAAACGCCGAGCTTCTGCCCGCAGACGAGGAGTCGGCGGGGACGACGACGGCGGGGGCGCGCCGACGGCCGTCGTCTCAGAAGCCGCGCCGCAACCGCACCACCTTCAGCTCGGCGCAGCTGGCGGCGCTGGAGCGCGTGTTCGAGCGCACGCACTACCCGGACGCGTTCGTCAGGGAGGACCTGGCGCGACGCGTGCAGCTCAGCGAGGCGCGGGTACAGGTGAGGGGCTCGAGGCGCGAGGTGGCCGTCCTGGCGTCGCCCGGAGCACCCCGCGCGACCCTGCGACGGTAGCTACTCCGTGCGGCCGCCGGTGGCGCCATCTCTCGCGCGCTCCGCCCGGAAGGTAGTCAACGGAGCCGAGTGATGCGGGCGCGGTCCGCTGACTACCTTCCAGGCGGAGTTGTCCGAGAGATGGCGCCACCGGCGGTTGCATGGAGCACTATCTCGCGCGGGTTGCTCCGTCCGGCCCGAGAACGACATGCGCCGACTAAAACTCATGCTTCGAGGAGTCGGTGGTGGCTAGTTCCCCATTCCCCAGCGTCATTGGACTGTTTCTGTGGGTTCCAGGTGTGGTTCCAGAACCGTCGCGCCAAGTTCCGCCGCAATGAACGCAGCGTCCTGACGCAGCGCGGCGGCCTCGGCGGCGGCCTCAGCACGTCCCCGATGACGCCACCCCTGGCGTCCCCGCACGGCCTGGCCCAGGGTCTGGCGCTGTCCTCGCCGTTCTGCTCGACCCCTGCCTCCGCCCAGGACGCTGCGTCCGACATGGTGCACCCTCACCGGCACCCAGGTACGCGGCGCGCAGCGGCCGCGGGTTCGAATACCGCCAACAGGTCATTTATTCTCCGCGTGTCCCCCAACAGGTGACTCGCAGGCGGTCCCGGACTACTCGGTGCTGTGGAAGGGGGCCGATATCGGCGGCCTCGGCCAGGGGCTGGGGCACCCCGACGGCCCCGGCCAGGCCCCCATGCCCCTCCTGCACCCCGGCCACGGCGTGCACGGCCACCCCCACGCCGGCCAGCACAGCGGCCCGGCCCTGGGACAGCCCAGCCCGTCATGCGCCTTCATGGCAGCCGGTACGAAACTCATGGGACGACGGAGCGTCGCTCAATCTCTTCCTCCCTCGCTGACGCCGAGGTCGGATTTGTTTTGCAGGGCTGCCGCCCGCCTACAGCGCGCCCCCCGTCCCCTACAACGTCACCACCAGCATCGCCAACCTGAGACTAAGAGCCCACGAGTACAGCAGAGACGCACTGAGCTACTACTGACTGCCGCGGCCGACCAGTTTCACGTGTGATACAGTGCCTGGGCAGGGTAAACTATGGGTTGACTGATCTAATTGTAATATAAGGAATTTGTAAACACAAATTTGTTATAGAATAAATTCTAGGTGTAATAAAGTGAATTAATTGATTTGACTGCTTTTGAGAGATGGTGGGTTAAAATTTGGTCCAGCACAAAAACAAAACACATAAGTACTGTTAGCTTTATTCTTAACTTTTATTGTGGCTCAGTCCTGACAGGTGGAAATAAATCATTTCTTAATCTAAGAAGGAATCAAGCTCCTCGAGTAATAAAATAATGCTACTGACTTAGCTTGTGTCAACTTGATAAGGAAATGTTACACAGAAAAAAAAACTGCACATATTCCGTATTTACATATAAGGTACTACCTAGTCCGTTTTATGTTTGGTTAAGGCTCTCAATCGCTCTATTAAAGTAGGATGAGAGAAGTGCCAGAGGGAGTACCACTTGTCATTCACAGGGAATGATAAATTGTCCAAGTGCAGTTTGATGAGGGAATCTCCAAGTGGTTTTGTGTACCCCAGAGTAGCTGCAAATTCATCTGCCTGATATTCAAAATGACGGGAGATGGAGCTTGTGAAGAAATTGATCAACTGCAAGGAAGGAAAAAAAAAGTTTGTGTTACTAAACAAAACCATGCAAAATTTGTATTTTTTTAAAGCTTGTCATACATACCACTTTGCAAGGCAAGAGAATGTTCCCCAGGATGACAGTAAGACCAATGACAGCTGGCTGGCTGTTTGCAAAACCAAAAGCGCGGTAGAGGCTTTTGGAGGAGAACACTTTGGAGAACAGCAGGAAAAACAGGAAAATTTTCACCTGGAATTTTTTTTTTTTGGGGGGGGGGGGGGGGGGAAGGAAAATAATTATTAGACACCATGACACAGGAGAAAAAAAAATTACAAACCTCCCAATGATTACCTCAAGAATAATCAAAAACTTGACAGTATGATTACACTTCCAGTGTCCCAGTTCATGTCCAAGTACTGCAACAATTTCTTCGGTTGTGCATCCTCGATCCTTTTTGGCATTTCTCTTTTCTTCCAGCTTGTTCTTTTCTTCTTCAGTCAGGTTTTCTTCTTCTTCTTTCTCTTTAGCCTCCTTTTCTGCCTTGTCACTTGGTTCATATCCCTTAATCAGAGTATCAAACAGAACAATGCGCTTGTTCTTGAAAAATCCATAAAGGTACGCATTACTGTGAGCAGAGCGCTTGGAACCTTCGATAGGAAAAAAAAAAATGAAATCAGCACACCACAAGTACTTGAAATAAATACCGTAATATTTCTGCCAGGAATTACCTTCAACAACAAAAAGTTTTGCAAGAGGGTAGTCCAAACGCTTGGCAAGAGCCTCAATTTTCTCTCTGAGTTCTCCCTCAGGGAGAGGGGTATACTTGTCAAACAGAGGAGCGATATAAGCAGGATAGATGGTCATCATAACAAGTATCACAACAGTTGTGAAGCCCCAGGCATAGAATGAGAAGTATTCTCCACCTGCCTTCACAATGAAAATTATTCCACTGATCACTGGGAATGTAATGATCTGGCCAACAATGAACTTTTTAATTTCATCTTTTACAAAGAAACCAAGTGTCTGAAAGAGATGAAAGATAGAAATTAGTCCTGGGCATTCAAAGCATGAAGCTGTCGAGTTTGTTTTAAATGTAAGTACCTGATTGTTGAATCCATGCCTCTCTTCAATTACAAATGTGGAATAGAGCTTGAATGGTGTGCTCAGAATTGTCTCAACAAGGCTATTTATCAATAAAAAGAAGTAAGTCTGATTTATCTCATAGCGATCAAGAGGCAGACCTGTTCTTTTAATAAGAAGTTCAGATACCGTCCACATCAGAACATGTACTTTAAGCACCAATGTTACCTGGGGAAGATGGTCAAAATTTACGTAACATTGTCATGTGAATGAAAATTTTTACGCAACATCATTGAATCATTACTTACAGTGCTGATAACCAAATCAAACTGGCTTTGAATAAGCTCAAAGGTATTTTTATCAAGAGCATACTGTCTACTTTTTTCAAATTTTTCTTTATCCATGTGCTTCACTAGCTCTGGAGGTACTTTTCCTTCCTTAATGTACACTCGCCTCTGCATAACAAAATATAGAAATTGATCAACTGATAAGAAAGTATAGCAACTGAAGATCTGCCAGAAAGTATTCTCCAACAAATCTCATACCTGGCGGATGCTCAAATATGACTCCCACAAGCTCACGAGTGTAATTGATCCGGCTAATACATAAAGCAGATTGTTTTCATCTATGTTGAATCTGGCAAGGAAACCCATGGCCGTAGTGCCCAAAATGGGAGTGAGTGTGTCCTTTAAAAACCCCAGCATCCTGAATAGTGGGACCTCTGATGGGCCTAGAACAAAACAAAAGAGAAAACATGTAGCAGATGCTTTCAAAGGATGATAAAGACACAGTCACTTTGTAAATTTAATTGAAGGTCACAATGTAGCACTAGTTGGGCCACAAAAAGAATTGGCCAGCCTAAGGCTATAGGGACATAAAACAAAGAATTCCAGTCACTTAGGGCGAAAACGATGTTTACGACACATAAAAACCAAAATGACGGAAGAAGAGGTACCCTTCTCAAACGAAAACAAGATTAATGAAAATTATAAGACTAGTTGCCGGGATGTGACAGTTACAATGCAGAAGCCGGATAACCTCACTTCCAATTTAATTTCGATAAGTATCCTACAAACTACGTCTATAATCACGCTCTTCAAAAAATCTTCAGTTTAGAATCAAAATCAAAATGCGGAAGACACGCCAAAGAATAATATTTTTTGTAGTTACCAAAATTGCCGAAACCACACCGCCAACTGTTTATCCGGGTCCACCAAAAATTAAAAAACAACCACCAAGAAAAGAAAAAAAAGAAGCAGAAAACACGGAGCAGAAATTTTTCATCAGAGTAGGGTGGGCTGCCTACCCATACGGGGCTGGTCCTTCCCTTGACAACCACGTTTATGACGTTCGAAAGATGAGAAAGTACTCAATTTACTGATCCCTTCACACTGCACGACAGAAAACTCGGAAAGCTGAGAAACACCAAACAATCGAGGACAGTTTTTTTGAAGTGCCGGGTTTTAAATTTCTCATATTGTCGGCCATGTTTACCCCCCGTTGTTGTTTTCCGACGCCACCGACGAGACGGGTCGTCAGCCGCTGTGGAAAAACTCGGAAAGCTAGTCAATTGTGTTTATCTCGGCCACCATGTCAATCCCCCTGTTCCCGAGCCTCACCCCCCGAATCGTAAACCCTGCCTGGTTCAGCGTGGACAAACCCTGCGACGATGACAACGAACTGACTCAGTTGGAGCAAGAGCACCAGTCCTGGGTAGGGTATGCCTGGCCTGGCTATCCATTTCTGTTTTGGTTGTCACCCGAATACGTTTTTCCGAGTCGGCCGAGGCCGGTGGTGGCATGTCATCTGACGTGTGTTCTCTCTGCTTGCAGCTTCATGGCATCGCTAACAAAGACTTTGAACTGGTTCCCATTGGGAAGCCAGCGACTGAGGTAAGTGTTCAGTGTTCACATCGTAGACTTGTCTGTTTCTGCTTGTGGTTCCTACTTGTCCTTTGGCGTTTGTGCTGACATTCACTGTTTATTCTTTACAGCAAGAGGAAGAAGATGAAGATGAGGAAGAGGATGACAACGATGATGATACCAGTGAAAGTCACGACGATGAGGAGGACGATGAACTAGACATGGATGACTCATATGACGAGTCTCCCAATGATCCTAGAATGAATAATGGAATGGGAGGAGCATCCCTAAACCCAGTTCGTTAATTTCTCAACAAACCAATCTGACTTGACTGACCAGACATGTGCTTAGATTCTTCCACAAAATGGTATCACTATGTGCAACTGGTCATATTTATACCAACCATAGACTATGCTCGTGTATGTTAAGGCACATTTTCCACCTTATTTATGTTCTTATATTATAGTTTTCATATAATTTAATCATAACCCCTGAGTTTCATCTGTGCTTAGCATTTTCTACGAATACGTGCAAGGTTTTGTGTAAGGCACATTCCAATCAAAACAAAACCTAATAATTTGATGTGTAATGTTTTTAGATACACCTCTCTATGTGATGTATGGTTTCTTTTCAACCAATCAGTCTTTCCTGAGTCACTTGTCTGCCCATACTAATATTTTTTCTTGTCGTAAAGAACGAGAAATTGATGAGATCATTATATATTTCTTCCTTATGCAATCTCATGTGACTAGAGTAATATGGATTAGTAGGCATACTAGCCGACCAATGCGTGATTTTTTTGTTCACATGTCTTCATTGTGAAGGATGGTCTTTTGTGATTTAAAAAATTGGAGCTGATTGTTTTCTCTCCCATTTTTGTCTTAGATAAATAAAACTTTCAGAACTATTTTGTTTTTATCTCTCAAAAATTTCTGTATGGGGGGTTTAGTAATGGCTAAGGTACAGAGAAAATCAAAGTGTTTCACTGTCGATACACATTTTATTTCAAAACTTATGTAAAATTTACAAGTATTCTTGGTAGTGATAAGTCATTCATATACATACTTCTATTTCTGAGACTAAATGCCTCTTGCTTAAGTGGTACTTACAGCCCTATTCAGAGATGGTAAATGGGTATGTACAGGGAAAAGGAAGATCATTATCATATGATTAGTGAGAGAATAAATTAAAATTATACCAAACAATTTCCTAGTCTTGGCAATGCCTGAGTCAAGATCTAAGAAAAGTATTAAAGTTTGAGCAAGACAAATAATTTTTTTTTAAAATGTCAGGATCAGTTACAGGATGAGTTCACACAACCATGCAATGGTCTCAATCATATTTGGAATACACATATTGACTAGGTGGATAGTCCTAACTCCTACAATCTATAAATTTGTGTCATCACAATATTTTTGTTAAGAATCCTGCCCAGCAGGATGGGATTTATTAACCTGTAAGCTTATGCAGTGGATATACAGTTAGCTTAAGATCAATTGAAAAATTTAAATGAATGTTTATGGTACAGCTACTCAAAGTACTAACAATCTAAGGAGCTGCAGCAAAAGCCAGACGCATAAAATTCGGACAGACCACTTCAATGTATAATTTGCTATTTTGAGCCTGAAAAAAGAAGCAAAAACAAGGGCAATGAAGAGCGAGGAACAAGATGTGCCGAAAGCTCAGCTTTGGAGATGTACTTACTTTGCATATTTGACTTTGGCTTGAGGCAAGGTATCTAGAGGATCATTCACCAAATACACTCGCAGTCCTCGCATGTACGTCCTAAAGTACTCTTCCCACCGCAAGTTCTGGAGGTTGAAGTAAAATACTTTACGGTCCATGGGGTTCATCTTGTCCCACAAATGGTGGACATTATCGTTCTTGAACTTCCACTCGTTGGTGCAGAAGTAGGTAATGACTTGGGAGAATTTGTGGATCTTTTTGTACGCATCCCACAGGCTGAAACATGATGTTCATTAAGATTTCACCTTTTAAAAATATAAATAAATTACAAGTCAAACTCGGAATTCTCACAAGGGTTTCTTGCCGACGATGCGGCAGCCGGTGTCGACGATGAGGGCGGGCAGGAGGTGCAGCAGCGCCATGTACCAGAGGTACGCGAAGCGGCGCTTGACCAGCCGGAACTCGTAGTACCACACGCAGCGCACGGACGGGATCTCCACGCCGCGGGCGTTGAGCGCCATGAACTCGCCCCACGTGATGGGCTGGTCCACGGAGGCCACGAAGTTGAGGACGGGCGGCTCGGCGTCCGCGTCGTCAACCTGGAGTCCGTTCATTCAGTCATCATTAGCTCGCCCGTCCATTAACGCATCGGCCGAATCCATCGAATTCGCTGCGGATGCATCCACTACCTCCTTGTTCTCGCCGACCCCGCGGGCGTTGGCGACGTCCCAGGCCGCGGCCACGATGTTGTTGATGGCCATGTCGACGGGGACCATGTCGGCGATGCGGTCGCTGTCGCAGTGCAGCACGTGCAGCAGCCCCAGCCCGGCGCCCATCACCACCCCCGTCGGACCGTACACGTTGTTGATCCAGCCCGCCACCGGCTCCTGCGCCGTGGAGATGACTGCCGGCCAGAGATATCGGGTCATTGACATGCCATTGACATGCATCTCATTGACATGTCACTGGCAGGCCACTGACATTCCACTGACACGTCAGTGACAGGTCAGCGACCTCAACCCCTGCGAGCGTCGGGGGTAGGCATCCCTCCGGCAGACGTGCCGCGCGGGCCTGCCTACCCCCGAGTCTGCCGGGGCCCCGCCGCCGTGCTGGTGGTTCCGAGCGGACCCGACGTGTCGGCCGTCCCGCTCCCTCTCCGTCCTCTCGCATCGCTCCGTCTCGCTCTACGCTGCGTACCTATGGACGGCCGCACCATGGTCACGGGCAGGCCCTGGCTGTGCTGCCGCACCGCCGCCTCGCCGACGGCCTTGGTGAAGGCGTACGTGTTGGGCCAGGAGGTGATGAGCCTGGGGGGAAAGGAGGATGTCACACCACGGAACTACGGTAAGACTGTAGTTTTTGCACAGAAAACTACAGTTCCGCTGGAGAAACTATAGTTGTTCGCGTCAACTACAGTGCAACTATAATAAAAATACAGTTTGGGAAACGGAACTCTAGTTTCAACTGTAGTTTCGCCCGAGCAGACGGATCTCCGAAGAAACGACCGTTTGTGGAACTACAGTTTGTGCAACTACAGTTCGTAAAACTACAGTATCCGTAGTTTTACTGTAGTTTCATCGGAGACCCATTTTCTCGGTCGGACGGAGACGGGGCACGCACTGCGGGGTGATGGCGTCCAGCATGGCGTCGTCCATGTTGTTGACGATGTTGAGCAGGCGCTGCGGGCTGACGTCGGGCTCGTAGAACTTCTCCTCGATCACCTTGTTCTGGGGGTACGAGTAGGCGGTGGAGACGTGCACGAAGGCCTGGGCAGGAGCGGACAGTCAGTCAGTCGTTGTTAGTCGCCCTCGCCTCACCCGCGGCGTTCGGACCGCCACATTTCTCATACTCGACGTCGTCGTCGCCCACCTTGAGGTCCTGCATGGTCCGGGCGATGTCGAGCAGGTCGATGGAGGACTGGACGTTGATGGCGGTAGCCAGGCGCATCTTCTCGTCGAAGCGCACCGTGGCCGCCACGTGGAAGATGACGTTGACCTCCTTGAGCTTCTGCAGGCTGTCCTCGCCGAGGCCGAGTCTGGGCTGCGAGCAGTCGCCCTCCAGCGGGTACACCTTGAGCTGGAAGCCCGGCCTCTCCAGGCGGAGCCGCTCGAACACCTGGAGGCCACGGAGCAGGGCGTGAGCACGAGTGGGGCAGCTGGAGGGCTGGAGGGCTGGAGGGCTGGAGCGGGGGACTCACCGGGCCTTCGAACTGCGCTTTGAGCCTCTCCTCCAGGGACTTGCCCTTCTTGGCTCGCATCAGGACGTAGATCTTGTCGACGTCAGGGCACGACCTGGGTAACAAAAAAAAAAAACAGTGAAAAAAATGAAAATGAAGACAGCAGTGCGAGGAGGGCCTGAAGGGTAGGCAGTCCCTCCGAGCGCCCGTGCGCGCAGCGCCGCGCTGGAGGCTCCAGCAACAACTTACCGGAGCAGCTTCTCCAGGAGCACGGTGCCCATGAAGCCGGTGCTGCCCGTCACGAACACGGACTTGCCGGCGTAGAACTGGGCGATCTGGCTGCCCTCCTCGGTGTGCTCCGAGATGAAGTCCTGGATCGTGATGTCGTTCCCCTCGTGGTCCCCCATGGCGGCGGCTCTGGAACCAGACGGCGCGGGGGCTGTGAGGCGGCGCCGACGACTTCTGACGACTTCGAGAAGTCGTCGCACGGGGAAGAAAAAAGTAACTTTTCCAGTCAAACCAACTGTCATTCGTGCCATTAAAAAAAATCAAAATAAATCTGGAAAAGTCGAAGTAAGTCAGAAAGAGTCAAAACGTCAGAGGTATGAGAAAAAAAGGCAAAAAATTAAAACAGACATTTTCTGCGGTTTCGTAGTAATATACAGTCAACTACAATTTTGGAAAACAAAACTAGCAAAGTAAGTCTGGAAAAGTCGAGGAAAGTCTGAAAAGGTCGTAAAGCCATAGGAATGTCAAGAAAAAAAATGCCAGCAAAAGTTGCCATGGCAGCAGGTGATACTATGTTGAGAACTGTTTTGTGGAAATTATAAATGGTGTGAGTCTTTTAGACACCTGCGGCGGATTGTTTTCTTTCTTTGCCATTTAACGGGCTGATTTAATTGGGGGGACACGCGGGGATGGACGGGGGACGAGCAGGCGTCGGCCACACCCGTTGTTCTAACCCTCCATTTACGAAGGGTGACGCCTGACCGGTCCGTAAGGATATGTGTATCGAATGCCCAGATTCTGGGCCAGGGGAATACCGCGCGTGGCGGCGGCAGTCGAAGGCGCTCCGCTGCAGACCGATGCGCGCCCCACGCGCCATTCTCGGGTACATATGTTGGGTGTTTTAGATCGCTCTAGGTTGATCGGATCAGAAAGATACGAATATTGCCGAAAAGCCCAGACGTTGTACTAGAATCGCCTCGCTTACACCCACCATCTATAACCAACCGTTCACGAGCTACGGCTTGACAAAGGGTAACGTCTGACTGGTCGGGCGCACATAGGGCGCTCCAGATCGCTCTAGGTTGATCGGATCAGAAAGATACGTGTACCGCCGAAAAGCTTAGACATTGTACTAAAATCGCCTCGCTTACACCCACCATTTATAACCAACCGTTCACGAACTACGGCTTGACAAAGGGTAACGCGTGATCGGTCGGCCGCCCATTGGGCGCTCTAGATCGCTCTAGAATCCTCGGATCGTAAATATATGTATACCAACAGAAAGCCTACACTCCGTGCTAAAATCGGCTCGCTTACACTACCCACCTAAACCCAACCGTTCATTAGCTACGGGCTAGGAAGCGTGGCCGCCCGTAGCTGCGCGTGGACGCAACGGTGGCGCGGCGCGCGCGGGCACGCTCGTCCCCCGGTAGGGCCGGGCGGCCTATGTAGTGCCCGGAGTTAGCGGAATCATACTGCACTTTTAGGTCGAGCGATGCCGATGCGATACACCGATAGTTTTGACCCAAAGGAAGGTTTTTGCCCGGTGAGGCATTAAAAATTTCCCTTAGAAAAAAATTTAAAGCCCCTCAAATTTCCTATTGCGCCTTACGGGAGGTCCGGGCAGGCAACCCGCATGGCCCCAAAGTCAAGCGCATTCACCCCTTTGAGTAACGCGTGTTGTTATCCCAGGAAGCGCGCCGCTCCGACCGGGCCTACCCTCGGCGGGGATGTAAAGCCACACGCCGCCGCCGCTGCACTTGGCGGCCTGCCAACCCCCCGGCACGGCACCGCGGCGCAGGGCGGGCAAAGTGAATTGCATACACGGTGTATTACACTCCGCGGGTGAGTTACCGCGGGAGCCGATACCAACGGGTTGGCAGCGCCGGCCGCCGGCAGGTCTCGGTATGATAATGCCCAGCAGAGTTACACACGGTGGAATGTCAATGAGTCGAGGTGGGCGCTCGCACTGCCCCGCCTGCTGTCTCTCTCTCTATGCGTCTCTCTCTCTCTCTCTCTCTCTGCCTCTCTCTCTGTCCTCTCTCTCTCTCTCTCTCTCTCTCTCTCTCTCTCTCTCTCTGTCCTCCGCGTTCGAGTCCCACGCTCACGCCCGGCCCAAAAGCGCCCCAATTTCCCGTGTGAGCATATATAAGTTGACCCTGACCCTCCGGCAGGCTGGCTCCGAACACAGCCTCGGCAGCGCCCGTCTCTGTCGCAGTCGTGGGCTGCTCCATAAGAGAGCGAGCGAGAGAGACAGTGTTCGGAATCGCTCCGCTGCCGCACCTTCGGCGGCTCACACATCCACCCAGACTATTCGCGGCGCAGGGTGTGTGGGGGGCGCCGATGAAGCAATACTCTGTCGGAGACGCGGACGAGAGGTCGACTCCCGCGGGGTCAGGGTCGTTGACCTCTGACCCCGCCGACGCACGGCTGCCACTGCAGTGCGACACTTTGCGGACCTTGGCCGTTCCAGCAGGGGGCCAGCAGCCGCGGCAGACAAACTCCAGCAGTCACACCGCAGCGGGCGGCCTGGAGAGCCGGCCTGGAGTCAGGCTGGAGGTCACCGTCGGCCGCCGTTCGGAAGCCCAGCGCAAATGCGGAGAGCGAGGGGGGAGGGGGGGGGGGGTGCTGGAAGCAAACCGTCGCTGGAGCGAGCCTCCTTCAAAGGCGACTCGGTGGGTTCGATTCCTACAGGCGGTTCTAGCCCTTCCCCCTCCCCCCGCCCTCCCCCCCTCTCTCCCCTCTCTCTCTAGTTGTCTCTCTTTCTCTCTCTCGTTCTCGCTCGTCTCACGCCATTCTGAAAAATTCCGTGCACTCGCAAACAAAAAAAATAATAATTTTGGTGCTGGGGAGCTATTACAATAATTTCATTAAAATTTCTGTCTTACGGAGATCCCTCCTCCTAGCACCGAGTATCGCCCTGCGGAGAGCTGGCCTATGACCACCAGTAGTAGTGCACCAGTTGGTACCTCTCTATCCGTGCAAGGTTCACGTTTGACAGCCCGTTGCGGCAACCGCTGCAACGGTATGACTTATTACATGGCGAGAGCCACTTTTATAATTCGCCGACCTAAACTTTTGGAGACCGCAGCAAGCCGTGGAGGCGCGTTGCAGCTGCAGCTGCCGCGGCGTCACAGCTGCGCAGCTGCGCTCTGACCGCCGCCTTGCGCAGCTGCGGATAGGCAGGCCCGTCGCACACGGCGACGTGACGGGCCTGCCTACCTCGCAGGTGCTCCGAGGCACAACTTTTCCATAATTTGTTTTTTTTTTGTATTTTTTTTTCTGAATTAAATAAAATTGAATGGCGGGTATGCGTGCAGTCAGAGTCAGACGTTATTGCACTGCTAACGAGACGGAGAGACTGACGGACAGGCAGGCCGACCAACCAGACCCAGACAAATGCTAAAAAAAAAAAAAATAATCGGCGAAGAGCGCGCGGGGATATAGAGGGGGTAGAACGATATGGCAGTCCGAAAACGGCAAGGAGCGGCCTCCTCCCCGCCGCTGGCTGCGCTGGCTAACCCACTGTGTCAACACTGCTGCCAACATGGAAGCACATGGAAGCGAGTCGTCGCTGTTGCTCTCGGTGGAAAAAAATGATCCTCAGACAATTCTTCTATTAATTCTTAAAAAAAAAAGCTTTTAGTCTTTTGTTGGTCGACGAGCCACCTGTACATAGGCGCCGTGTATCAATAGGCGGCGGGGGCGGCGCGCGGCTGTGGTTAGAGTGAGAAGGAAGTGCAAGGCGCGCGGCGGCGGCTGTGGTTAGAGTGAGAAGGAAGTAGTGCAGCAGCGCACGCGATACGCGCCGTACGTCGGCAATGATACCAACCGTACGCGGCTGCCATAATGCTGGTTAGCGCCGACCCGATAAAAAAAATAACACACAGACGGAGTGCAGTCTGCTGCCGACCTGAGGCCCACAAAGTTGTGTGTGTGTGTGTGTGAGAGAGAGAGAGAGAGAGAGAGAGAGAGAGAGAGCGAGAGAGAGGGAAGAGTGAAGTGACTATACTGCCGCGGCGTTGGTGGTGGTGTCGGGTGGTGTTGTGGCGCGGGTGCAGCGGATGTGAACAGGCTGTGTCGGTCGGCGGGTGGCATGCGGTGTGCGTGGACCGCGCGTGCTGGGTAATGACTTTGCACACACACACACACACACACACACACCCCATCTACACTAAAACTTGCACCATTTCCAGTGCGCGTTCGCAGCGTTGCGCTGCACCGCTTCTCCGCGGGGGATGAGTTTTTGCCTGAGCAGGTCAAAGAGTTGCTTCGAACGTCCGAACGGACTTGGTAGTTCAACCTACTAAAAAAAACGCTACGTGCGCACTCTACTTAAAAAGTTAGAAAGAAAACAGTCAGAACAAAGTTAGAAAGTCAGAAAAAAATCAGAAAGAACATTTGAGAAAAAATGGCAAAATGCAAAAATAAGTGAATGATTAAATGATGGTTTGGACGGCGAGTGAGGGACCCCTGGCTGGCTGGGTGGCTGAGGCCGCTGCCCTCGTCGCGTCCTTGGTTTCGTCCTTGGCGTCCTTGAGGGACAACGGCCTCTTGGCGCCCGGCTGCTCCACCTCCTTCCAGCCTCGCTGCGCAAGCCGCGCGTGGTGGATGCGTGCATCGCGTGGCGGCGCGTGGCGGCGCGTGGCCCGTCGGCCGCCCGACCGGTTCCCACAATGCACTGCACTGGCCATACTTAAGGCCGCGGCCGCGCTCGCTTCCATTTCCCGGCCGATGCTATATTTTGAAACTGCGATAAATAAGCGGCGGCGGCTTTATCGGCAGATTTGCGGCTCCACGCACACGTGCGGCGCGCGCGGTGTTTAACTGTGTTTAACGGCCAGGTAATGAGCCCGCCGGAATTCTCATAGTGACGGGCGGCCGGCTTACGCACGCGCTCGTTACGCACCACGTGCCCGCAGGGAATACAGAAGAAGAAGATATAAAGAGAGACGGGGACGGCCAGCAGCGGGCGCACGTGCGCAGCGGCGGTCGTGCCGAAGGAGGCAAAACCATTCAGCAAATCAGTATCCTCCAGGTCATCCTTGATTCTCCTCTGGATGACGTTCAGATTACACCTGTATTTCTGCCCGTAATGGGCTCTGGATCACCCCAGACTTACCTCTGGATTATCCTACGCTTACCCTCGGATTACCCCGGGCTTACCCAGTCCAGGAACACCCCTGTGCATTATAAACGAATCTCGAATACCCGAGTGGTCAGTACGGCGCGAATTTTCATAACAATGTTTCCCGAAATAATTTTGTGTCGTGGTCGCAGCCGTCACCGCCTTGTCGCGTAAACTAACCCAGAGTCCTGGACACCGCCAGTCCTGAGTCCGAGGCCGAGCCTTGCCAATAAACAGCGCCGTCCGCGTCCCCGTATGTCGGTCGGCCTACAATCTTCTGCATGCGAGCCGCACCAAAACCACTGCGGCGAATATAAACTTCCCGCGCTCTCTCTCACACAGAGAAAGAGAGAGCGAGAAAGAGAGAGAGAGAGAGAGATAGATAGAGAGAGAGAGGTCTGCCCCGGACAGACCGGGCCTCCGCAGGCCCCACGCGGACCCTGTGACACATATTACTGGAGGTCAACGACACACATGTGTATTATTTTTTTCTTCACCCTCCTTCTGCCTGCTTAAATTTCTCTGCGATTCTCTACGTGGAATGGAGGTGAATGATTAAAAGGTGAAACCGCACTGCAAAAAAAAAATTGCAAACATTCGGAGAAGAAAGAAAGGAATTAAAATAAATCGACGGGGTCAGTAGCGCGACTGTCACCTGGCACGCCGTTATACCACAACGGAAACCACCTTGATTTGCACTGGTTTGCGCGCCTGCTCATCCTCCACATTGTCAGTAGCTAAATCGGGTGTCGTTATAATAGTCCCGGCTTTACACACTCACACTCAGACCATCACACTCATACTCACACACATACACACTCACACTCACACACACGTATCTTGGGGATGAAAGCTGTTCCACGCGCTGCTGTTGGGACACAGTCCGGGCATAAGCCAAACCGGTCCGCAGTCTCGGGAAGGCCGGGGGGGGGGGGGGGGGGGGGGGCAGCCCGAAGTGTACAGATACACATATATATGCATATGGTACAGCCTCCTCCCGACTCGGTTTGATTGGGTGCATATCAGTGCTGGCCTGCAGGCAGACCCGCCGAGATAGAGTCGGATGGAGCTGGAGTCTATTGCTGATCGCTCCGCATAGGATAACAAAAAAAAAAACATTAAAAAAAAACAGGCCGTGGTGAGTTTATGCGCGTGGACCTCGCGGGTCGGCCAGACAACAAACGGGACCTGATTCCGGCGTGTGGTCGTAGAGAACAATCTTTTTAGGACAATCTCTCGCGTTGATATCGTCGTACTAAACTGAATAAAGTGTCAGACCGTTTCCCCGCGGAGTTTCGACACGGACACCTTCGGCACCCGGCCAAGGTGTGCGAGCATCCTCCCCCCCGGTGCACCAACCGTGACTCGTCAGCACACACACACACACACACTCGCGCCTTCACACATGACACAGTTTTTACGCGCCATAAGTGAGTGTGTGTGTGCGAGCGCGCGAGGAGGGTGCGTTGCAAAATTTGGTGCAGCGGCCGCGCGCTGACCACCGGCTGCCGCCGCCGCCGGCCGCCAGGTGGCGCTGCGCTAGAAAGCCAGCTGGCTGTGCAACCAGCCGCCCCCGGCCCCGGCGATTTGATCCAGACCGACAAGCGAATGATACAGTGTAAGGCACTCGCGGTTCCAGAGATGTCGGTTAGCAGCGGGTGACAGTCGACATGTATTTCCCGCCCGGAGGTACCCGGAGACCGGGGGTACCCGGAGACCGGAGGTACCCGGGGGCCAGAGGTAGCCGGGAGGTAGCCGGAGGTATCTGGAGGCCCGCCCGCCCGGGTCTTGTTGTGGCTAGGCCAGGTCAAAGTCAAGGCCTCCCGGCTGCCGCCGCGTCACGCCGATGCAGCGACGCACCCTGTTGCTCCACCGGCTCGAGTTCGAGAAGCTTCAGTTGGGGAGGGGGGGAGGGGGGTGACCCGTTCTGTTCACTGCCACCACGCTCCCCACAAAGTGATTCGGGTATTGTTGAACAAGGGCCCGAGCAAAGCGTGGCGGAAGTTCTCCTCGAACAGTGATCAGTAGTCATTTATTCTATTTCCATAGTCCACCTGAAGATGTCACGTACTATGTCAAGGCTGCCCCGCCGGGGCCCCCGGCGCCTCCGCCGCCCCCGCTGACCCCCCGGGGGGGCACCCGACCCACACCACGTGTCTGGCTGGGGAATCCGGTAGCGGAAGACAGCGCGTCGTGTGCTAGTGGGTGGGTGGGTGCGTGCACTCGACCACGTGACCTAATGAACCGTCATCTAGTGGCCGCCCCGGTAACCTGCCGTCTCATCGTGTGCGTGTGCGTGTGTGTTTGTGTGAGTCAGTGTGCCAGTCTGCCCAGCCCTGGGAATTATCACAAAGAAGTTTTTTTAAGAAAATTCTAAACACATTTTTTTAAAAAATGATCAAGTCTTAGGAAAAACGACAACGCTGAAACTTGAGGTTTGCGGTGGAGAGACCCAAAATTTAAAAATGGTACACATTGCAACCGAAATTTTGAAAAATTTTCCCCCGCCCCAAAACCGTGTAAAAATTTAAAAAAATCTCGAAAATGTGTCTGATTGAGTAAGTTGGTCACCAGCGGTCACATTTCCCGCGTCGTACGAAATTCGTAAACGAGCCCCCGCGGCCGCCGCAGCCGTTCGCGCGGCATCGGCTGCACACAGGCTGCACGCGCCGTCCGCGGTCAGCTAGAGAGACTCGAGAGACTCTGTGTCTCTCCAGCAGAGCGGTCAGCAGAGCCGCGGGCAGCCGGGCAGAGAGGAACAATGAGAGACGACAGCGGCGGCGCTGCGAGCGCGTGTCTCCGCCTGGGAGCGCGTGTTGTGTGGCGCCAGGTGGCGCACGATGTGCACGCGCCTGCCGGGACTGGACTGCTGCACTTCATTACTGACGGCCTGGAGATGACGACGAGGAGAGACGGCTCCGCGGTGCGTCGGTGGAAACGTCGTGAAAACCACGCGGCAGTACAGTACAGTAGGCGCCGTCCGTCCGTACCACACGCAGTGCGCCGAGCCGACAGAAACGTGGAAACGCTTGCTCAGCGTAGTAGCAGCAGCCCGACTCAGAACTGCATAGGTAATGCGAATCGGATCGTAGTGCCTCCCCCTCCCTCCCTCCCTCCCTCCCTCCCTCCCTCCCTCCCTCTCTCTCTCTCTCTCTCTCTCTCTCTCTCTTACCCTGTCTCATACACACACACAGAAGCCGAGCCGCGCGAGGGCGTGGTCAGCGCCGCTAAACGCCTTCACGTGCACTAGTTTGGTACAGAGCTAGAGCGACACTCGGTTGCGCGCAGAATAATTAAGTATGCGTGGCCGCGTCTTGTTGCGGTGACGCGATGCGCACTTTTCGTGCGGCGGTGGTGGCGCTGCGGCTGCTGCACGCTAGATAAAGACCCACCACACGCTAGAGAGACCCTGTGAGTCTCTCTACTGCACGCTAGAGAGACACTGCGAGTCTCTCTACTGCACTATGCACGCACTCGATTTTTATAGTTTTTGCAGTGTTTTATGGACAGTACTATACTTGCACAAGCACTAAACCACTTAAAGCCATGCTTAAAAATGGGCACGTCGAAACGAAACTAAGGCTTAGTGTCAGGTCATATTGTTGTGCTAATTTTTCTTAAAAATTGCATTTTTTTTAAATTGACGAACGATTAGTTTCGTGGGTTTGGCAATTACCGTGGGTGTTCCTCGCAGTTGTGTCCGCGCGGCTCGCGGTGGCTAGCAGACGACGCTCGCTGCTCGGCTCGCTCGGCTTTGCGGGGCCTCGCCGGGAACACGGTGTGTCGCGGGGGCCCGGAGGGTCGGTGCCGGTGGGGCTCGGAGGCGCGCGGGCGGGGCGGGCGGGCAGGACTGGCGAGCAGCTACCGCGGCCACCGCTGCATCGGGCTGATTACTGACTGACTGGGCGGCGCGGCGGCGGGCGGGGGGCCGCGGCGCCCGCGGTCCCCCCACTACCCCAGGGGGCTCCCTGCCCCCCTCCCTGCTCTTTCTCTCTCTCTCTCTCTCTCTCTCTCTCTCTCTCTCTCTTCAGATCTGTCTCTCTTTATCCCTCACTGCCCCTCTGTTTTTTGGGATATTTTATCTATCTATTTAGGTGCCTTCTATCTCTTCTCAGCATTTATGTAACCCCACCTTTCAAGCCCCAACATTTTAACCCAATCTCTCTAAATCCAACTCTCTAAATATATAAGCCTCTGATTCCACCTCTCTATACCCACCTCTCTAAATCCGCCTCTCTAAATCCACCCCTCTAACCATCTCTCTACCCCCCCCCCTCCCCATCGCCACTGTGCTGCACTCACATACTCCTTGCATCGCTTTGCGCTGTAAATAATGTAAGGTAATGTAATTCGACCCCTCACCAGACGAGGTGCACCCCTAATCCGGAGCCGCTTCGGTATACATGAATAAATTGAAGTGCCGGCCCCGCGCGGGGCTCGAACCCGCGGCCGACGGCGTGCACTGGAATCCGGGCCCCGGGCCACCTCCACGGCGGGCGGTAGTGTCAGGGTCAGGTCCGGTCCGTCTCCTCCTGCGACACCAATACCGTCACGACGGCGTGCTCGGGCCACCGGCGGGAGCCTCCCGTCTGCTCCCGTCGTCACCGCCCACCTTGAAGACGACGAAGGAGCAGGTGAGGTCGGCGGCGACGTTCATGACCACGCCGGCGTTGCGGCCCCAGCTCCGGGAGTAGTTGGGCGCCGAGAAGAGGGTGACGAGCCCGCGCCGGGCGAAGAACTCGTAGCCTCCCTCCACCACCTGGCAGCGCATGGGGCGCGTCATGTGTAGTCTTAGGACTCTAGTCGTGTGTAGTCCTAGGACTCAAGTTATGTGTAGCCCGGCCCGGCCGGGCAGAGTGCGCACTAGATGTGCATACAACACGGTCCCCGATCACTGACGTCCACGGCGTCTGCGGCGCCAATACCCTACAGGGCGGCCGCCACCCACGGAAAAAAACCATGACAATAAAAAAAGAATGTTTGCATTTAGCATATTTGAGATTCTGAATCAGGCTTGAGCAAAATGCGTATGCTTGCTTCAAGAAACATATGGCGAGAATCTCAAACATGCTTAATTCAAAGAAAATTGTTTTGAGAGTGGTAGTCCTGTAAAAGATGGAAGCTTGAAAAAATTGTGCCACAGCAGAACAATACGAATATCTGAGCGATTTCAAATATTTGCTTCGAATTTCATGTTGAACACATTTTTTTTCATTTTTTTTAATACGGTTGTATCAACTTAATTTTTTCTACTTTCTGAAAACGGACTTGGTGTTGAGGTTTGGGTCGTCGACTGCCGACGCGTACCTGGTGCGCGCGGCAGACGAGGTCCAGGTCGTGCGTCCGCAGGAAGTCGTCCACCACCTCGGGCCCGAACAGGTAGGAGCAGCCGCGGGCCCTGTTCGGCGCCCAGCCCCGCACCTGCGGCCCAGCCCCGTACACCGCCGGTCTGCCGGGCGCCCCCCTTCCCTCCAGCCCCGCGCACTTCTCCGCCTGCGCCGCGTCCTCGCACTCACATACTCCGGGTCGGCCCAGAGCAGGTCGCAGCAGAGCCCGGCCCGCGGCACGTCGGCCGGCCGCGGCAGCATCTCGATCTGCTCCAGCGAGCGCAGCTCGGGCGACAGGCCGCCGTGGCAGCAGAACACGCGGCCGCCCACCACCGCCGCCAGCGGCATGCAGTCGAAGCAGGCCGCGAACCGCTTCTGCAGGGACTGCGAGTAGCCGCGCCGCTCTGCGGGGCCATGGTTCGAATCCCGGCCGGGCCAACTCTTTGTTTTTCATGTGTTTTTTTTACGACTAGGCTTGCTCTTACTTAGCTCCCTGTAGAAGCCGTAGTTCTTGTTGAGCAGCGCGCTCTCGTGGTTGCCCCGCAGCAGGGACATGTGCTCGGGGAAGCGCAGGTGCAGGGCGAGCAGCAGGACGATCACCTGCGAGGACATTATCTCTATCTCTATCTCTATCTCTATCTCTATCTCTATCTCTATCTCTATCTCTATCTCTATCTCTATCTCTATCTCTATCTCTATCTCTATCTCTATCTCTATCTCTATCTCTATCTCTATCTCTATCACACACCTCCATGCTCTGCGGGCCCCTGTCCACGTAGTCGCCCAGGAACAGGTAGCTCTGCTCGGGCGGCGGGCCCAGCAGCTCCAGCATCCGCAGCAGGTCGTAGTACTGGCCGTGCACGTCACCTGCAGGTGCGGCAGATGCAGCAGGTGTGGCAGATGCAGCAGGTGCGGCAGATGCGGCGGGCGCACGGTGGTCACCGCCGTTGTCCCGTAGCGCCTGCGAGTCAGGCCGGCCCGCACGGCACACGCGCGTGCGCCGGCCGTGGCTGCCTGCCCCACAGGCGCCCGGCGTCTGCCGGCCGTGTCGTGCCGTGTCGTGTCGTGACGTGCCGCGGCGTGTCGAGGCCGCGGACGCCGCAGTGGAATCTTTCCTCGCGGACTTCGATAATGACCAAACGGCTGACGAAGTGCAGAGCAGCGAATGCACCGGCAGGAGCCTTATAGAGCGAGACGAAGCGATGCAGCGCCAAGGAGGAGCGAGTGAGACGGGTGATGCGTCGCTCAGAGCGGTGGCGTGTAAGAAGTCGTCCATCAGCACTCGTCAAAATAAAAACCATAAACTCATTTTTTAATATTTAAAAAAAAAAACCTAACTAATAATAAACGCGCATCCGCTTGAGGCGCTCGACAGCTCTCGGCGTCTGTCGCTTTGGCAGCCTCGCGATCCGTCAGTGTCACACCCGGCGTCCGTCACGGAGCCGGCCGCGTCGCGTGCAGACGCGGATAGGATGCAGATCCCGGCTGCAGCAAGACTTCAAAGTATCGTCAAGCGCCGTCATGAGGGTCGTAAAACGCCGTGGCATGCTAATCCGCGGCCTCTCTGACGTTAGAACTCTGAATTCCGCGGGCCGGGCGGGGGTTCCTACTGTGAGCGCCGTGTGCAGGTCAACAAACACACAGATACACACACACACACATACACGCACACACACACATTCACATGCAGGTCGTGGCAATATCAGGAGATCCTGGACCAGCCTCGGCACACAAACACACGATCTACTACCACACACATACACACACACGACTGCATATCACTACTACATCCACGTCCACCAACCGTACAAAGTCGTATTAAATCGTGCAAAACATCGCGCGCCGCAAAACACTGTGTTTTTGTGGTTAGGGCGCGGCAGAGGTCCGCCGGCACGGCTCTCGCGAGGCGACGTTCACTTGTTTTAATTGCAGGAGGCAAGTCTCTCCCTGCAGCGTCGTCTGCCTCGTCCGCGGAGCGTCCGCCGTTTTGACATTTGTTTGTGTTATTGTCGGTGTGTTGGTCAATTCTTTTCCCTGGCGGGGATTCCCGCGCGGGACGGTGTTCCAGCTCCAGCGGCGGCGCCCGTCGGAGGCCGTCGACCCCCCGCCGCTACGCGCTGCTCTCCTCCGCGTGGCCCCTCCGCCGCCGCGGCCACCGCAAAGGTATGGGAAATTTCCCTCGCCGACGGGGGGGAAATCACCGGCGGCGAAGGGAAAAATCCCTCGACGGCGTCGTCACCGGAGCGTGACCAACCACCGCCACCGTACCGCAGATGTTGACGGGCGGGGCGAGCCGCAGGAGCGCGGGCCGCGCCAGGAAGGCGAGCCGCGCCGCCGCCAGCACGTGCACGATGTCGTCCTCGTCGACGTGCACCAGGGTGCCGGGCGCCGCGGTGCGGGCTGCGGGACGCCGACGGCGACTCGCGGTCAGCGGGGGGTACGCTCGCGGTACCGGAAGTGCGGGTCCGCGGGCCCTACCCGAGTACAGCAGCCCGATGACGCCGTCTAGCCTCTCATTGTCGGCGGCCTCCGCGCCCGCGGCGCCGGCGGCCCTCTCCACCACGGACATCATGGTACCTTGCGTGTTTTGTTTTATTTTTATCGCGGCTCTGGTTCGGAATCGCTGCAGCCCTGGCGACATTGTTGCCGCTAACTGTTGAGCGGCGATTCAAGTTGACGGTCCCAATCTTGTTCCCCGCAACGCGTTTTTTTTTAAACACGCAATTGGATTATGAAAAATAATTGCGAGCGAAAAAATAAATAATTTCATTTCGTCAAAGCTGCAGGATTTGCGGCCACGCCGAGGGCCACGCAGAAAGGAGCGGATCCGACATTGTCAATAGCATCAGAGCGGGGTAGAGAAACTGGTGAATATTTTTTATTCATAGAATATTGCAGTACGGCTCGGCAGACGCACCTTTTACATGCATTCGCAACCAACAGCCCGCCTCTGCGGGCATCGTGAGCAAAATGTCGTACTTGGTCCCCTGGAGCGGCGCGTACGCCGCATTCACAAGCGTTCTCCAGCGACACGAGGGACTTGGGGGGGGGGGGGGGAGGGGAGCGAGGCGACGCACTGGGAGCACTAGAAGCGGCTGGTCACCGAGCCCGTGGCGTCCATGGAGTCGAGCGGGGCGCCGTCGCCCGGCCCCCGCTGCAGCCCGCCACCGCCGCCGCCGCCTGTGTCCCTCGAGGCCGCCGCCGAGCCCAGGCGGGACTTGAGCTCCATGGCGGTGCCTGAGGAGCCGGAGCTGGACAGGGCGCGCTGCGACGGCGCCAGGAACATGTGCGGGTCGCGGGGCGTGTCCCGGGGGGGCTCCGGGGACGCGGGCGTCCGGCTGCTGCCCGCGGACCCCGCGGAGCCCTCGCGGCCGTCGGCGACCCGGGCGTCGCCGCCGGCCATGTCGGCGCCCAGGCGGAGGGAGGCCGCCGTCGACGACGCGGTGGTCGGCGGCGTCATGGCGGTGGCCGCCGCGTACGTCGGCGGCGGCACGTAGGCGGTGGCGGCCGGCGGGGAGGTGACGCCCGCGGCGATGGCGGGCATCGCGCTCAGCGCGGGCGGCGTCGTTCTCTGTGGAAGACGTGGAGCGCCGTGTGGGTAGGCAACCCATCGTACGCTAATCGCTACCTGCTACCAGAGGCTGGACCATGCAACGAGCAAACGGGCCACATGCACACATCTGTCAGTTCGGTTTAGTCGTGCACAAACGGTTCGAAAAATTAAGTAAAGAAAAAAAATGATCACCCGACGGAGCGTCACAGAAGCAGCGAGCGTTCAAACAACTCAATGCGCCTATCGTGTTTACCAATTTGTTATTTTTTAAACTTTTAGTTAATTTTTCTGCAGTTTTTTTTAAACGGTTGGTTAACCAGTCTGAGTCTGCTATGACGCCCCCTCGATTTAAATGATTTCACGCGGCACTGCACAAGAAAATCGAAAAAAAAAAAAAAAACAAAACATTACAACCCTTGCTGGAATGTCGTGCGAGGGCTGGACGGGGGGTGCAAAGGCGGTTGAGGTAGGCAGGTAGGATTAGGATAATCAGAAACTCACTACACTCTAAAACACTACACTATTTAAAAATAGTATTAGCTTCTTTGTTTTCGTTAAAACGAAAGGCTTCTATACTAGCCGTCGGCATCTAAATTACGCATTCCATCAATCAAATAATATTCTACTGCACTCCAAGCCGCACGCAGGCCCCACCTGCTAAACTAAAACTCCCCCTGTTCATCAAAGTAAAAGGAGTTAAAATTACAAATTAATTCGCCGCGGCCCTAGACTCAGCGCGAGCTCGCCGGGCTGGTCAGGTCGGGTTGGCGGCTCTAGTCGCTTATTGGCCCTCACTGGTTCACAGTGGCGGACCTGCTCGCTTATTGACCCTCACCAGTTCAGTGACGGCCCGGCTGACGGTGAACAGCCCGACGGGGACCTCGTGCATCCAGTCCGCGACGGGGGCGGTGGCCGGGATCTTGGGGCCGCCGGGGGCGTAGTTGTGGTGGCCGAAGTGGTACAGCGAGGAGGCGCCTGTCACGCCCACCGTCTCCATGACGGCGATCTGTGTGGTGCGCACGTGGAAGGGGAAGTTCTTGTTGGCCTTTGCCGGCCTCGTCAGCACCTGCGCACGAGACGGCTGTTTAGATCCCTGGGTGTGTACGGGGGTGTGTCTGGAGGTGTCAGGGGGTGTGTAAGGGGGCGTGTCAGGGTGTGTGTGTACGGGTGTGTCAGGGTGTGTGTCAGGGGAGGAGGTGTGTCTGGGGGGGGGGCGAGGGGGTGTCCGGGGGTGGGGTGTCAGGGGGGTGTCAGGGGGGTGTCAGGGGGTGTGTCAGGGTGTGTCGAGGTGTGTCAGGTGGTGTGTCTGGGTGTGTCGAGGTGTGTCAGGTGTTGTGTCTGGGTGTGTGATTGGGGGTGTCTGGGGCGGTTTATGGGCTGTGTCGGGTGTGTCGGGGTCCTCTGCACCCACCAGGAACTGCAGGTGCCCCAGGAAGGCGATGGTGTGCAGCACGGCGTACACGACGCTCTCCCGCACCCACTTGTCGATGAGGCTGTTGGCCGACATGATGAAGCACGGTCCGGCCACGAACCACAGCGTGGCCAGCAGGTTGAACGGGTAGTAGAACGCGGCCTTCTCCGGGTAGTGCTTGAGCGTGAACACGGTCGAGTAGACGAACATCCACCAGGCCACGATGCGCAGCACCATCAGCCCGTATCCCGCTGGGGACTCGAACAGGTACAGGACCTCGCCCGGGTCGAAGAACTGCAACAACAGGGCTTTCTGGGTGCGTCTGCGGGGCGGCGGCGGGGCGGGGGCCTCCGCGGTCGGACACGCACCTCTCTCTCGTAGATGAAGAGCGAGACGTAGGTGACGACGTACAGGCACATGAAGATGGTGAGCTTGATGCTGGAGCCCACCCGCAGCCGGCCGCGGGTCACCGTGTACCCCTTGGCCAGCAGCAGCAGGAGCAGCAGGAACGTCGTCTCGCTCGCGGCCTCCATCAGGCGACCTGCCCGACAAACCACGATCCGTTTCATAAACTAAAAACTGAAAAGAAGGGGGTCGCGGTGGTATTCGAACCCGGGACTGACCGAGCTGCCTGGTGCGCGGGAAGCCGACGCCGTCGACGGCGTAGCGGATGTAGGCGATGCTCTGGAACAGCACGCCGAACGACTGCAGCACCACGGACGAGACGAAGATCTTGTACGTGGCGTGGAGGAGCTGGCGGGAGCGCAGCTCCACTGCGGGACAGAGAGCGAGCATGAGGACGTGCGTGGTGTGCGAGGAGAAAGGGCATAGGTGAGCTGCGTCGTACTGACCCGTGCACATGACTATGGCGATGATCATGAGCAGGTAGCAGATGGAGAAGAACATGAGCGTGGGAAGGATATCTGCGGCACAAAAAATGTCGTCAGCTCCGACTGCCCCTCCGGAGCGTCTCTATGAGAAATCGCGAGGTACTCACAGAACTCGTCCGCGGAGAAGTGCTCGTGCCAGTAGTCGCCGGGCTGCCCGTTGGTCATGAGAAATCGATAGTGCACGTTCAGCCCCTGGGGGACAAAGAGAGATAGATGCGGAGAGTGCGGGCAGGAGAAGGACAGCGGTTAGGCGGGGCGGGGGTTCACAGACACATCTCCCCGGCCCCGGCCACCACGTCGGTGCGCTCCGGTCGGCGCGGGAGCAGCGGGGGCTGCCAGCATGCGTTCTAGCTGTGCGCGGCATGCGCGATTTCTCATGCCCGCCTCGGCGGCGGCGTGTGCGGGACTGTGCCTTCGGGTCCCTCATGCAGGTGGACGTCAACCTCGGGCGCCTGCCGGGTAGGCAGCCCCGGCGTGCGCGCGTGTGGTGCGGGCCGGCCTGCCGCCGGCCGCGGCCTCACCTTGGAGGCGTTGCAGTTGCTGATGGCGAGGAACCACCACCGCTCCCGCGCCGACCGGAAGCGCCTGACGTTGTGGCAGGTGAGGATGTGTCTGCGGACCACCGCGGGCGCCTGCTTGCGCCCCCGCCGCCCCCCGCCCCCACCCCCCGAGGGCCCCGCCGAAGAGGGCCCCGGCGGCGTGCCGGAGGAGCCGTTGGCTGGCCTGGGCAGCGGCGGCTCCGTGGTCAGCACGCAGCCCGAGTCGGGACGCAGCTCCGTCAGGTTCACCACCTGGTTCTGCGCCACGCTCAGCACCGCCTCCTTCTGCTCGCACGTCTGCGCACGGAGAGGAACTCGTTAGGAGGTTCGAGAGGGTTAAATTATTTTGACAGGTCCCCTCCCACCCCTCCAGGTGAGACCGAGAGGCTATTTCGTGCACTTCACTAGGACCTCCTCAGTCACCCATATGACTTTTTTTCCAAAATCCGGAACACAAAACGTTAAAAACTGGTAAAGGCTGTTTGTTTCCTGACCAAAATCCTGTTTTTAAAAAATATGTTTTTGTTTGCTTAGACCGACCCACATGGTTACGTCGCTAATTCAGTGCTTCAAACCACCCACAACCCCGGAACAGACGTAAACAATGCGTGCATCGCGCCACCGGTCTACTTCCGGTTTACTTCCGGTTTACTTCCACATCACTTCCGCAGGGGGCACTCGCCTTGTTGGTCTTGTACACGGCCGGCCATTGCCGCGCGCTGTCGTAGTACAGCAGCAGGTTCTGCGTCGCGTACTCCTGAGGAGGACAGAGCGAGGACATATCGGCGGTGAGCGACAGGGACAGAGCAGATCGTGTGCGGTCAGTATTGACGTCGTGTCCCCCAGGGGGCCCCCAGCGGGGCTCGCGGGGGGACGGGGGTCGATACCGCCCACCACTGAGTAACGTCTCAGAGGGACGTTTCAAAATGTCATAAAGCTCGTAAAATAGAGGCTCGCATACCTGGTCGTAGTCGATCTTGTACTCGAAGGTGCCGTCGTCCGACAGGAAGCAGAAGCGCGCCACGAACGCCCAACTCTGCAACACCAGCGGTCACGTGACATCAGACGCATGTTACGTCACAAGCCTTTGTCGCAACTACTGCAGCCAGTGTTATCGTTCTGTATTTTTTCCCCATTTTTCTTATGTAAAAGAAACGTTCTTTCCATTTCTTCTTGTACCATAACAGGTTTTTTCATTTTGCCAATAGAAGTTTAATTTTTATTTCTTCTCGTTCAAAAGATGTGTTTTTTTTTTCATTTTGCCTTATTCCAACCAAAGTCTTTTTTTTATTTTTAAATTTTTTCATTTCTTTTATTTCCCATTTTATTTCACGCAATGGACAGTGCGTGGCCAGGTCTGTAGGGTCCGATCCGTATCTTTCCGGGTCACCTCGCGACACTACGACGCGGCCGGACCCTTTTGGCTGACCCCGGCGTGGCCCCGCCTGCCGGCGGCCTCGGCCCTTACCACCACAACACCAAAGGCCGCCGCCGGCAGCCCGGACCTGTCCCACCACCGCCGCCGCCCCCCGCCTTCCAGAGAGGGTGGGAGGGCCGGGAGGGCCGGGAGGGCTCGCGGAGGGTCGGGGGCGCTCCCCTTGACCCTCCAGTGTCCGGCCCCGACCGCCGCCGCGGCTCCGCCAAGGGGCTGCCCCCGACCCCGCGGAACTAAACCCTCCGGCCTCGAGCGCGATCGCCAGATCGCGAGCCAATACTGTACCATCGGCATTATCCTGAGCATCGGCGTGAGCACATCACTGTTGGCCTGAGCACATCAGCGTTTGCCTAAACACATCAGCGTTGGCCTGAGCCCGCCACGCCGCCCCCGCATGACATGCACACGCTTCACAATCGAGCGGCGCGGCGGGAAGCGGGAGGGGGGGGGGGGGGCTGATGACTGCCCCGGTAATGCCCCCCCCCTCCCTCCGGAGTCGGAATGTTCCTCGCTGACTCACCTCGGGCGTCACCAGGTGGCCCTCGACGTACTTGGCGTCGGCGCGGCGCGGCCCCAGCAGCAGGCAGAGGCCGCAGCACAGCAGCGCGGCGCGGGAGGCGGCGGGCGTCATGGCCGGCCAGCGTCATCGCCGAGGTGCGAGCGCGGACTTGTCGCGGACCGCGAGGCCGCCGCCGAGGAGTTGGTGCTGCTGCGCGGCGGCCATGGCGGCGGGGCCCGTGCCACTGCTGCGGGCAACGTAACGGCGTTGTGGCGCGCGAGCGGCGCCGCCGGTGCCGCCCGACTCCGGGAGGGGCGGGAGGGGGAGGGGGTTACATCGATCGGGCAGGAATCATAGTCGCTAGGCAACCCGCACGACCACAACAGATGTAGGCTCCAGGAGCCCCCCGCGGGAGCAGCGGGCGCGTGGACAGTGGTGGACAGCCCCCCCCCCCCCCCCCCCACCACCACCACCACACAGACACACACATACAAAGACACAGACACACACAGACACACAGGGCGCTGAATAAAGAGGATGTCATCGTGTGATTGACGGCCGTGACCACCACACAAACACACACCGGATGGGGGTGAGGGGGGTCACCACGTAACATTATTGTTTCGGACACGAGCCCTCTCTGTTAGCGTAGCGGGTAGAGGGTGGGTGCCCCGTCCAAACCTCCGGGGTCGACCCCCGGTGTGGCGGCCGAGTTTTTTCCCTTGCTTCCTTTCCCTTGGGCCCTGTTGCTGCCGGCCTGTTGTTACTAATCAGACTACACCTCACCGGTCCTACAAGGGAAATGGCTAAACGCAAATAAAAATTAGCCCCCAAAAACATCATTATTGAATGGTATGTCGGTGTGATTTTATAGCCTTCCCCAACAACTTCGAGATCGGCCGCGGCTACAGAATCCACTCTTCCGCGCGCCCTACTCCCCGCCCTCTTCTCTCTTTCCTCTCTCTCCTCTCCTCTCTCTCTCTCTCTCTCTCTCTCTCTCTCTCCCTCTCCCTCTCCCTCTCTCCCTCTCTCTCGCTCTCCCTCTCCCCGCAACGGATGCGTCGCGGGCGCGTTTAAGCCGCAGATGGCGCGTTCCCATGGTTCCAGGCATGAGCCATGGGGCCTGAAGTGATCGCGGGTTCGTCTCGTCCGCAGGCAGTGCCGCACAGCGCACGGTGGTCAACATCGGGATCCGGCAGCCGAGTCGGCTACCGAGGGGTTCGGCGTCCGAGAGGTTCGATGTTCGGTTCCCGTCGGGAACACTCCCTTTTTTTTCTCACTCGGTTGGCGCGATAGTGGGTAAAGAGTACTTCTGACCTGGTGCACACTGGAGCGGACTTGCACACCGACGAATCACCGTCGTTGGTGGGCACTCCCGGATGGCACAACCATGGCTTTGGGTATACTACCAGGGCTAGGAGAGGCAGATTACACTATATTTTCTTTTCTATTAACCAGGTGATTCAGATTCATCCAGATCGCGTTTTCTGGGGTATGCAATCCCGTAACGCACTATCTCCGTCTCTTTCTCGCTCGTCCGTACACGTGATACAGAAAAAGACGGAGCTAGTGCTCTGCGGGCCAGCATAACTTTGAGAATGCGCGGCGTTTCTGAGTCGCCTGGTATGAATTGTGTGGGCCCCAAATTGATTAACCCTTCTCGCATGATTTTTACGATGAATTTTTATGGCACTCCTCGCAATATTCGAGAAATGAATGTAGTTAGTGGAGATCGTGGCCGCGAACACGATGCGGTAACCGGACTGCACAAGGTCGCGGAAAGCGCGGAGCGTCGGCGGGGATCGAACCCGCGGACTTTGCGTTCATTATTGACGCCCACTACATGATGGCAGTGCCACGCATGATTACAATGTAAGGACGGAGGGGCCGTCCTCAGACCCTGTCGTCATTACACAGCCGTGCGGACTCGGCGGGGGAGGGAGGGGGGATGGAGAGAGTGAGAGGGGAGGGAGGGAGGGAGGGAGGGAGGGAGGGAGGGAGGGAGGGAGGGAGGGAGGGAGGGAGGGAGGGAGGGAGGACCAAGGAGGCCCTCGCCGTGCGCACGGCGGCGGCAAAGAGGGCCGGGAGGCGCCTTGTGGTCAGCGGAGGGAGGAGCGTAAGGATTCCGAGGCACGCAAAGACGCGTGTCGCCCTCGCCCCCCCCCCCCCCCACCCCCGCGGCAGGTAGCCAGGGGTAGCCGCAGCGCGGGAAACCACCGGGGAATTCAAATCCGAAATACCCCGGCCGGCGGGAGTCGCGGCAGTGCCAGAGCCGCTGCGGCAGCCGCGTAGAAGCCAAGCCCCGTGGGAAGCCTGCGGCTGCCGCCGCCGTCGCCGCTGGCTGCTCAAATCTTTCCCCAAATTGAGCGCTCGCTGTTCAGAGATAAAACAGAGCGCGTCATGACGGGGAAGAGGCGTGGCGCTGCGAGACGGTGAAAAGGGAGCGAAGGCCCCCCCCCCCTTAAACAGCCTGGCAGCCAGCCGGGGTACAATAGCTAACTAATATCCATTCGCAAGCCGAGCGAGCAGAGTGGAGGCGTGGCGTGGCGTGGCTGACGCCGCGGGGGTGGGCCACGGGGCCGCGGGGGCTGGGGGGCTCAGACCAACGCACGGCGCGGCACGGCGTGGCCTAATCCGCTTAGTGCCGTCGCCGCCGACAAGACCCTCGTGGCCGCGGCCGGGACCAGCTGCGGCCGGGCCTGCAGGAGACTGCGGCGCGGCAGGCGCGGCCACGCCCCCCACCCCGCCGCCGGCTGCCATTGGTGGCAGGGTTGGACCACGCCCCCCACCCCGGCCGCGGCCGGCCGCTGGCGTCGCTGCTGCCGCCCGGACCACACCATGGTGGCTCCAGTGCATCCCCGGGGAGGCTTCGGTGGCGTCCGCGATCTCGGCCGCGATGCCTCCGTGACGGCCACCGCGAGCACCTCGCCGACGGACACCATGGAGCCGACGGCGGCCTCCCCGCGCGCCGCCGCGCCGAAGCCGCGGCCGCAGCCCTCGTCCCCGCGGGAGTTCTTCGCCCGGATCTACGGCCACCTCGAGGACGCCAACACACCCCCGACGACGCCCATCCAGGGCGGCGGCGCGGCGGAGGACCTCCGGAAGCCGGTCGCAATCCGCGGGCAGCGAGAGCACGGCGTTGACGGGCACCTTGGAGGCCTGCTCACCGTGGACGTCGGGGTGGTGCGGCTGCCCCCGGGACTTCCCCCGGGCCTGCCACCGAGGCTGCCGACGGCGGCCGCCGAGCCCCCGGACAGCCCGCTGCGGCCGGTGGCCCGTGTGCCCCGCGTGCCCCAGGCCCTGCCCGTGCCCAGGGTGCCCGCCGCGCTCGCCTCCGGGCCGCACTTCCCCGCCGCAGCGCCGCCGGAGTCCGCCTTCCCCGCCTCCTTCTCGGCCTTCTGTAAGGATACTACCCGTGTTCACCCTGCCAGTGACCCTGCGTGCCGCGGCCCCCTAGTTTGGTGCGACAGAGCCGGCCGTGGCGCTGCGAGCGTCCGCACGGATAGCCCCTGCTGAGTAGGCAAGCACGGCTTCTGTGTGCACGCGTGTCGTGCGGGCCAGCCTACCCTAGCGCCCGCAGGCGGAGAAGGGCCCCGCCGGAGACTCGGCGGACGTCGCCAAAGGGGCGCTACAACAAAATTTTTAAACCCCCCGCAGAAAAAAACTTTATGTAGCAGCAAATGGATAGCCAATTTCTTAGCTAGTGCAACTAACTTTTTGCTGCATGGCAAAGTGATTAGCTGATTATGCTAATACCTTACCTAGACAGCTAAAACCTTAGCTACTAGAACTAATAAAATGAGCTATCCATATGCTGCTAATGATTTAGCAACAGCAGCTAAGGGTTTTTTTCCCGTGCCGCCATCAATAACTTTTTTTAAAAATGGCAACCTTGAAAAAAATGTGTTGAAAAAATGTGGTGAAACATCCATAGAACGGGTGCAATTTTTCCCCTGCATTTGGCTGCTTTCTCCAGCGTGACAGGTGCCCGCACTTCCCACACTTGTGACCGTGATCCGTGCTAAACCTTCACGTAAAACTCCACGTAAACCTAGTCCACAACACACTAAATGCTTATGTACTATTTTTGTGCGTGTAATTACGTACATATATAAACCTTCCTAGCTTATGTACAAATTTGTACATAATAATGCATAATTTATAAATAATTATGTACAATCCTATTCATAATAATGTATAATTTTGAACATCAGCTATGAAGGTTCATCTGTACAGAGTTATGTATGGCACACAAGAATTTAGTGTGAACTCCTTTTCTATTTTTTCCTATTTAGGTTTTGTGCTTTGGGGAAGTAATGACCGGCGCCGTGTGTGCCGGTATCGGGTAGACAGCGACATCGTGCCGGTGTTTATTGGAGAGCCGCCCCTCCCGGCCCCTCCCCCTTCCGCGGCGCATCTGTTGTGTCCGCGGCCGGAATAAAAAGTCGGCCGGCGGCGGGACGCCAACTAACTAACTGTGAATAATCGTCTAATTACGGGCCGGGCCCTGCCGCGGTGTGCTTAATGGCGCGGGAGGGCCAACAACGGCGGCAACTGCAAATAATTAATAGCCTCGGATGGTTATTGGTGCCGGTGTCATGTGAGCGGCGCGCCGCGTCGGCGCGTGCGAACCCGCGACACCTGGCGGCGCCCGGCGGGCTAGCGTGGTCCAACGCGGTTCAACGCGGTCCAACGCGGTCCAACGCGTACAAAGTTTGCACCTAAGCCATGATGGTTTATATCTGTACCCAACTATGTACAAAAATAATACATGAGCATTTTGTGTGTGTTTTTAATTTTTTTTTAAATTAATAAAATGACATGGGTGCGTATACTATGTACCAACCCCCGTACTAGACATAGAAGATCCGCGACAAGAACCCTCCCGTTAAACTTCGGTGTTCGGCCGTACTCGTCGACGGTGAACTTAATACTCTATAGGCGGTATCTAAAAATCCCCCCCTCTCAAACAAAAACAGTAGATAAATAAATAAGTACATAACTGCGCCGGAGAGAGCGCTGGAACAAGCGCTGGAACAGCGCGCCGCGTCTTCGGGGATGGCGATGTCTGCTCCGACACAAAAGCCTTTTCCCACGACGTCCCGCCCCGCTGCGTGTATGTGTGGGTGTGGGCCGTATGTTCATGGTTCTGTTCGATGCGTTTTGCGTGGCGTTTTGCGTCACGTCGGAGCTTAGAGAGAGCGAGACAGAGGGAGCGGGCGTGAGAGAGAGAGAGAGAGAGAGAGAGAGAGAGAGAGAGAGAGAGAGAGAGAGAGGGAGGGAGAAAGACGGTAGTATCAGAGAGCGACTAGGACGACAACAATATCGACGACAAGACTAAATGAAAATGCCACGCCCGAACGGCTGCTGGCAAATCGCGTTACGGGACTGCCGCCCCTCCTCCCCGGCTGGCACCACACCCCCGCCGCCCCTCCCCTCCCGTGCGGATGCCAGCGAACGGGACGCGCACATCCCCGCCCCTACCGCCCCCACTTGGCGCCTCTCGGACAAAGTTCTGTCCTTTCACACGCCTCATATCACAGCCAGACGGCCGCGAATCACAGCACAATGGCTGCGGGACGCGCGGGCGGAGGGGGGGGGGGGGGGGAGAGACGCAGCGGCCAGGGGTTTATACGGGACGCGGCGACGTGTCCCACTCCCGCAGGCGTCGGTCCTTACTCTCCTGGCGCAGGGTCACGGCGGCAGCCCGGCAGCCCGGGGGAAATAAAAGTAGTGGGTGTTTTAAGAAGTGCGGGGCTTCTTTGCAGATTTCATTTTTATGGGGAAAGGCGCATATCCCCGGGAGAAATTATCTCCAGTGTGGACTACAACGCGAAACTATCCAACTGTATATTTTCTACAGAAAACCGTAGTTTTTCTGCAGAAAGCTAGTTTTACAGCAGGAAAGTGCCAAATATAATTGAGACAAACTACAGTTTTCCGCGTTCGACTGAAATAAAACTACAGTTTGTTGAACTGCAGTTCATAAAATCGTAGTTTAATCGGTAGTTTCATCGTAGATCCTTCTGACCGGGATGTTTTTCGCTGTATTTTGCTGTGTGTGTGTGTGTGTATGTTTTACCTGGTGACGAAAACAAGACAGGAAAATGTTTTGCGCGAGGCAGCGGCCGGTACTCGAACCCGCGGGTGTGTTTTGTCGTTTGCAGTGGCGCGGCGGCGGCGCAAGGAGGGCCGCGGCCCCCGGCGGCAGCGCACCACGTTCAGCGCCCAGCAGACGCTGCGCCTCGAGCTGCAGTTCTCCCGCTCCGAGTACGTCTCTCGAGCGCGGCGCACCGAGCTCGCGCACGCCCTCCACCTCTCCGAGACGCAGATCAAGATCTGGTTCCAGAACCGGCGCGCCAAGGACAAGCGCATCGAGAAGGCGCACCAGGACCAGCACTACCGGTCAGTCACCAACAACATTTCTATTTAAAAAAAAATAAAAAAATACGTTTTTAAAAAGTTCATAAAAACTTTTATCTCTTTCCCAAAAAATCAATTTTAAAAATTTATAAAAAGGGGGTGCACTCCAAAATATTTGTACACATTTTTTTCAATTTTTCAAAGGAGTGTTGTTTTTAAAACTATTGTCTGGAAATACTGCAGGCGGTTTACCGAACACGTAGCGGGCTGTGCAGCTCTGATACACGTGCGTCTCTATCTCTGTCTCTCCCTCTTTGTCTCTGTCTCTCTCTCCCTCTCCCTCCGGGGGGTGAGTCCGCCCCTGAGACTGGCCGCCACGGAACTCACGTATCTAATGGTGATTAACCAGCCTCCCTTGCTCAGCTCATCAAGGGCCTGCCACGCCACGCCGGGTGCGCGCAGGTCTCATGCTTTTTATCGTTCCGAATCTTCTCTGTTGGGCCGGCGCGCGCCGCATGGACCAGAACCCACGCAGCCGATATGAGAAATTGTGCGTCGCCGGTGCGGCAGCGATGGTCAGATAGCAATCAGGACACGGGGCGGCACGCCTGATCACTCCGCTTTCTTTCTCCCGCCTCGCCCTCCCCTCCCCTCCCCCCCCTCCCCTTCCTCTCCTCTTCCCCTCCCCCTCCTCTTCCCCTCCTTACTGCGACCGACCGATATATCAACAAGCCGCGCGAATACGAACACGAATTCCAATACACAGTTTCGGCTGCTGCTCATCCGTGATTGGCGAAGGCCTTATTCATCACGCGCGCTCTCACTCTATTCTTCTTTTCATTCACTCTCTCTCTCTCTCTCTCTCTCTCTCTCTCTCTCTCTCTCTCTCTCTCTCCCTCTTTTCTTCCTCTTCACTTAAAGAATGCACCAAGCGAACAGCGTTCTTGAAGGAGAGCAGCAAAAATGCGTCTTTGGCCCGAGCCAATTCCAGAGCGGGGAATGCGAGAAATCAAGGAAGTCAATCAGGGCAGGGGGTTGTAACGCTCCCCCCCCCTCCCTCCCCCCCCCTCTCTCTCTCTCTCTCTCTTTCTCTCATAGATTCTGGGCGATTTTGGGGACGTTTTGAATGAATGAATGAATTGATTGATAAATGAATTGATTAATGAACTAATGAGTGCGTGGGTGAGTGAATGAGTGAGTGAGTGAGTGAGTGAGTGAGTGAGTGAGTGAGTGAGTGAGTGAGTGAGTGAGTGAGTGAGTGAGTGAGTGAGTGAGTGAGTGAGTGAGTGAGTGAGTGAGTGAGTGAGTGAGTGAGTGAGTAAGTGAGTGAATGGGAGCGCGCGAGATAAAAACAGACCGCAGCCGAACGAGAAGGAGGGGGCTCAGTGTTATCGCTTAGTGCATCATCCAATAATAAGCTTCGCGGTCGGGTGCGCGCGCACCCTGCTGCACTGCATGCACCCCCTTATCCCGTGCTGTGCGCGTGTATGTGTGTGTGCGAGGGTGTGCGCGGGTGTGCGCGTGTGTGAGTGCGTGTTTGTGGTTTCCGTGACCACGTGTTCGTGCCCCTCACGGTAAATCAGAGTCGAGAGGTCTTCATCGAGGCGACACGCCGCCGCCGCCACCGCCGCCCCGCGCCCCGCCCTATGGCACACGCATGAAAAAGCGTGTTTCGGCCGCGGGGCCGGTATTTGAACCCGGGGACCCTCGCGCGCCGGGTCAGGTGACGCGAGGAGCAGCCCCCTGCACTCTCGGCCGCCAGCTGCCGCTTTCCGCTTCCGCCGCGGGTACGGTTCCGGTTCACGGGGCGCCACCGGCTTCTGTTCCGGCCAGGACCTCCACCAATCAGAAGCCATAGCCGGTGAGCCGAAGGCGATGGGTGGCGGGGCGTCTGCCGAGGGCCGCCGAGGGCGCGCGTCCTGCCCAGGTCCTGCCCAGGTCCTGCCCAGGTCCTGCCCAGGTCCTGCCCCCGAGGAGGCGTCGGGTTACCGGCCGGCGGTCGCGGCGGTACCGTCAGCCGCCGCCACGACCCCCCCCCCCCTCGCCCTGCCGGGGAAGTGGGTGGATTTCACCCTGTCGCTCGCCGCCGCCGCTGCTGCGACTTGACCCGGCGGTAGGGGGTACCGGATCGGCTGTCGCACTCGTGAACCCACCGTCTACCTGCGTCCGAACTTACACTCACAAACCTCTCTCTTTTTAAAAAAAATATTTCAAACCTTTTTTGGCGGAGAGCCAGTTTTGCGGCCGTGCCATTTCTCATGAAAACAATTTGTACAAATTCTCAGCGACTCTGTCAAAGCGTACCATAAGGACGGGACTGTGGCCGCGGCAGGGTCAGTGGCCGTGCGGGCCGCAGAACTTACGTTCGACCCCCACTTGCGTCCCTCCCCTCCCTCCCTCCCCTCCCTCCCCTCCCTCCCTTCCCTTCCCCTCCCCTCCACTCGAGCGCGTCACGTGTGTTGTGGCTCATCCTAATCACCCCGTTATGAACTACCCTCCCCATTGTCCCTCTCTCTGTCTCCCTAACTGTCTCTCTCTCTCCCTCACCAAATCTCCATCCGACGTCCGCCCAGCTGGAAGACGATCTACACGCAATTAAATAACGCGCGGCAAAGAGAGAGTGTGAGAGAGACAGAGCTAGAAAGGTAAAGAGAGAGAGAGATAGAGAGAGAGAGAGAGAGAGAGAGAGAGAGAGAGAGAGGGGGGGAAGGGGGGAGTGTCTGTTGTTGTGCTGTTATCGCACCGCTTCATTGAACACCAATTTGGCGAGAGAGATGGGATTATATGAGAAATTCCGTGCTGCTGTCACTGCGCGGCCACGTGACGGACACCCCCCCCTCTCTCTCTCCTCTCTCTCTCTCTCTCTCTCTCTCTCTGTCTACCTCTCTCTTGTCTCTGTCTCCCTCTCTCTCTCTGCCTGTCTCTCTCCCTCTCTCTCTCTCTCTCTCTCTCTCTCTCTCTCGTCGCGTGCAGTGTACGGTGAGGAGTAATCACGCCCTGGCCGGCCGGCATGTCCCGTCCCTTTAAACATAACAACGTGTAAATGGCCGATCTCTGCGCGGCGCCCCCCCCCCCCCCCCCCGTCCCGCCCCCTAATGGTCCTCGACGGCGTCATCGCCGCCACCTGTCCGCTTCCCAGGCCGCCCGGAAGGGCTGGCCGCCAGGCAGAGAAGGGGAGGGGAAGGGTGGGGAGGGGAGGTCGACTCCGCATCCCTTCCGCCGCTGCATCACTATACTAAACTTTTCAATTTTATTGTTCGTGAAAGAAACAGAAAAAAAAACACGCGACGAAAGTTTTATTTTCATGTTGGCAGCATGGCGCTGGCGTCCGGCCTGGTGCCCGGGTTCCCGATGGCGGCCGCCCCCTTCTGTACGCTGTGCCTCTACAAGGAGGGCGCCGCCGGCCTGCATCACCACGGCGCCGCCGGCCCGCAGCACCAGCACCCCGCGGCCGCCGCCGACGGCCCCGACGGCCCTGACGGCGACCCCGCCAGCCCCGCCAGCTCCGAGAGCAGCCGGACGGGCAGCCCGGAGTGTCCGCTGTCGCCATGAAGCAGGCCCCCAAGACCGACCCCCCGCCCTTTATGCGTTTCCAGCCGTGGCCAGCTTGTGATTCTCTGTTTTCCTGGCCGAGGAGCTCATGATCCGCAGTTTATATACGTGTTTTAGCTTTTATTCGCCCTTTATCGTTATCGTTCCAAATAGAGTGCCTATAGCGCTATGCAACAATGCGGCGCGAACCTTCCTAGTCATACGTTCGTAGTCATTTGTCCCCCTTTGATATGCATGTGTAGCTGTGTTTTCCCCTAAACTATAAGTGTGCGTGATTCTTATTATGATTTTAATGTTGACGTGTATGTTACCGTGTTTAATTTTCACCAAAGATGCCACTGAGTTACTATATTAAAGTTTTCATTTCTCTTTCTGTGCTCTGCCGTTCTCTTATAATTCACCCTCTTCGACCCGCACACATTCGCACATTATTCGCCCAATCGAAGGGGTGGTATTTGCAAAGCGATTTAAATCGACGCGCCAATTAGCTAGGCTGAAACCCAGTGGGGCCGCCTGCCGGTCCTCGTCCTCGTCGCGTGCGGAGTTCCGCGTTTCGTGAGGTCGGGGGCGAGTGAGCGTCGGCGTCAGGTGTGAGTCCTCAGTCGCAGCGCCGTCCTCACCCGCTCCGGACGTCGCTTTGTCAGCATGGACAACGTGAAGGTGCGAGAGCTCAAATTTCGAGGTGGGGAGAGGAGGGAACGTAAAAGATAAGTCAAATTATCAGAACTAGAATTCACATTTATTTTTTTTCTCATGTTTATTGGGGAAAAATCGCAAAAATTTACAATGGATTCGATTTGAATCCACACACAAACACAAGAAAAATGTCGCCCTGTCAGGCCCAAGGTGTCGGCCGAAGCCGGGGGCTGGAGCCCGACGCCGACGCCCCGACGCTGCTCCGGGACCTGGCCCCCCTCCGGAACGCCATGTTCCTGCTCGCGCTGTGGCCCATCCAGAGCAACCGGCAGGGTGAGCGCAGGTGCAGCAGTGCGCCAGCGAGCTACAGTTAGACTGTAGTTTTTGGTGCAGACAACTACAGTTGCTCTGGAGAAAAACCACTAGATATTTGAGACAGAGTTTGGGACTATAGTTCTCCGCGTCAACTACAATGAAATTTCAACAGAACTACAGTTTGGGCACTGTAGTTTTAACTGTAGTTTCATCGTTGCGCAGTGGTCTGTGAGTGTGGCGGTGCGCAGGGCGGGCGCGGGCGTCGCCGGTGTCGCCGGCGGCGGCCTACACCGTGCTGGTGTACGCCGTGTGGTCCGTCCTCAACGCGCACGTGCTCTCCGAGCGGTGGCGCGGGCTGTCCGGGCTGCCGGCCGCCGACCTGGACGCGCGCATCTCGCACCTCGTGCTGCTGGCGCTGCTCAGCCACCACTGGGCCGTGCCGCTGTGCATCTGGGCGGAGGCCGGGCCGCTGGCGAGGCACTTCAACGCCTGGACCGCGTTCCAGGTGGGCCTAGCGTACCACAATACAATTCAAAACGTGACTTTTTGACTGAGGGTTGACTTTTCTGTTTTTAAAATGTGTTAGTAGTTTTAAAAAAATTTGATTTTTGATAATTAAAAAAAATTGATTCCTGATGATTTTTTAAAAATTTGATTCCTGATGATTTTGAAAATTTTCCATTTTTGATGATTTTTAAAGTTTTGGCTTTTGGATATTTATTTTTTTCAATTTTAAAATTATTTTTCGTTCGTTTTGGGAAGGGCGTACAACATGGTGTTTTAAAGTGGGGGACCCGCACCCGCAGGCCGAGTGGCGCGAGGCGACGGGGCGGCCGCTGTCGCTGGGGCTGCGGCGGCGCGCGCTCGCCTCCACGGCGGCGGGCGTCGCGCTGCCCGTGCTGCTGGTGCTGCTGCTGGTGCGCGCAGGCGTCAGCGCCACGCAGGCCGTCACCTTCTTCCCGCCCTTCTGCTTCTTCCTGCTCGTCGGCGGCGTCTGGGCCACGCTGTGCGCCGCCGTGGAGGAGGCGGCCCGCAGCCTGCGCCGCCTGTACGCCGAGGTAGCCAGTGCGAGGGGGTGTACGCGGTCACCAAAAATTAATTCAATTCCCGCCCCCACTTGACTTTGACCTTGATTTTTTTTTGTTTTCCCATTTACAACAATTTCCAGTGTATCCGTTTTTCCTAGGTCTGCATTTTTTTGTCCCGAATTTTAGTGATTTCTAGTCTTGAGTCCTTGCAGGACCGCGCGCGGCGCCCGGACGTGGGCGTTGCCGCGGTGCGCGCCTACGGGCTGCTCTGGCTGCGGCTGCGCGCCCTGGCCACGCGCACGGGCGAGGCGCAGTCGCGCACGCTCCTCGTCTACACCGTGTACTCGATGGCGCTGGGCCTGGTGGCCGCCATGGGCGTCATGATCGGACTGGCGCACGCCAACCTCGGCCTGGACAACGCCATGCAGGCCGTGTTCCTGGTGGGCAACCTGCAGCACATCTACACGGTGCACGACGCGGGCCACAGGGCGGCGCACGCGGTGAGCAGCGGCGGCGTCGGCGTCCTCTCCGAGCAGGGCCAGCAGGGCGCGCGCCCGCGGGGGCAGGCCGGCCCGCCGGACGCGCGTGTCGGGCGGGCCGGCCTGCCCTCCGCTCGGCGGGCGCTCACCACGTCATGTCTGCCGCCTCGCAGGCCTGCAAAGCCCTGCAGCTCGAGATGCTCCACCTCAAGTCGCGGTCGGCGGATGTGAACGCGGAGGTGAGTCGCGTCGAGCCAGCGGCCGCGGCCAGTATCCGCACCCGCTCCCGTCACGTTCACCGAGTCCCGCCCCCCAGGTGCGCACCCTTCTGACGGCGACGGCGGTCCAGCGCAGCGAGGACCTGTGCGCCATCACCCTCGGGGGCTTCGCGGCGTGCTCGCGGGCAGGGATCATCGAGGTAAGCCGCGGGCAAGTCCAGAGGCGGAGCTCCGCCCCCCCCCCCCTCCAAAAAAAAAAGGCGTCCAGCCTAACCGTGCACACGGCTCCACTCGCGCAGGTGTACAACATGCTGCTCATCAACCTCCTCGTGCTCCTGCAGTTCGCATACTCTGTCTACTAGCCATCGTGTCGTGCCAGCATCTTCAAGAACTTCAACGTCGAGCCGGAGAATATCAATCGTCATGCGCACAGGGTAACTTTCTTCTTTTCTCATTGACTGTTATTCGCTTTAGCCCGGAGGCCAGGTATAATGTGTTGGTGGGAGGGTTCGGGAAGTACAATAAATAACAAATCCAACTTAAAAATAATATTTTAATATGAACCTTTAATACACAGCGAAGTAAGGGAGGGTGGGGCACAATGGGACACTTTTTTTTTCTCAGCCCTCTCTTTGCAAGGCTGGTTGAGATAAAAAAAATCAAAATGTGCCTGACATATGCTTTGGTGTGTCCACTTTCTTGTTTAATAGTATTTGAGGCACGTAGATTGCCCCGTTGCCTTTGAAAAATAAAAAAAAACCACATTGCTGCATTTGTCCCATTGTTCCCGGGTACCGGGTACAATGGGACACTTACTGTTTCACTTCTCTTTGCAAGGCTGGTTGAGATAAAAAAAATCAAAATGTGCCTGACATATGCTTTGGTGTGTCCTCTTTCTTGTTTAATAGTATTTGAGGCACGTAGATTGCCCCGTTGCCTTTAAAAAATAAAAAAAAACACATTGCTGCATTTGTCCCATTGTTCCCGGGTACAATGGGACACTTACTGTTTCAGTGATAATACAGTATTTTGGGGCTAAAGAAAATCTAAAATAGCTGAAATATGTTTTATTAAACATTTTAAAGTAGAAACAAAACGGCTTTCATGGTCACATTTGCCTTAAATTAAAATAAATAAATAAATAAAAAAAATATAATGGCTTTCAGGTCACATTTTCCTAAAATCAAATAAAAATATACTTAGCCGCGGGATTTCCCCTAAAGTAGCGGTTAAAACACATTTAATAATACGAAAACTATCATTCATAAGTAATAAAAACACTCTGGGGTGTAACGGGACACTAAACCGAGTGTCCCACTGTACCCCACGCAGCCCTGTACCATTGTGTGCTGAATGGCACCTCACACTCGTCGCGTTCTGGCACCCTGACCTCCCAAGCCGCGGCGATGCGGCGACGCTCATGCATGTCCGAAGGGCCAAGCTCGTATAATATGCAACTAAAGTACGACTCGGACCGCTACATTTCGTCCAATACAAAAAATAAAAAAGCGAAATAATGAACTTCGTCTGTTTTTTTTCTTTGGACGGAGAATGTTTAAAACGCTCCCCTCCGGAAGAGGTTGGTCCGCCGGACTTGCCGCCTCGGGTCAACAACAGCGACCCCCTGGCGACAACCACCACAGTCATCCATCGTTATTGGCAGTCGCTGCCAGTAGCGCAGGGCGGCAAATTTGTGTCCCATAGTGCCCCATGTCCCACTGTGCCCCACTCTCCCTTACGCATAGAGATGTACAATAAAATAAAATTACTAAACACACTTAAAAGGTTGTTTTTTTATATTATACTTCAACATTGTATGCTGAAACCCCTCCCCAGCTACCAGACCCTTACTGGTAATGAGATCAGACATTTCAACACTGTTTACACATTTTTTAAATGGAAAAATTTATAACATAAAGATAAATATTCTGGGACCGTAGCACAACAGCAGGTCCTTCAAAACAGCAGGTTTTGCTGCCCGTCAGGCTAGGATAGGTTCGGCTAGTTCAGGGCTGCGATGGTTTTATAGATAAAGTATGATGCACGCAAATAGCATTCTCAAGCTGACCTGCTGTTTTGTGGGACGTGCTGTTATGAGCAAGCCTCAAATATTCTGCAGGTACAAAAGTAAGTGGAGAATTATATTAATTCTGGAGATAAAACTTGGAGCCGAAGGGTGTTTCAACTCGATGGAAATTTAATGTAATAATTCTACCTTTCATTTCTGATAATATACTGACGGCCTTCGCTCTGTTGGGTTTACTGTACATGAATTGTGCAGGTGTGATCCCTGTTCAAGATCAATAAGAACACACATTAATAATGCTAACATAGCAGCACGCTACATCAAGCAGCATAATAAAGAATTGATTTAGAATGCTTACCAAGCAGTGCAGATACAATTTTATCAACAGCATAAATGTTCATATAGCTGCCTGTTGAATCCTTGACAATAAATTTAATCCTATAGTGCAGAGTTAAAAGTTCCTGTTTACCTAGAAAGAAGGGAAAGGTGTTTAAAACATAGTTGGTGGGAAGAATGGAATAGTACATTTGAGTATGAATTATGTAACCAAAATACATACCAGTCTCAAAGCATGTAGGGCACATAGGCCTTCGTTTGCATGATGGTCCCTCATCTTTTTTCCATTTAAGACTTGAGTAAAAACTAATAGTATGACATGTGCAGCATGTTCCGCTAAGCAAGTATTTTGGATAGGACTGAAGTGCTGTAAACAGATTACATTTAAGGTTTAAAAGTTTGCAGAAAAGTGTTCTTCAAATTTATTTAGTGTGGTTAAACTTGCCTTCCAGAGTAGGTTTAAAGTTAATGATTTCAACTTTTTCAGTACGTGTTTCAGAAAATGAGTCATCAAATAAAACTTCAGATGAACCATCAGATGAACTGTCCGAACCATTTTGGGCTAGCATAGAATAATTAACAAATTTTTTTGATTTCTTGGAAGTGATCTTCTGGATGGGCTCTGGAGTGTTCTTTTTTGAAGGGGACCTCTTTTTGGAGGGTGGTGGAACCACAGCAACAGCTGAATTCACTGGCTTCTTTGGAGAAAGTAAAGCACCTGGAGTGTTCCCTCTATCTAAAGGGGATTTCTTTTTGGAGGCTGGTGGAACCACAGCAACAGCTGAATTCACTGGCTTCTTTGGAGAAGGCAAAGAACCTGGAATGTTCCCTCTACCGAAAGGGGATCTCTCTTTGGAGGGTGGTGGAACCACAGCAACAGCTGAATTCACTGGCATCTTTGGAGGAGGCAAAGAACCTGGAGTGTTCCCTCTACCTGAAACTGATTTCTTCTTGGAAAGAAGTCTGAACTTTTCATTAAAGGGGTTCAAATAAAGGGATATCGGGCCTGCAGCTTGTTCCACATTTGGGCTGTCATCACTGCCTGAATCATCGTCATCAAAATTGAATGTAACTCTTCCACTATCAGTCACTTTTATTGGCTCATCATCCTTGTCTTCACTTTCAGCAAATAAAGAATTAACCATTATAATTTCCCTCAACTCTCGAAGGCGAGCTTTATCTTTTTCTGAAAAATATGCAGATAAAAACAATAATCTAATAATGTCAACCTACTAATATTATTAAATTTTGTAAGCAAGCAAAACTGCTAGCGCTACATACCAGTAAATGTTATTTGTTTGGCATGCGTGGAATATGAGAAGTCAGTAGTTCCAGTCCCTTGGAATATTACTACGTCGCCGCCTCTAAACACTCTGCCATCCAAGAGACCATCCCATTCTTCTACCTTGAAAATAAAATTCATATAAGTGAGACACTTGTCGGACAAATTTAATATCGCTTACTACATATTTGCGAGAGTTGGCCTTATAAGCACACTCGAACCTTTAATCGATGCAGCCGCACAATGTCTCCTTCTTGAATTTCTAGAGAGGGTTCTGAAGGACTCAAAAAAAAATGTACACGAAATGGTGTACTTATAGGCAATGTCTCATCTGTAATTGTAATTATGGAATGTTTTCTGCCCTTGTTGGTGGTGTCATTTAACTGTAAAACAAGAAGAGAGGTAAATGAATCATGGATTGGGAAAATATTTGAAAAATATTTCGTAAGGATACCTCTCTACATACCTTGACGAGCTCCGTGACGATGCCGTAAACATTGGCTTTGGACGTCACAACAAGATTTCGAAGTTTAGTGTAAGTATATTTTGCCGTGGCCATATTAAGATGGTACACCAGAACCGGCTTGAATTGATATTTTGATTTTTGATTTAAAAGTGGATTGGACGTGGGATTTAGTTTCGGTTTCGTGAGTGCTGGGTGAGTGCTGGGTGAGTATACTAGCCTCGCAAAGGGCTCGATCGTCATTTGTTTCCCGCCCCATTGCGAGGTTAGCACCCAGAGAGGATCAGGTAGCACTCACGAAACTAAATCTACGTAACTAAATCCAGCTTAAATGTATCGGCTCTCGATGTTTGAATTGACATTTTGACATGAATGTGATAGGTATGCTATTCGGCAACCGCCCGGCGGACAAACGTTACATGGGCAAACCCCCGAATCCCGAATCGCATCCAGACTCGGTATGAAAAATATGTTTAAAATATTTTAAAAAATTACAGGGGGTATCTCCGGGACTTACCCCTCTCCAACCATGAAACCAACTTTAAATGCCACCAGACTCGAAACGGAAAATTTCGCGGCTCGCAACGACGCCCAGGAATATTTGCAGAATGTTTATAATTTAAAAAAAATATTAAAAATATTGATAAAAATTAGAGGGGGTATCTCCGGTCAGGGGTATCTCCGGGATGATAGGATAGGGCTCTCGGTTGTTGTGAAATGCCCGTAGCTTCATCGTCAGAGCGTACCCTGAGAATGCACGTTGGGCTGCCTGCCCTCCCGGCGCCAAACGTGACACCGACATGCTTCTGCACATCTCTGGGGTCGCGGGTGTTATGGGACACCGTTTCATACTGAATTTGTGTGTTTGGGGTTTGTTTAAACACAGAGCGTCCGGAAAACAATTCAGCACGTTATCCTCATAAAATTCAAAAATTTGACTTTTTACTAATTACTTTGACCCTTGCCTCCCATGGAGTCAGCTGTTTAACGTGTCTCGGGATATCCTAGCCATTGTGCCACAGCAGGCACTACACTCAGAATGTGGAGGCTCAACAGCTGAACCGAAAGAGGAGGACGGTGCCAGGCTCCAAATTTGCTGCTTTGCGCTGCTGTTGCCCAGATGTAGCCACAATGTATAATTTGTCGAGTTATTTTTTCATATAGACAACATTTTTAAAAGTTTGTGGGGGCTAGAAAAACACTGCATGACATTGGATATCCTTAACTCTTTATTTACATATGTATTCATAAAATATGTAGCATTCATCACAGCAGCTTGAGCTTCACAGTAAAATGCAAGTTTTTAGAAGTGACTGTCAAGGCTTTTTTTTTGTTTTCCATAACAGACTTGCTTACTCTTGAAGAAAAACCTCAAGATCTATCCATGAACAAACATATAAATCTTACATTAAAATACTTTTTTTGTACATTATCTACAGTTAAAACACAGCACCAACACATTTTAGTTCAGTCTATGAAATACATGTATCTTCTACTGGTTATCAATAAAGGTGACTAAAACCACAAAAATTCTTAAATACTTAAAATAAAACTACGAAAAAATAACAACAATACATAATTGTCTTCTAGGTTTTAAAATAATAAGATGATTAAGGCTCGACCAATTTTGGAATATGTACACAGTACAGAGTTTAAAAGCAACTTTCGTATTTCATTATGGTGAAAGCTTACAAGGATTTGCACGAATATTGGATTCTTCACATTTCATTCACAGTGTTGGGTAATCAATCAAGTGTTGGGCTTTGGCTTCAGAAAGCTCTTACTCACGATTTAGACCTCTATTTTGATATGGCATGATCCATTGCATGAATCTCCTAATCTCCTATGAAAATAAAATAAGAGCGCAATATAAATAACAATGTGATGCTCTGTGGTATGATCGGAATAATAATAATAATAATAATAATGCATAGTCATTGATGCCATCGACCAAGCAGGCGGGCTACATTGGATAATTTTGAGCGAAAGCCCACAGGAATCTACTATTTCACCCCATTTCAGATCACAGTCATAATTGGACGATTACACTGAAGGACAGTAAACACAAAAGAGTAATGTTATCAACACTGTCCTGACTAAAACAATGATTAATTTTTTTAAAAAATAACTAAAAACTGGTGAGCATAAAAACTGGCAGACTGGCTGAGCCAGAACCGCACGGGTATGAGCAAATTGTTTCCTTCCCGTGGGAGTAGCTCCGGGAATACGCCCAGAACAGGAGAGCGCAGCGGGCGCGACGGGAGTGGCTCCTCGCACACAGGCGGGTCTAGACTCGCTCTGCCTGCAGTCTCATGTTCCGCCAGCCCCGACCGGGCTCTGACGGCAACCTTTTCCAGCACAGCGCAAAAGAAAAATACATATCAGGAACACTCAATCATCCAAGAAGGGAGGGGGTGCGCCAGAGCGGGACGCGGGATCACAGCTTCCAATAAATATAAAAATAAAGGTGGTGGATGTGGACTAGAATGGCCTCGCGCACGCTCGCGAGAGGGGGTGGGTGGGACGGCCCGCGCCCCGCCTCAGCCCCGGCTCAGCCTCGGCGGCATCAGGGGCTGTCCCGGCCCGGGTCCGGGTCCATGTCGGGGGTGTCTTCGTTCTCCACGCCCTCGGGCGTCGTGTTGAGCAGCGTGTACGAGTCCCGCAGGATGAGCAGGCGGTGCTGGCCGTTGATGAGGAAGGACGAGCCGCGCCGCAGCTTCTCCTTGCCCTTCTCCAGGTTCTCCCGGGTGAACACCACCTTGCGGTACGACTGCACGAAGGCCCCGGCCAGCAGGGCGAGCCCCAGCACGATGGCGCCGTAGGTGCACACGGGCACGGCCGTCTCGGCCAGCGTGGTGGCCGCGTACACCCAGCGCTGGATGCCGGGCGTCAGCTCCTCCACGCCCTCCTCCAGCCACATGATGGGGAACACGATGGTGGGGAACTTGGACACGGCGCCGACGTGCGCCGCGTTGCGCACCCACAGGTTGGCCTGCAGACGCACCTGAAAACCGCACGCCGTTAGATTTCTCGTTCTGTCTCTTCGCGCCCCGCGTCAGCGCGCGCGCTCAGCACCCACCTTGGCGGAAACGGTGACCCCAAGCTTGGGCTGGATCTTGAAGAAGGTGCCGTGCACCTCGGGGTCCGGCTTGAGGCCCTCCACCGCGTCCACCAGCGACGGGTCCCCGTTGAGGAAGTGGGGGTACGACAGGTAGACGGGCGCCTCTGCAAGCAAAAACAGTACCCGAAATGGAGACAAGGTAGTTTGGAGGCGGCTGGGCGGCACGGGGCTCGGCGGCGCGGGGCCCGGCCGTGACCGCGCACCGCTGGACAGGACACGGCCAGGGCACGTGCGGCACCTGGACACACACGCACACACACGCACACACGCACACACACACACGCACACACACACACACATACACACACGCACATACCAGGACCAGGTGATTCAGAAACGCCTCACATTCTCTGTGATAGGCAATGCCGCAGCACTCTACAGTACGTGGGGGGTTTCACTCGGAATATTCCGTGTACAGAGTATTACACATACGTGTATTACGTGGTATTGCGCTAGTGCTAGTGTTACACACAGATCAAAATGTATTATACTATATATTTCACAGTTTTTGAGCATTTTTACTATTTCTCGTATTACATTATGCGCAATACGTGGATCAGGCGCACAGGGTATTACGCAAGTGAAAACCCCCTCGCTACAGTATGTCCGTCTCTTTCAGTCTCACGCGTCTGACCGATGATGGCCGAGCCAGAAAGAGACGGGTGTAGTGCATTGCGGGCTAGACTATCAAAGGGAATGCGTGGTCTCCTAGTACCCCCCCCCCCCCCCCCCCACACACACACACACACGACACAAACGACGAGCCCATGGCTCTCGAAAAGTCATGACGAGTCGGAACAGGTACTCCGGCGTGAGCACTAGAACATGTTTTTCCGATTTTTATGACATCGATAAAAGGTCTCGCATGGCGCGTGCGCAGGCCGCCGATGCCACCGTATTCGTACACACCTCATATGAAAACGGCCAGACGAGCGTCTTTGGCGGCGACCCCGGGTTCGAGTACTCACCGTACTGGCAGGGCGCGATGTTCTGCAGGCCCCTCGGCGGACACGAGTCGGGCTGCTCGGGATCTTCGCAGAAGCAGAGGTTCTCCGGGGCCGTTGGCGTGAAGGCGTCATCGGACGGAGTGTAGAGGTCGGCGAAGATGCCGTTCTCGGTGAGCGAGGAGCGGCGGGTGAGCGGCAGCACGCGGCACAGGTCCTTGTCGTACACAGACAGCTGGTCCGACTTGGTCTCGATGCGGGGTGGCCAGACGGACCCTGCCGGAGGGGAACGGCACATTAACACTCGCGGTGGTCTCGTCAAAACTTGGACCTCATTGCCACAATCCGAGCCTTTGTAAAAATTTTAAGTCGGGTCAGACTTTAGAATTTTGGCAAAATTTGAGCGACTTTTGTTACAATTGTCATAATTTTATACCATTTTGTCAAATTTTAGACTGGCACCAATATTTGCAGCGTTGCACATTTTTGGACCTTGACAAACTATTGACCGTAAAAGATAATTGACCGGCATCACACAGCCTTGTCAAAATTCTCGAGCGTCTGTGTTCGCCTTAAAGGGTTCGGCACTCACCCTCCGAGCCCTTGATGGAGTTGCACGTGCTGCCCTTCTCCCAGAAGGGCAGCTCCTTCTTGCCGTTGAGCGTGTCGATGTAGCCGAACTGGTCCATGCCGGCGTGCCCGGTGTAGATGGTGGACACCTCGTCCAGGGTGCCGTTCCGCTGACAAATAGAAAGAGACACGGGCGCCCCGTTAGTGACGATGTGGCGAACGCGGAAACCCTCCTGCTCCCGCCGCCTCGGCCGCCACGGCGGCAGGTGGCCGCGCGTTATGAAATGTCCCCGGCCCGACCCCGCGTGACGTCACGCTACTCTACATTACTCCCGGACGATTCTCTTTACTTCTGCAAACTTGTATGACTGGCGACGCCCTGGCAGCGACAGCAGCAGCCTGGATA